>JANAVB010000599.1:14696949-15036949 GCA_029216955.1 Iris pallida
CATATAGCCGACTTAGTAGAGTTTACTAATTGACCCGACACTTGCTCATACCTATGAAGGACGGACTTCAAAAGTTGAATAGATCGTCTGTCCCCCCCCGAGAAAATCAGAAGATCATCTGCGTAGGCGAGGTGAGAGACTCGCGGACATCCACTAGGAGAGTAGAAAGGAGTAAAACCAGGAATAGAGTCCAGCTTATGGAGATTTCGACTCAGTGACTCAGCAGCAATCACAAATAACATAGGCGAGAGGGGATCGCCTTGGCGCAGACCTCGAAAAGCTTGGAAGTAGCCCGACATGCTACCATTGATATATATATATATATATATATATATATATATATATATATATATATATATATATATATATATATATATATATATATATATATATATTAAATATATATATATATAGGCATGTATGTATACGTATATATACTTGGGCGTATATATATACGTATACAAGTTCTTAATTCTAGAATAATAAATAAAGGAAAACATATAAACCCAGCCCATGCAATAATCCCAGCCCAAACAAATCATCCAAGCCCAGAGTGGGTTTTCCCAAACCAGCAGAGGATGTGGCTGCAGTGGTCGGTCAGCACCTGTTGAAGAGCAGCCAAAGCAAATTTTTGACCCACAAATGAATGTTGGTTCCTTAGAAGTCCATATACATTGATTTCCCAAATAGCCCAACTGTACAGCAGTACACGACCAACCCGACGGTTTAGGTATATATACGAATGTATATATATAGATCGAGACTGAGAGGAGAGGAAAACCCTAACTCTGAGCAAGCGCCACCACACCCCAGAGATACGTCGGGGCTGGGCGACCCCTCTCGGCCCCGCGCGCCACCACAGGCAGCCGCCGCAGGCCGAAAATGCCGCACGCACGCGGGTGATGACAGCAGCAACACAGCGCCCAGGCCAACTTTACGACGACTTTTCGTCACGTAGAATGAAGCGTTTCTCGAACGGTTTGATCAGGTGTGTACACAACCTATAGGTCTGCAAGTGTCTTCAATTAGTGTAATTTCTAATGATCTAGGTAACCCAGAAAATAAACTCGAAGTTCGACGTAAATTTGTTCGAAACAGAGCAGTCTCGAAGGTGAAACCTCTGTTTTGGAAGGCCAAATTGGCCGATCCAGTTAGGAAACCAAAATCTATTTGAACACCTTCACAGACAACATAACCATGATAAAAAACCTTCTTTTAGTTTTATTTTTAATGGATTATTTCACAGGTTAAATTGGTTTAAAAATAGAAAAAAAACCTAGATAAACTGTTTTGGAAAAATTATGAAATTCATCCACACGACGTGCGTTCCGCCAAACCGGGCGACGTGGTCGCGAACCGAAGGCATCGAAAGGTGCGTAATGGCTTCGTGGACGTGTGGGCTTTGACGGAATTCAAAATGGTCGCGTGTGCGCGACGAATTTGATGCGTATCCGTCAAAATTTACCGTATCGGCCCCTGTGCAAATTTTTTAATTACTTTGTGCGTGCTCGTCAGATCGAGACAAAACTTGTGCCAACAGGACCGTATCATTTTTTTGGTCATGTATGCCAAGTTTGGTCAGATTCTGAGACAGTGGATCCGATCGCCGTTTTGTGGGCCCCACGGTCCAACTCAACGGGTGATTTTGTGCACAGCCCATTGGAATCCAACTTAGGACATACGGTTGGGTTCATATCAAAAAACTAGATTCGTAGACATGTAGTTTGACGACTTTAGAGACCGTTGACTCTGGCACGCTTTTCGGTGCAAAGCGGGTCCAACGGTGGATACCGTTTTGACCCAAAATTACCGTTTTGCCCCTGTGTCCAAAATTGGACTTAAGGACAGGCAATTCTTGTTAATTTGACTATTCTAAAAATATTGGTAATATTTATTTCAGCTTTCGGGGACTGTTGTACGGGTTTTGACTATTGTGGCACATTGAGTAGTTCAGACTGTCGGTTTCACCAGCAGAGGACCACAGGTGAGTACAGTTTATTGTCTATGTTTCGATATTGATCTTTACTATATTTCATTGATTAGTCATTGGTTATATGATTTTGATACTCTATTATAAATTTTTGAGTCGGGAATGAGAAGTACCAAGGATGTGTGATCCGACCGTAGATCGTGTTTATTTTCATGCAGTAGACCTTGTAGACCGTGTTTTTTTCTGCAAGTAGACATTGCAGACCGTGTTTATTTTCTGTAAGTAGACATTGTAGACAGTGCTTATTTTCTTTAAGTAGACATTGTAGACAGTGCTTATTTTTCTGCAAAGTAGACATCGTAGACCGTGCTTAGTTTCTGCAAGTAGACATTGTAGACAGTGCTTATTTTCTTGCAAGTAGTCCTCATAGACTGTGCGGTGTAGTGCCCCAGACCGATCACATATCAACGGTACTTCTAACAGTTGGGAAAAGTATTTGTGTCTATTTATTGCTACTGGTTTTTCGTATTTACTGTTTATTTTCAAAACTCATGATTGATGTCTAACCTTTGTTTTATAGTCATTTTCTTTATTTGAAATTGCATTCAGTGAATTGTGCTCATTCCATTCCTCACTGGAAATCAATATTTTTCAGGTTAGCCGTGGATTTACTTAGCATGGGAGATACGGGAATACTTGCAGCCAGAAGCCTAGAGACTAGCTAGATAGTTGAGTTGTAGTCATTATATAATTGTACAAGTTATATTTTCTATAAATGTAAAATTTGTGATCATTATAAATTAAATTAATTTTGTGAATGAACATTATTTGTGATTTTGATCTTCATGGCCGTGACAGCGTTCTACCGCCGATACTGCGACGTAGGCTGGCTTGGACACGTCTCGTATCCGTTTTAAAAAAAAACGGGTGCGGGTCGTGACATCAACTCTAGGTCAAACTTGGTTAATTAGTCAACTCTAGGATTATGAAACCATACTCTAAGTTTCTAGGCTATAATAGTAAAATAGGATATTATGGTATCTTTCTTTGAGTTGCCCGACGATACGCACGGAACTTAGTGCACGTTGCATTATATGTCTGTTGGGCCTACTGCCCCCAACTCTTACCAAATAAATGGAAGAAATAATACGCCCCCTTGGCTCGATCCACAGATCTTCTGTCACCCAGTCGGGGTCTTATACCTCTCCTCGGTAACCACAAGAGCCACTCGAGTTCGGGTATGGTATCAATACTATATCATCACATATAGTGATACATATAGCCCCTATACAATACTGATATGGCCTTAATATATATCCCCCATCCCAACTCAACTGATACCTAGACATCATATATATATATATATATATATATATATATATATATATATATATATATATATATATATATATATATATAGATACCTATGGCAATAGGAAAATGATATATATAGGTCTCCTACATATACTGATACTATCTCCTCTTACTGATACTACCTCCCTATATTCAAGTCCATATGTAAATCCTTAAACAACTGATACTTCATATAAATGGCTGACATAAGCATATCGGACTGATACCTACAATGACTGATACTTAAATAGGGTATGGACTGGACAAAATGTCTAGAGGCTAATATAAAATAGCTAAGTCTAACAAACCCTTTCTCCCCTACATACAACTATGCCATAACCTCTCTCTCATAAATGGAATGAACTTCAACCAAGGAAGGGACTGAATCATTAGTCAAGAAAGAATTAAACATTAGTATCAGTTAGCTGATACCATCAAGTAACTGATACTTGAATGGACAATAGAGCCTCTATCACTGATATTTAGCCAAGCCCTTGCCATATGGAGAACCCTTATCCAAACACAGGACAAAGCTCTCCTATCTTCACTGATCAGTACCCCAGCTGTTAATTCACTTGGTGAAGCCACAACAGTTTCTCCTTATTCTCTAGGTTGTCCTCACTTCACTGATAGGAATTTCCCTACAATCCTATATGCACATGGCCCAACTGAACACAAAAAAATTCTTTCACTGCCCTCATCCTACTTCTCTATATGGTTGTACCTTCCCTTGACCAACCTGTACTTGCCAACTGCCCTGTCCTAATACCCATACTCGACACAAGGGTGCATACGATTCCTGACACAAAAATGAGGTGCCAAACTGAACACAGCTATATGGATGTCTAACTGACACCAGATACAAGCAATAGGATGATTCCATATATCAATGACTGATACACAATAAATCAAATATAGGACTGATCAAAGGAATGACTGATACAATGTGTAGGACTGAACAATGTAGGACTGATGTAATCCTTAACCAACTGCCTTTCTCCCCTATCAATTATAATTGATACACTATCAACTAGGACTGAACAAAATGAAACTAAGGTAATCCTCCATCTACATTATTGATACAAACCTACCCGACTGATACAAGGAGTGAAGTGAGGGCTGAACATATAGTATGCAATTTCCTAGTAAAATTGATACAATCAGTATCTATGGGAGTGAATAAGTCAATAAGGACTGATGCAAGCAAGTCCACTGATACATCTAAAGCCCCTCACTGACTGATACTTAATTCCATTCCTATTTAGGACAGAACACTAAAGCCCAAATAAGGGACTGAAACATGTTGAAGATTAGAGCCCCTCTTCTTCATTACCCAGTTAACTGAACTAATACTTGAAGTATCAGTGCCAAGCTACCACTCGATTGATACATAAAGCTCATATCCTACTAACTACTACCTGTAATAGAAGACTGATACATACATGCCTCTTAAATAAATTCCATTTACCTACTCAAAAGCCTACACTCTAATGGTCTACCACCAAGTCCCCTACATCCTTATTGTTGCTACTGCAACTTGATGTAAGTAGCCTAAACCCGAGCTCCTTCTCTTCTATTCAGTGAACATATAGAGCCCTTCAATTGATATATAATTCATATACAACTAATGCAATATCTACATGACTGATACATGAAGAGTATCTAAATGATACATGTTGCAATCCTATATACTGATGCATGCCTGTCACACCCCGCTTCCGTAGGAGCGATCGTCCTCACTAATGTGTGATGTTGCACGAGCCTAGATTGTGCTCGTGCAAGGCAATTTTAAAACGGCCGATCACAGCGGCTGCGACGGGGTCGTCGCACAGAAGTTCCAAGCAAAAACATTAAAATATGCAGCAAAAGTTTTGAAGCAACACATAAGTTATTCAAAAGTGCTCTTTATTGATATTGAACAATAAGATTACAATGGGGCACAAGGCCCTGATTACCAGTCTCTCAAGCTCACTTTTCTCTCATTTTATAAGTCACTCTGCTCTCATTCATCTCTCGATACAATGCTTTAAGGCGACGAGTGGCAGATTCTGCAGGATGGTGATGTCCATAAATTATGTCCCGTATAAGTCTTACTTCACGCAGTCGCATGCTTCGAATCGCCAAGGAACTCTGTGCCTCGACGCATCCAAGCGAGCTCCGCACCACGAGATTCTACCTGTGCCGGCACATAAAAATTGTGTGGGTGTCAGTACTCAACTGTACTGGTGGAGTGAGCTCCTCGCCCACCCGTACAAAACCGACACGTTCATTTAGTTTATGCAGCTTAATCCCTTTTGATTGTCTTGCTATTCTAGCCTTAGGATCGATTTTAGGACAAAGACGTCTTGGCCTATACCTGGCAATGCAACGACAGGGTCGTACGATACTCTATTCGTGACTTAAATATATTCGAGGCAGTGCCTCGCCGAGGAGCAACTTATGCAAACTCGGCCATGCCAAGACTTTCACTTATTTCATGTGCCTCTAGACCATTCTCGTGCCAATGATGTCAAGGGGGACGACTCGTGCTGGTCATGCCAATACACTTACTCGTACCTTAGAATCGAGGTCGTGCCTTCCAAGTATTACTAGACTTAACCAACTTGCCTTACGGCCCTTCCTGACTTAACTCTATACAACAATGCCACATTCTTGCCGAAGCACGTGTCCTTGCTATAGCCAACTCTTAGGCTCCAGAATGGTGTTGCAACCGTGCACACTCTAACCCGCGCCGATTCAATCTAGCACTTAGCTACACTTACGCCTTGATAACCCAACTCGTGACTTGCTAGTACTTGACACAATCCAAAGGCATACACGCGGATAGCCGCTTTTGTCGACACATCTATATGAGTGGTCACTAGCAATGTTAAGCTATCCTGGATCTTTTGCATACATTGACCATTCGCATGGCGAGTTACGAGCTCCCACCGAATGAGCCGCAGCTATATTATAACGGTTCACTTCAACGAGTCGTACCGTCGATGAAGGTCGTACAATATCTACAATTCCGTCTTGGCTGACACGAACCCGACGCCCCGTGATCGCTTGAGGAATTTTGTCCTTACACACAAGTTTTCTAATGACCATGCAAGACTCAAACTCGATCTATCAAGTCCTTCCTTAATCATGACCATGCTTTCTATCTTTCTATCGAGACTTTCAAGTAGCGAGACCGATCTCGCGTGATTCCTTATCGAGACTCCCAAGTAGCGTGACCGATCTCGTGAACGAGACTTGTCGAGACTTATCGAGACTCCTAAGTAGCGGGACCGATCTCGTGAAGGAGACTTATCGAGACTCCCAAGTAGCGGGACCGATCTCGTGTGGTTCCTTATCGAGACTTAGCGAGACTCCCAAGTAGCGGGACCGATCTTGTGTGATTCCTTATCGAGACTTAGCAAAACTCCCAAGTAGCGGGACCGATCTCGTGTGATTCATTATCGAGACTTAGCGAGACTCCCAAGTAGCATAATCGATCTCGGCGACAACCAGTCGTGTGGATTTCCTTTGTCCGTAGCATGCTTTTCTAAACCCACCATGGCGCGTGCCTTAGACAGAATTTGTTCTCTAGACGACGCTACCGCTCAAATCATATACTTTATATGACGAACCTTGTTCTCGTGGGACTATGTGACTTGACAATCGCAGCCAACAGGGGACAGTGCTTGCTATGACTTCGATAGCCCAGCACTACTCTTGTCTAACTTATTCGGGCAACGACTCGACGAGCAAAGGCTACGTCGAGCTTCGCGTCGAGGGAAGATACCGTGCACGCGTTCGACTTGAATAACCAAGTTCTCGGGTGCCTAGACTTAGGCCACAAGCCGTGCAACATGACTTAAACCACGGGACATGCGAAGGCTATGCCAAGACATGGATGACGGGACCGTTCATGCTTTATCAAGCATTCATACGGGCGACGCCTATGACTTAGGATAATTCGAGCGTTGTGGTAACTTAGCAACTTAGGCCAACTTCCTTCTCCCAAGCCACGGGACGAAGGATTCGAGTGTCATTTTGAAAGCACGTTGAGCAGACTCTAAGCCGACCGTGGGACCTTTTTCCATGTTCTAACACATTTCGATCCATCGGGATTATTCTCTTAGCTATGTGGGTGCGTCTCTTTTATTATCAAGTCTAACTTCTGCAAGTTGAAAACATGCGAGTTATTATGTAAAGGCTAAGATGAGGCATGTTCATCGAAACTACCCCACCTGAGCGAGTCTTCGAGCAGCCGTTGCAAGGCTAAGTTCGAACGCCGTCGGTGTTTCAATTCCTCCGATTGCCTGAGCGGGACGGGGCACTACAATGCCCCTCCTCTCTACTATATATATGTATTTTTTTTTCCTCTCTACTATATATATATATATATATATATATATATATATATATTTTATATATATATATATATATATATATATATATATATATATATATATATATATATATATATATATATATATATATACACACACACACATAACCAAATGGATCCTTACACCTATCAAATTATTATATATACATAACCAAATGGATCCTTACACCTATCAAACTATATATTTTATATATATATATATATATATATATATATATATATATATATATATATATATATATATATATATATATATATAAATATATATATATATATATATATATATTGATCCTTACACCTATCAAACTGTATATATATATATATATATATATATATATATATATATATATATATATATAGCAGATGTCTTCCCCAACTCCCGCTCCATGCTCCTCCACCGCTGTGTTTTCTCCGGCCGGCTCCGCCTAGGCCGGCGTTTCCTCCTCCCCTCGCATGGCGGCCCCCCGGCCCGGCGACCCTCCTCCCGACCTCAACGCTAACCTGGGTCCGCAGCCCCTGTCCCGTCCGGCCGGCCCTTTCCAGCACCTCGTCACCTCGTTCAAGGCTCCCGGCCGCCTCCCCCCGTCTTCTTCACTCCCTCCCCGGCATCTCCGCTCCCCCCTTGCAGGCTGACACACGGACTCTCCAGGAGCTTCCGTCCTCCACCGTCGACTTTCCAGCCGGGCCGAGGTCGACTCTGTCCTGCTCCGGTGCATCGGACGGGCTCCCTTCCCCCGCCATCGTCTCCTCCTCTCTGATGGTCGCAGCCTCCTTCCCCCGGCACTCTCCTCTGCCCTCCTCGGAATTAGCCAACGCGGGGTATTTCAAAATTTCGTTTTCGAATTTTGAAACTCCCGCCCATTCTCCCGTCCATGCTCCTCGTGGTGCGATCGAGCTGCTTGGAGCCGACCAGCTATGTGCCCCTCTACGAGTGGGCGCATACGCCATCCCTGATGTGGGCGCATTCGATGGGACCTACGCCGCGGGCGCATGCGCCCCTTCTCCATGCGGGCGCATACGGCGGCCCCAGTGCCGTGGGGGCATATGTTACCCCCCCTTCCCATAGGCGCTCTTGGTGGCTCCCTTCCGGCCCTAGGCGCAGCCACCCCTCCTTATTCCTCTTCGAGCGCATTTGGCGGCACAGTGGGCGCATATGGGCCTATCGTCCTCGCAGGCGCATATGGATCCGTGCTATAGGGCGCATATGCCCTCCCATTTTCCCCAGTAGGCGCAGATGGCCTTCCCCCTTCTTCCCCTGCAGGAGCGCATGGTGTCCAGTCCGTTGGCGACGCATATGGATTATCCTCTCCTGATGGCGCTTCCTAACTTGGCTTCTTCGGTGGGGCTCCTCCTCCGGTCATTAGACTCCCCGCCAGCATCATTCCACCCCCTCAGCGCAGTTGGATGCGAGTGGTTCTTGCGTCCTGCCCGGGACTGCTCCCGTCCCCCTAGCTACGATCGCCCTCAGTGGCGATGTCGTGCCCTTATGCGCCCCCACCGTGACCCCCTCTTCCTTCCACTCTGACCGCTCTCTCCCGGACGACCTAATCGCCCTCATCCCCAACTTTATTCCGGACTCCTAGACGGCCGTTCCTCTACCCTCTTCCTCATCCCCCGTACGGCATGCCCCCTGCTTGGGCCAGGGCACACCCCCATCGTCGGCTCCTCCGATGCCGTCCTTTGCCGACAAACTTTGTCCTGACAGGACACCCAAATAGAGACCCCTGTTCCCGGACGTCCCCCTCTCCGAAGTTGAGTATACGTAGGCATCTCCATGCCTACGGTACCCTTCACCGAGCAGGAACTGTCCTTCCTGGCCGCCTTCTTTCCCTACTCCTTCGTCCTCAAATTCTTCTCTGGCTGCCCCAAACTCTCCCGGGTCCAGGTGATTATTGCCAGTTGGTGGCTATCGGTCGAATACAGGGTGGCCCCTAGACCCAAGGCATATTCTGCTCCATCTCTCCTCCGATCTTGACCACAGGACCGTGTGGTCCAAAGGCACCAATAGAGTTGATTCCCACCAGATGAAGATAATCAAGTGGTCAGCAAGCTTTAACACTAAGGAAGACTCCACAACGGTTGCCGCCTGGGTGACCCTTCCCAATCTTCCACTCATTTTTTTTGTCCCAGCGGCTCTTAGGCGTATAGCCAACTCCTTCGGGACTTACGTGGCCACTGCAGCAGAAACCAGCAACCTGACCAAAGCCCACTATATCAAGATTTATGTGGAACTCGATCTCACCTCCGATCCCTCCAATCATATCCTCATTGAACTTGGCAACCAAACTCACACATAGCATATCATCTGCGATAATCACATTATCTTATGTTACCACTGCCATTTGCGTGGCCACCTCTCAAAGCATTGCTTTCGTCTCCACCCAGAGCTCAAGAAGAAACCAGTGTGGAATAAATCCAAACCTAATGGGGATAAGCAAAAAAAGCTTACCCGACCCCCCTGCTTCCCCTACCGAACTCCCATACCAGATTTAACTCCAGTGAAGGCAAATCTGTCAGTGGCGCCTCCTCGAAAAAAATGGTGATCCCTTATCACCCACCAGACATACCCCTCTCTAACCAGTTTAACGCTCTCGTTTCCGAAGCGACCGATCACCCCAAGGCGATAATCGTTCCTGCAAACTATGTCATGGTCCCTGAACCGAATTCTGAGGACCTCAGCCGCCCACCCACGGAGGCCATAGAGGAGACCCTCCAAGATCCTCCTAATGCCACAAACCACCAAGCTTCCCACAAAATTGCCCCAGAAGACGCCCTTGTTATTCTAGGACCAGAGCAGTCCCTTAGAGGACTTCAGGTCCTTGCTGCAGAATTTCTGCTCCTGTCGGAAGGTGACCAGATTGAGATCTACGACGACACCCTTCCCACCCCACTGGGGGAACCCGAGCGTGACTCCACCGGAGAATCGATCGAGCCCTTCGAGCCCTCCGAAGATACCCTCCATAACCCCCTACCTCCCCGAGGACTCCATCCTTGAAACAGTCACCAACAAGATGGAGGAGGCTCCCACCACCACCAGGAAATCAGAAAAGAAAGGGACCGCAAAATCCTCGACCATACACACCAGGTCTGCAGCAAAGCGGACCAACCAACCCCCCAAGCTCCATTAATGTTGAACGTTCTCTCCTGGAATGTCCGCGGTCTGGCGAACAAACCAACCATGAAAAGAATCACCAGCCTTAAGAAGACTCACAAGATCGACATCTTCATCATCCTTGAACCCAAAATCCCCTACAAGAGACTCAAATCCATTCAACTTCAGTTTGGCTATCATTCGGCCATTACTGGCAGATACGACATCTGGATCCTCTGCTCGAAGGACATTAGGATCGGAGTCATCCATGACTCCAGGCAAGCCCTGTCTTGCTGGAAAGAACACCCCTTGAACCCCAAGCGCGCGATCCTTTTTGCGGTCCATGGTAGCTGCGACATTGCGGATCGCAAACACCTGTGGAATGACCTTCTGGACATCCACCATCACCACCATAACCTCCCGTGACTGTGCATAGGCGACTTCAACGCTATCACTTGCAGAGAAGAGAAGACTGGCGGCCGCTCTCCCCCCTTTTAGCCATGTAAGACTTCAACTACTTCATCTTCAACTCCCTCCTCTCCCCTCTTCCGTTCCCCGACAACGCCTTTACCTGGTGCAACATACCGGAAGGTGACCGACGGTAATACTCCCACCTTGACAGGACCCTAACGAACGTCTACTGGCAAGGAATGGGGACTACCTCGAAGCTTTTTCACCTTAATGCCACTGAATCCGACCATGCTCCCCTTCTTGTTGGAATTTCTAGCACATCCAGCCAGTCCGAAAAGAGTTTTCGCTTCCTAGACTTCTGGAAACGAGCACCCCTAATTCTTGGGCATCGTCACGGAAGCTTGGAACTGTGCGGACCACCCGGAACCTCTCGCTAGTGTAGCCAACAAGCTCAAGGCCACGAGGAAAGCCCTTGCAGTCTGGATCAAGCAAGCTTATGGGGATATTTTTCAAGCCATTCGTGAGGCTGAGGATGATATTACTCGTGCTGAAGTCAGGCACATGATCGGCTGCTCGCATACTACGAGGAATGCCCTCAACCTCACCAAAGCTATCCTCAAATTCAGGCTGAAAGTAGAAACTAATTTTTGGAAGCAGAAAGTGAGGCTCAAATGGGACAGCGAGGGGGACAAAAACTCGAGCTACTTCCATACATGCGTCAAGGGTCACAGACAGAAGCTCACTCTCCACCAGATTACTAACGAATATGGGACCAGCATCAGCGATCAAAAGGGCATCCAAGTGGCGGCTACGAAGTTCTATTCCTGGCTATTCTCCAAGAAAATGGTCCTCAGAGACAACACCTTCCTGAACGAGGTTCCCCGCCTTATTAGCGACACAGACAATATCTAGTTAGAACAACCTCCCTCTGAGCAAGAGGTGAAAGATGCTGTCTGGGCTCTCGACGAACACAGTGTGCCCGGACCAGACGGGTTTTCCGGAGTCTTCTTTCGCATATGCTGGGACATCATCAAGGCGGATATCCACAAAACGGTTTCGGCCTTCCTCCAAGAACTACTTACTCCAGAGCCATCACGAGCACCAATCTAATTCTAATCCCAAAGAAAGATAACCCAGAGACATTCGGCAACTTTTGCCCCATCAATCTTTGTACCTTCACCAATAATATCATATCCAAGATCATCGCCTCCCGCATGTCCGACTTCCTTCCCAAGATCATCTCGGAAGAGCAGAGTGGCTTTGTCCAAGGGAGGACATCCAAGATAACATCATGTTGGCCCAAGAGTTAATTACCTGCATGAAGCTCCCAGCTAGAGGAGGCAACATAGCCATCAAATTGGACATGGAGAGAGCTTACGACAGACTGGATTGGCAATTTATGATATGGGTCTTCAGAGCCTTCAGTTTTTCAGAAACCTAGACCAACATCGGGTGGAGATCGATTAGCAACTCGTAGTTCTCCACGGTTATCAATGGACAGGAGGACGGCTTCTTCAAATCGAGTCACAAGATTAGGCAAGGAGATCCTCTATCGTCCACCATCTTCATCATTACGGCGGACGCTCTGAGCAGAAACCTTAAAAAGATGGCGACTACCCCCAACTTCCAGCACTATCACACCACCAGCGGATGCCCGATCATCATCCACCTGGCTTTCGCTGACGATATTCTCATTTTCTCTGCTCGGGACACCGGATCGGTAGAAGTAGTCCACAACACGCTTCAGAGATAAGCCGGGTGCTCGGGCCAGAAGGTTAACCCGAACAAAAGTGTTATCTACACCCACCATAAAATCAAGAGAGAGCACACGGCTAGCCTCTCCAACACCACCTTCTTCCCCATCAAGCATCCTCCATTCCACTACCTTGAATGCTCCATCGTGTACGGTAAATCCAATGCCGGCATTTTTGAGAACCTGACCAATTGTATCAGGAAAAAACTCGAGGGTTGGCACAACGCTACCTTATCCCCAGGAGGCAAGATGATCCTCATCAATCATATCCTCACATCCATTCCCATCTACACCCTGGTCGCGTGTTGCCCCCCAAGATAGTGCTCTCTGCGATCGAGAGCACCTTTAGCAACTTCCTCTGGGGGCACAGCGACGGCAAAAAGAAGTCGGCAACAAAAAGCCACCCGAGGAGAGTTGGCAACAAAAAGAAGTCGGCAACAAAAAGAATAAAAAAAAAAGAAGAGAGAGATATACACAGAGAGAGCTCCCCCTTTTCTTGATAATCACAGAGAGAGAGAAGCCAGGAGAGCAACCCGAGGAGAGTAAGAAGAGCCTTTCTTCGTCAACGTCGAGCAGATCTTCCCCGAGCCAAGGCTGCATACCGATCGTCCAAGGAGTAAGGCAGAGCGGCCGTCGCTTTCCCGAGCCTCTATCGTCACCCTCCAGAATCAAAAATAAACAATCGTACTTAGTCTGCTGTACCTAGGTTTTCGTTCCTAGGCTTTCTTTGTACGAGCGAGTTTGTATTGTGAGTCTAAGTTCAGTCCTCCGATAATTGTTCTGTTCTTTTACAATCAATGGCAAACACGATGGCGACTCTGCTGGGGACTAACTTCTCCACGGCTGAGGAGTTGGTGACGCAATCGGATGCAGCCAAACTTGGCTCCACACAACAGAAGATGGTCGTCCGCTTCGACCAACAGGCGTTCGAAGAGATGCTCTCTGAAGGCAGCGCTGGCCCGGTCCAGAAACGTACCCGCACTACGAAGGCTCGCAAAGAGTGGAGGCCAAAGTTATTTGCTCCTCCCCAAGCCCTCGATGGGATACCCTCGGTCACTCAAGACGGCGAAAAAGACTCTCCTGCAGCCCCACTTCAGATCGCAGACACCTCTGCTGTCCCAAAGTCCGGCAGAAGAAAACACTATGATGCTGGACTTGCAGGGGCAAAGAGGGTCTCTGCTCAACCTGAACCGCAGAGGGGTATTAGCCGCAGAAAGAAAATCCATGCGGCCACAACCGTCAACCACATGAAGAAAACTCATGCGGCCACTTCTGTCAGCCGCATAACTTATGCAGCTACAGTTCCCAACCGCATGGATGAGATTCATGCGGCTAGTAAAGTCAACCGCTTGCAGAAAACCCATGCGGCCACAGTTGTCAACCGCATGCGGACAGCCTGCACGGCCGTGACTCCTAACCGCATAAGAACTCGTCCCACAACAGAAGACAGTCGCATGCAGATAGCCTGCACGGCACCCAACGCTAGCCGCATAGCGTCTCTACCACACTTCTCTCGATCAGTTTTCGATCGACTCTCATGCGGTCCTAACTCTGATCACTTTCTGGATGAAAATCCAGACTCTGTGATACCTAATGTGGACTCTTCCTATTACGCACCCACAAGTGCTAAAAAGAAAAAGTCTAGGGCAGCACGGGCTCATCAAGTCCAGACAGCTGCCCCAACCTCTGACTATCGGGGCATCCTGCTGAGTATCACGCGGGCCTCTGACGGAAAGTTGTATAAAACCACTCGAGTCCAGCCCCCGGCGACAAACGGACAAAGTGGTTCCTCTGACCTGCGTGAAGCTATCCTCCACAAACGCAAGGAAAGAGAAGGAGCCTCAGCGTGCAGAGAGTCCTCACAGGGACGTCACTGCACCCAGATTATCGTCAACTGCTGTTGCAACAACACGGCAGTAACGGAAGACCGGCCATCCGTCTTCTAAAGATTACAACATCCGAGCTCGGAAGACGAGGCACCTCCCGTTGCCTCCTGTAATTCCGCGCGAAAAGTCCCCGTTGAGGGGAGAGGGAAGAAGACAAGCATCTCCAGCCCAAAGGTGTCAACTATTGCATCTAAGAAGCCGTCGTCTAAAGGATTATCCTCTACTGGAGTATTCCAACACACCCGTTCAAAGACGAAAACTGCTGCAGTAGGAAGTTCGCCGTCTACGTCATTGGGGGTCGTCGGAACTGGAGGTAGCACTCCTCCAAACCTCCACGACAACCCGACATTCCAAGAAGACGGACTGGAGGAAGCAAATCCTCCGACGGATACAACAGATACCGACGTCCCCGAGGACGTCCTAAATGAAGCAAGCTCTGAAGCTGGGGGTACTGTTCCTTCCGAGTCCGAACCTGAAAAGAACATCTCCATATATCCTGATGATTTCTCGATGCATGAGTATGACTCGGAGGGCATGTCTGCCACCTCTCCTTCTGTCACTCCTCACGTGAGGACGGTATTCATGACGGACAACAGCCAAGGTAGTTCCGGCGATCGCCAACGTATCGACACTTTGGAGGCCATACTGCACGCCTTGGTCAAGTCTGTAGACGAGATCAAAGCAGCGCTTCCTACTCTGCAGGGAGTGACACCTGGTCAGACAAGCACGGGTCCCGCGAACAACATAGATTCAAATTCAGCAGCACCAAACCCGGGCAATAATGCTCCCGAGATAACGGCCCCTACCGCAACAGATGAGGCCCGAGAAGTAAGGAGAGAGGTTCAGGAGCTTCGAGCGATGCTCTACGCCCGAGAAAATTCTCAAGACCTCAGAATACGGCAACCATACCCTGCTGAATGGAGGGATGTGCCCTTTCCCCCAAGATATAAGCCGTTCAATATCAACCCATATGATGGTAAGACTTCAGCAAGCCGGTACATCACTTACTTTGAGGTCACTACCGACCATCTGCCCCATGATGACGCCATCCTCACACGGTTATTCATTGGGGCACTGGAAGGAGTCGCCTTCGATTGGTACCGCAACCTGCCAGATAATTGCATCCACTCCTTTGCTGGCTTCAAGCACTTGTTCTTGGAGAGGTTCTATGAGGTAGGACAGGACGTCACGATGTCTACCCTCATGGACGTCGTCCAAGGAGAGAAAGAGCTGACAAGGAATTACATTGAGCGGTTTCGTCAAACCGCAATGAAGTTACCATCTGGCAACCCGGACTCTTCCTTAATTGAAATTTGCCAAAAGAGACTACTCCCAACAATTAGTCTCTGGATGGGCGAAAGTCAATTCAAGGACTAGAAGGCCTTTATCATCAGCGCTACAAGTGCCGAGGAACGATTGAAGAAAGATCGCCAACTGGGGTTGCATATCTCAGAGGGAGAGAACAAGGGGAAGCGTCCCAACGCCAGCAACGACAATGGGGGTAGCCCCTCCAACAATCGGGACAACAAAGGCAAGCAGGCCATGGTGACCGATACAGCCCAGAAGCCCGAGCCACAGCCAGCAGACAAACAATGGCCTCAAATCACTTATTCTTTCGAAGACGGCCACGTCAAGCCTATCTAGGACATGCTTATACAAGGAGATAGAATTCAGCTTCCTCCACCAAGGCGGGAACCTCGGCCGGCTGATTTGGAAAATCCGAAGTTCTGCCATTACCACCGCTACGTCCACCATGCTACACACGACTGCTACCAACTGAAACGGTATATCCAGAACCTCATCGATTCGAACGCTCTGGCTATCGACTTCGAGGAGGTAACCGTAGCAGCCAACATGGTGTCCGTACAATTCGGCAATTTCCCTCCAACAGAGACTCAAGACGGTGTCATACCCATCCCTCTGGCAACGATGGAAATCACTAATCTTCTGCCTGCCCGTGATCAAACTCCCGGCCTAGTACCCATCACCACATCACGAGGGAAAATCATGTGGGTTCATCCGGACCTAGTCCACGAGGTGACTCAGCCCACTTTACCTTCTAAAAAAAAAAGTGGAAAGGTCAGATCATGCCGCACCGCCTCAGCAGAGGAGGAGGAAGTCTCAGCCGTCACTACTCGATCTGGAGCACAAGTCCAACCAGTGGCCGAGGATCCGACTAATGATCAGTAGCCCACAAACGCTGATACTCCGGGACCGGCTCAGCCTTCGACGACCGACAAACCCAGGCCGAAAGAGACCCATTTCGACAAATCCCTCCGAAAGAAGACACCTCAGGGGCTGGAAAGACCCTACAACTTCGACATCTTGGCTCAATTGGCCAATACACCGGCTAAATTATCTTTATATGAACTCCTGAGGCTCTCGAAGGATGTCCGCACGGCTCTAAGTGAGGCGCTCCAAAATGTCGACGCATACTTGGCTCAGGTCAACCTCACGGGAGATAATCAGCCTACAGATCTCCAAGATAGTGCGTGTACAAGTGCAATGCCCAATATCGTCTTCTCTCCGCAGGATATGCTCATCAAAACTAACCTGCACGATCGCCCATTGTACTACACTGGATACATCGGCGATGTAAAGGTGGACCGAATGCACATTGATCCTGGGTCCTCCATAAGCATCATTCCGAAGGGTCTGCTACATCATCTTCGCATTCTAATGCATCGCCTGACGCCTACAAGCACCGCCATTAGCGGTTTCAATTCGGGCAGGAGCTACCCAATAGGGAAGATTCGCTTGAAATGTCAGATTGGCGATCTCCAATCAGAAGTCACCTGCTACGTCATAGATGCCGACACTTCTTACAATATCCTTCTGGGGCGGCCTTGGATACACGATTACATGATCGTGCCTTCCACGCTACACCAGTGCTTCAAATATGTCGATAAGCACGGCTTCGTGAGGACAGAGTTTGCTGATATCGATCCCTTCAAGGGAGTCGAATCTTATTACTCAGACTCCTGTCTGTACAAAAAATCAAAGAAGCATCTGGTCGAAGAGGAGGTGCAAGCTCACACCAAGACAACCATAAGATCAGAAGAACTCCTGATGATCCACCTCCAGGCTCGCAAACCGGGCAGTTCTGCACCCCTTACAGCTACTCTGCGTAAGGACGCAATCAGTCTATCGGCGCAAGAAGAGCAGATGAGAATCCGGCTGCCAAGGTCTGGCCAAGTGTCGAGACCCACACCAGGGCCTTTTACCATCAGACTACCGAGAGTCGGTCAGCTCCAAGCGGAGAAACTCAATCCCTCCGACAGACCGCTCACGATACGTCTTCCTAAAAAGGGCCGTCACCCCGACACGAGGTCTGACACTTCCAGCGAACCAGCCACTCCTCGCCCCACGTCAGATGCCAAGCTGGGGGTTGCTAGTCTACCAACAACTCCACGACCTGCTCCGCCGGTCGAGCCTCTGAAGATCAAGCTGACTAGGTCACTCTCTCAGTCTTCATTTATACAGGGGGCGGCCGAAGAAGAACCAGAATTAGCCAAGTATGTGGCTGCCCACTCCGATACCCCTTCCGCGGATGATGTAATCCCTCTCGAGAAGATACCTTATTTTATCAATAAAGGGCTATCTTTGAATTACATCGAGCTCAACAAGCTATGTACAATGTATGCTATGGACCACGGTATAGGCACTCACCTACACACACAAGTGACAAATGTGTATACCACAATCCAGCTTACTCCGGCAGAAGACGCTTACCGAATAGTCGAGGGAGGGGACCACCCGATTATCTTCGGCCGGAAAGACGATCCGTACCCCTTCACCATAAAAGAAGTCGATCTTGGGTCAGATGCCGGGAGATTGCCTCTATACCTTTATAGTCCCCAGTCCAAATACCTCCTGCAGAAACAAGGATATGATCTAGAAACTACACCAGGTCTGAATTACGGTACCGGACGGCGACTACCTTTGAAGCCTCCAGTACCGTCTGGTAAACCACGGGACTACTATAGCAAAACTCAATGTGGACTAGGGTATGTAACTCCCACAACGACTCCAGAGACTTCAGATGAAGAATGTGATTGGCAGTTACACTCAACCGGGTCACCAACTTCCGACTCAGACACAAGCATTGGGGACATATTCAGACAAGTCCTATCAGTCAACATGGCATTTGTCGACGCTTACGAAGAAGACGAGGACATTTCTGAAATCTTCGAGCTTGAGCCGTGGGCCCAACAGTTAGACGCACAATGGGAAAAGCGGTTCGAGCTAAGAGAACCTCCTACAGAGGATGAAGTTATGCAGGTCAACCTCGGCACCGAATCCTCTCCAAAGCCAATCTTCGTCAGTAAAAGCCTAACAGACGAGGAACGAGAATCACTGCTGGAACTCATCAGAGAATACATTGACGTATTTGCATGGAGTTACAAAGACATGCCGAGATTAGATCCCGATATTGCTCTCCATAAACTCAATATACGGCCGGATGCAAAGCCAGTCAAGCAGCAGCAACGACGCTTCCGCCCGGGCGTCATGGACGCGATCGAAGCCGAAGTCAACAAACTGATAGCCAGCGGCTTCATCCGTGAGGAGCAATACCCTGACTGGGTCGCTAATATAGTCCCGGTCCTTAAGAAGAACGGGAAGATCCGAATCTGCATCGACTTCCGTAATCTAAATGAGGTATGTCCGAAAGACGAATTTCCCCTCCCGATCACGGACATCATGATTGACAACACATGCGGCTTCGAACGTATGTCATTCATGGATGGATTCTCGGGATACAATCAAATCAAGATGTCCCCCGACGATGAGAAGCACACATCATTTAGAACACCGATCGGCACATACTGTTACACAGTCATGCCATTCGGTCTAAAGAACGCTGGTGCCACATATCAGCGGGCTATGAGTATCATTTTCAGAGAATATTTACACAAAACAGTGGAATGCTACGTCGACGACATCGCTGTCAAGAGTCGCCGTAAGGAGGATCATCTGCAAGATCTGAGAACGGTATTCGACCTGATGCGAGCCCACAACCTGAAGATAAACCCAACAAAGTCGTTCTTGGGCGTATCCAGCAGGAAGTTCTTAGGTTTCATCATCACTGCACGGGGTATCCATGTAGACCCTGAGAAAACCAAGGCAATAATGGAGATGGGTCCCCCGAAAAATCTCCGCGAACTTAGAGGCCTCCAAGGGAGGCTAGCCTATATCAGAAGGTTCATTTCCAATCTCTCCGGACGATACCGGCCGTTCACACACCTCATGAAGAAGGGAGTCTCATTCGTATGGGACGAAGAATGCCAACGCGCTTTCGACGACATCAAAGAATATTTGTCAAATCCTCCAGTCCTGGTGGCCCCGGTCCCTGGAAAACCATTCTTGCTCTATGTACGAGCAATGGAACACTCCCTTGGTGCCCTGCTGGCACAAAATAACGACGCAGGACACGAACAGGCCATATACTACCTCAGCCGAATGATGGTCGGGCCCGAACACCGATACACTGCCGTGGAGAAAGAATGCCTCGCCTTGGTATTCGCCATTCAAAAGATGCAGCATTATGTTACAGGACAAACCATACATGTGATCTCACGGGTAAATCCCCTCAGGGTCCTCATGACTAAACCAGGGGCGCTCAGCTCTCGCCTCGCTACATGGGCAATACTGCTATCCCCATATCATATGATCTTCGTCCCACAGAAGGCTGTCAAAGGCCAAGCCCTGGCAGACTTTTTGGCGGCCCATCCAGGATCGGGGTCATCCAGAATATACGAGGAAATCCCAGATGAGGTCGCCGATTCTAATACAACCACCCACGACAACATATGGAGGATGTTCTTCGATGGCGCTTCAAGAACCGGACCCAAGGGAAATATCGTCGTCGGGGTCGGAGTAGTATTGATCTCTCCTACCGGGCTAGTGATCAATCGCGCCTACTCTCTCACGGAACCCTGTTCCAATAATATGGCCGAGTACAACGCTTTGGTCATTGGCCTCCAACTCGCAAAGGAGCTGGGTGTAGAATATCTCGAAGCAAACGGCGATTCACAATTAATCATCAATCAGATTCGGGGGTCGTACGAAGTCCGCCATGAAGACATGATCCCCTACCACCAAATAGCAATCAACATTATCTCCTTATTCGAGGGATTCTTCATCGAACACGTCCCCAGACTTCAAAATATCGAAGCCGATGCCCTAGCAGGCCTTGCCGCATCCTTAGCAGTGCCGAACCAAGCGCATCACTCGGTTGAGGTGATAGGCCACGAACTGGTCTGTCCCAAGAACAATATTCAATTCGTGGTGAGCTATTCCGCCCAGACGGTCGACGAAACACCAGACTGGAGACAGCCGTTCATTGACTTCGTCGTATACGATATCCTTCTGGAGAATCCAAGGAAAGCCACCTCCATCAGACGGCGTTCTCTCAGATTCTTCTACGACACAGAGACAAAGATGCTGTACCGACGATCCTACGACGGATTATTACTCCGGTGCTTGTCAAATGCAGAAGCCAAAGAAGCTGTACGAGAAGCTCACGATGGTGTCTGTGGGGCCCATCAGCCTGGCCCTAAGCTACAGGACCGCCTTCGCCGTATGGGCTACTACTGGCCCACGATGGTGGCAGACGCAATAGACTATGCCAGAAAATGCAAGGCTTGCCAAGTCCATGCGGACTTCATTCACCAACCATCCGAGTTTCTACATCCAACGGTGGCATCCTGGCCATTCGAAGCATGGGGAATGGATATCATTGGTCCAATCACCCCACCTTCCTCCCGAGGACATCGCTTCATACTTGCGATCACCGACTACTTCTCCAAATGGGCAGAAGCCGTCCCACTCGCAGAAGTTAAGACTTCAAACGTGATCAGCTTCCTTAAGCATCACGTCATCTACCGCTTCGGATTGCCGCGGAGGATCATCCATGATAATGGTCCGCAGTTTGCAAGCCATGCATTCTATCGATTCTGCGACAAATACCGCATTCAGAATGTCGCTTCGACACCATATAACCCGGCATCAAACGGGTTGGCAGAGGCATTCAATAAAACAATCATCAAACTCCTCAAGAAGTTTGTCTCCTCCAACAAATGCGACTGGAACGAGAAGCTCGGCGAATGCTTATGGGCTTATCGTACCACGGTTCGAACAGCTACTGGGAATACACCATTCTCTTTAGTATACAGGAGTGAGGCAGTCCTCCCACTGGAAACTCAGATTCCCTCACTCCGCGTCGCCCTCACTTATCAATTGACAACGGATGATAACTATTGATGCCGATTACAAGAGTTGGAGGCCTTAGACGAAAAGCGCCTCCTAGCCCAGCAAAGGATCGAGCTATACCAAGCACGTATCTCAGGAGCCTTCAACAAGAAGGTCAAAATCAGAACATTCCAAGTGGGCGATCTCGTTCTGGCAGTCCGGAGACCAATGGTCATGACTCACAAGACCGCAGGCAAGTTCCAGCCAAAATGGGAAGGTCCATTTGTCATCGAGGCCGTGTTCTCCAACGGCGCCTACCGCCTCGCCAAGCAGAATGGGGACTTGCTTATGTTGCCCGTCAACGGCAAGTTTCTGAAGAAATACTATGTTTAGACAATATTCTCCAAATTATCGAGTCATGTACCCTCTTAGTACCCCTGAACTCACACCCACCATTTTCCAAATTATCGAGTCATGTATCCATTGATACCACTGAACCCACATCCACAACATTTCAGATTACCGAGCCATGCACCCGCTGGTGCCACTGAACTCTCATCTCCTCAATATTCTAGAAAATCCAAATTATGTACTTACATTCAGGTCACTCTCTCAGATAGTAAGTCACGTATAATCATACCTCTGAACTTTCTTCCTGAAAGAGATCCTCCTTCATGATCCACTACCCGCACTCCCAGTGCACAAAAAGGGTAATCGATCCACTAATTTCCGAAACGACCATGTCCTCATTACCTCTGAGTCGTTTTCACTTCCACCAAAAACAAACCGCCCCCTCGTATAGAACTTCCATGTCCTCCTACCTCTGAGTAGTTCTATGCACCCCTTCTTCATTGAGCCCACTCCTGCCATGTCCTTATTACCTCTGAGTGGGAAGGCTCCGTCGAAGAAATCACCATATTTGCCATGTCCACATTACCTCTGAGCAAGTATGTTGGTTCCCTTTCAACCTATTATCTGTACCCACAACCGGAGTGCGACAAGGATAATAGGTCCACAAATGTCCTCTGTTGACCATAAATGTCTCCTGTTGACCACAAATGTCCTCTGTTGACCATAAACGTCCTCTGTTGACCACAAATGTCCTCTGTTGACCACAAATGTCCTCTGTTGACCACAAACGTCCTCTGTTGACCACTATTGATTATAGAAAAGTCTTCCATGAAGTCTCCCCCTACCATGTTCTCATTACCTCTGAGTAGGAAGATTCCACGGTAAAACCTTCATGTTTGCTATGTCCTCATAATCTCGGAGCAAATATGACTGGCTTCCTTCCACCTTATTATCCATACCCTGAACCAGGGTACGCCAAGGATAGTAGGTCCATAAATATCCCTCGCTAAGCCCCTTAGCATAAACCCGCCATTCTTCCGTGCCCCAGGAGCCCAGTTGCTCTATGGCACTCCTTTTCCCAACCCCAAGAACATCTATGACCACTTTGCCGTGGCTGCTCCAAAACATCCTAATCAAACTTGTTATCCGTACTTAAAACCAAGGTACACCCAGGGTAACAAGTCCACAAATAATCCCCCAGCAAGTCCAATTCCATGAACACCACAAGAACAAGAAAGAGAAGATGAGTTGAAACATGCTCATTTATTTTAAAATTCAAAAGAGCTACATCAGTGGGGATCACATCCCTTGCAAATAAAAATATACACATATGAAAGAAAAACAAAAAGAGAAGCAGAAGAGGACAGATGGTGGATCACTGCTCCGGGGCGCATAACACCGTGAGGCGGTCCTTTATCAAGGCGACCGACCGCTCAAAACTCTGTTTGGCTCGACGCTCTGCCTCCTGATTCAGCACCGCCGGGTCCTCCAGATGAGCATAGGCTCGCCAGTTGTCCTCAAACTCCTTAAAAGACCGCTCCAAGGTGGCAGAGGATCGGGAAACCCGCTCGGCCTCCCGAGCAATCGACTCCTGCTCTACACGAGCAGCTTCCCGCTCTAACTCTAGGAAGGCCAACTCCTGTTGGAGTGCAAGAATCCGCTCCCGTGTGGCCGCTACTCCACGAGAAGCAGACTCTTTATGAGCCATACAAGCCTGACTTCGACGACCCAGATGGGCATATGAAGCAGAGAGCTTGTCAAGGTCTTCCCGTACAGCTGGCGCGGCAGCATCCCGAGTGACCTTGATCTTGTCCCGAGCAGCAACGAGGCGACCCCGCTCCCGTTCAATTGCAGCGGGCAAGCCAGCCTGCCGTGTTGCCAGTAGTTGGGTCACAAGTCGATCAGCCTCTGTCAACTTGGGCTCCAGGAGCGCGGCTAACCCCATCCCGCCAGGAAGGTCCTTCAAAGTATCAATCTGGCCCCGAGCACCCTTCAAAGACATAGTGAAAGGGATTCCCCATTCTACAGCAGCGTCGACACCCCTCCCTAAGTGACGATAGAAGCTATCAACCACATCCTGCGTCACCTCGTTCAAAGCCTCCGAGGAGGCCGGTGTCAACGGGAGTGTGGCCGACAGTACGGAAGAAGATGCAACCACTCCTCTTCAGCAGCCCGCAGGATTTGGATGCTCGACAAGGTCGAGAAGTCGACTTCCGGAGCCGTGTCAACAGCGGAAGACGAGGCGAAAACCATTGCCAACTCCCTCCCCGTCTGCCCGGAGACGGCAGGAGGCTCTTCAACAAGAGAGAGATGAGAAGAAACATTCCTTTCGTCCGGATAATGGCCGACCGAACTCTCCCCGAGAACATCCGCGGCGGGAGGTAAAAGGTCAGGACCTGCAGGACCAAGGCAACCATGAATCGACTTGACCCGAAGGATATGTTGATAGAGCAAATAAGCCCCTTCGGTTGTCAATATATGGCCCATCTTACCAATGGAGGAGTATGGAGGCTGAGGTTCGCTTACAGCCACCACAGCCTCCTCACCAATAGCCTCCAAATCAGGAATCAGAGAGTCATCCCCGGAAGAAGAGGTACTGAGAACGGTGTCATCTCGCTGAAGCTCAACGACCGCGGGGGCGGGCCCAGAGGAACCTTCGTTCCCCCGAGCTGATGCTTCAGCAACCCGGGAACTTCTAGCCGCCTCCGGGAGAGCTCCAGCAGAAAGGACCGCGACGCACATATCGCTGATTAAGGCAGCAAGGGCGGGATCAACCTCGGAGGCAGTAGATGGTTCAGAAGACCCCGGTCCGTCGGACGCCTACAAAGAAAAGTGATTAAATCATATCTGCGAGAGGAAAGGGACCTACAACAAAGAAATAAATCCAATTTAGCCTTACCTCCGGAGTAGCATCGGTACCGTCATCCTTTCGGTAATAAGCGATCCACGGGACTTAACGGCAGCTCTCTTCACGGAAAAGGTCGCTCTACTGCCAGAAGATTCGTGCCTGACTCGCTTACGTGAGGAACCAAACACAGCCGGAAGCTGTTCTTCCCTCACTCTTCCACCTTCTGTAGAAAGCAATGGGCCCTCCGTCGGTTCATCAGGGATGGGAAGCGGTTGATCTGCTACTTCTTCGCCTCCATCAAAAAGAGAATCTTCGCTGTCATCTTCCTTCCCAGCCGACTCGGAAGGTTCTGATTCAGGAAGAGGAGTCTGAAGCGCTAGTTGCTTTCTGGCCTTAGCCCCCTTTGGCTTCTCCTCTAAGCCTGTACCCACGATAAAACTGGTACTCGGATCGAAATTAATAGGAGGCTTGTTCGCCATGACATGATACAAAGCAGCCACGTATAAAATTTCCCTTGGCGTCTGAGCATCAGGGACCGAGAAGCTGGCTCGAGTATGATAAGCATCATAATAATTCCATGCCCTGACGCCATCAAGAACACTACCTTCGAAGCCCAAACCAGGATTGGGATGATCAAGGAATAACTGGCTATAACCGAACTGCCGAGAAAACCTACTAGGTAGGTAAGGCTCCAGGTACACCCTATCGCGGTTGCGATAAACCAAATGAGCAGGACGGATGTTACGCAACCAGGTGAGCATATCCGAAGATAGAAAGTGAGGAGGTCCAGTACCATCAAGGTGTACCTTACTCACATCCTCATCAGAAAAAGGAGGAACAGACACAAAAAGGTGACACCCATCTACCCTCGCCAGCGCCCTCCGACAAGCTGGCATAGTATTGTATTCCCAAGACTGGCGATGGCATTTGAAGAGGAAAGCATCTTCATCCGTAGCATCTTCCGCTATCCCGGGTCCCAGCAAAGACTTGTAATGCATCGCCAACCACACCATCAAGTAATGGAAAGGCAATTCTACGTGCTCAAAATCCAAGGTCTTCTTACGCGCAACAACTTTGGATGAGAAGGTCCGAAGACCGTGGTGGATGCTGCACACCATGGCGGGAAGAAGGGCCAGCCTAACTCCGAACACCAGTTTAACGGCAGGAAGAATAAAATGGCGACCGATCCTCTCGATGGAACCTGCTCCTCTCGAGACGACGCAATTCCGTAACCATATCATCAAAAAGCCAGCCAGAAGCGCCTTCTCTGACATCTGTGTGGTCCCATAGTAAAAGTAGCTGAGAGAGTCAGTTTGACTCCCAAATATGTCACTCCTGGACCGCGACTTCTTGACGCCTGACATCAAATCCTTCACCTCCACGTGCGTTTTAGGGGTTCGAGGAGTAACTCCACCAGAAGGGTTAACTTTGAAAAGGTAACTAATCCATGATGTGGTGTGGGGAGCGGTCCCTTCGGAGCTATCCGCTGTCTTTATGGCCATCTGGTGACAAGCACTATGGTGGCACAGCAACTCCCGGTATACTGCAACGAAACCTGGGAATCGTCGATCCAAGTCCTCAAACTCCTCATTCGAAGGGGTATACACCTCGAAAGGCTCATTTCCCCAGGGGAGTTTAGAGACAGTATACATCTCATGAAGGGCAAGCCCCAGCTCCCCTACTGGTGAGAAGAATGTCCCCGTTCGCCGGCTATACATCTCCAAGAGCGCCATGAACAGCGACTTATTAATAGGGAGCCCGTGACAAGTCCCTCGAACAGCATGATAAAGTCCCACTTCACGCAAGAGTATTCCGTAGGTCTGCAGGACCCAGGTGGTCAACTGGACCCACATAGAAGTAGTGTTTATCCAGTTCGGCAACGCTATCCTACCAACAGGATAGGACTTCTTACGGACAAGCCGATTCAAGAAGGTGTCAGCCTGAGCAAATGAGAAGTTGGGACCGTATGCATTCATGAAGGAGCCCGGGGCCAGACCCATCATATACCGAGGGACGGGATCCTTACCTGGGTACGCTGACCGCATATTCGGATTGTAATGGATGTCGCCCATCAACATCCCCGATTGAGTAGGGGTTAAGTTGCACACCATCTTCCTGTTCAACAGCACCATATTGAACCACGATAAGGGATAATGGCGTTCCATAAAAGGAATATGGATTGACTTCCCGTCCAAAGAGAAATCCCAGTTCTCGGAAATCTCTAACACTCGAGAGTTCCCTATGATTAGAGTATCTCCAAAGAGGAATAGAGGCTTCAGGTATTTCCCATCCAGCCTCCCAGTGTTCATCATGGAACGAAGGTAATGAAGGGTCTGATTCTCGATGGCGTTCAACCTCTCCAAAGGCTCATCAGCAGGGAACTGATTCAATACATGCTTAATTAGGTCGTCAAGACGCACACCCAAAGCGAATTGATTTGAACCAACCAAAAGTTCTCTCGCAGGATTCACGGACAGATTCACTAGAAAAAGATAAAAGAAACAAGGTCAGAAGACAAACAAAGAAAACAGAAGTATTGGAAAAGATTAGTGACGTCTATGCGGCTCAGGTTGCCACAGCCTCATGCGGCTCATCAGCAGATAGGTCCATGCGGCTCTGCGCGTCATAGCCCCATGCGGCTCTGAATTAACCAAGTCCGTACAACTCAGATTCAGAAGGGTTTATAGATTCATGCGGCTAAGCCCGACTCATACAAACCGCTGCGGCTACAAACCATCAAATTCATGCGGTTCAAAAGTGGGCAACGCTTATGCGGCCCAAGTCGAAAACACACATGCGGTACTGATCGAATATGACAAGCTCATGCGGCCATAATGGGCGAAGTGCTTATGCGGTCACATCGATACGTCTCGTATATGTGGCTTGTGCATAAAGTATGCAACAGAGCCATGGCAGCAGTTAGGGTTTTTCGGAGTGACCCCCTTACCAGCGATGGGCGGGTGAACATCAGGATGGACAGCGCCTACAGCAGCCGGCGGAGGAGCGAGTACATTCGTCGCCGCAGTCGCCGTAGCAGCAACTGCCTTGCCCTTCGCGGCCTTCGATGCAGCAGATCTCTTGGGAGCCATGGTCGATGGATGAAGAAGGAAACGAAGAGCGAAGTTGGCAACAGGGAATTCAAGCAAAGAAAGGAGGTAAAGAAATCCCCAAGAGCTGAAAAACTCCTATTTATAGGTGATCCATAAAGTAGAAAGACGCCTCGGATTACGCGCCGCTTGCAAAAATAAAGGCGAGAACGCTTCGGTCAAGGCAAAACCGACCCTTGGGATCCTCCCCCAAAAGGCGGCGTCAAATCAAATCGAAGGCAATTAATGAAGATTTGCTCACGTGGTCAGGGCGCGTGGCAAAGAGCCTATGCGGCCAGAAGAATCTATGCGGCCGAGATGCTAATGCGGCCAGGAAGCTCAGGTAAACAGAACATCCTATACGGCATGAACGGGGCCATGCTTCTTATTCAAAGTGTTTCAATTTTATAAATTGAAAACTTTGAAGGGGGTCCTGTAGAAGCATGGAAAATATTAGAATAAAGACATAAATGGCCCATGCGGTTTTGGGTAGCAAGTCTATGCGGCTCATACTGGAGTTGCCCTATGCGACCCAAAAGAAGACCCTCAGACTCATGCGGCTCGGGGATGAATGCGGTTCAGCAGGAATATGCGGCTCAATTGACGACACGTGTGACCCTCCCCCCCCCCCACAGTTGGCCACTGGAGTAATGGCCTCATTTAATGCTCTGACACGACTCGACGGCTGTCTCTGACATAAAGTATCATAATGGCTCTGCCATAATGACAGACTCTTCGGGAAAAGAAGAAAATCTCTGACCCGATCTGACAAAAAATCCTAGATTGCCACGTGGCAAAAGTCTCATGCGGCTCGGATAGAGAACAGCTTCATGCGGCTCATTGAGGAGTCATTCTAATATGATTAACAAAAATCCGCCATATGCGGTCCACCCATAGCCCGGTCTATGCGGCTCAACACCACGCTAATTCATGCGGCCCACAGAAACTATGCATATGCGGCTCATGGAGAGATCGTCCCCTGCGGCTCGCAAAGATTATGCATATGCGGCTCACGAAAAGCTCGTCCCCTGCGGCTCGATGAGGCATTGACTCATGCGGCTCACGAGGAGTATCCCCCTGCGGTTCAAGTGTTGGTCACCCTATGTGGCCCTGGCAGGATCTTCAATTAAAAAAATGTGGTACTGAAGATGCAACAGAATCCCAACGAGAATATTCGACATCATCATCATAATTGCCGAGATCAGGGCATATCATTCATCATCAAGCCAATAGGACACGTGGCGAGCAATCAAATATTGGCATAATCAATCACGAAGATTTAAAGCAGTCAGCATTAACTGCTCATAAGATTTGGTGCTATCCGCATTAGTGGCCGAGATTCATTATGATCAGGATCAAGGGCCCAGATAGAATGAAGGAGCGCCGACATTTCAAACAGATAATCATCAGCAAACCCTAATGATCCTACCCCACTCTTATAAATAGCCAGCATCATTCCCATGTAAAAGAAGTCGGCAACAAAAGAATAAAAAAAAAGAAAAAAGAAGAGAGAGATATACACAGAGAGAGCTCCCCCTTTTCTTGATTATCACAGAGAGAGAGAAGCCAGGAGAGCAACCCGAGGAGAGTAAGAAGAGCCTTTCTTCGTCAACGCCGAGCAGATCTTCCCCGAGCTAAGGCTGCATACCGATCGTCCAAGGAGTAAGGCAGAGCGGTCGTCGCTTTCCCGAGCCTCTATCGTCACCCCCCAGAATCAAAAATAAACAATCGTACTTAGTCTGCTGTACCTAGGTTTTCGTCCCTAGGCTTTTTTTGTACGAGCGAGTTTCTATTATGAGTCTAAGTTCAGTCCTCCGATAATTGTTCTGTTCTTTTACAATCAATGGCAAACAGTATCCAACATAGCAGATTGAAGATCGGATCGGACGCAGATAAGCTCCAGTGGTCGACCGCGGCCAACGGATCATTCTCGGTCAGATCGGCCGGAGGAGTGATCCTTGGTAATACAGCGCCAGCTCCTACCATTGCCTCATTCTAGCAGACATGCATCCCCAAGAAGTGGTCCTTCCTTATTTGGAGAGACCTACGTAATATTTTTCCCACCGATGAAACTCTCAACACTATCGGATTTAGCCTTACGTCAACGTGCATATGCTGCTCCGATCGTCAATCAAAAACAGTCGACCATATTATGTGTCAAGGGGACCTCCCCGTCAAGGTATGGAGAGTCCTATTCCAGTATTGTAGAATGGCTCTCGGGGGCGCAACTTCCACGACCTCGTTGCGGCCTGGGCGTCCGTGTCCCATGGCCACCAGATCGTTGCTGCAGCCGCAATGTGGGTGCTCTGGAAAAATTACAACAAAGCGAGATATGAAGGCCACCAGTACTCCGTAGACCAGCTGATTTGGGAAACCATTCGGCAGTACCGCAAACAGAGCTTCCTCTGCTCGTATGGACAGACGGTATTCTGGAACTCTCTTCTTTCCCTGGCTTAGCCGTTTTGGTTTTCGTGTTTCCTGTTTTTGATAGTATACGTGTATAGGCTTCGGCATTTTGCGCCTAGTGGTATACTTGTATAGGTTCGGCCTTTTCGGTCTCTTGAATAAAATGGGTGGTTGTTGAAAAAAAAAATATATATATATATATTGTGTGTGTGTGGACACACACAAAAAAGAAGATGCACTGTCTTTTCTTATTGGCGCAAGGCACTACAAATCGAGTACGCCTGAGAGATCCTGCACTGAGAATCCCCGAGTAGAAAAAGAATTCTGGGAAATGGGACGATGGAGATCGAGTGGCAGTTGCTCCTTTACTCAGTTGGCACTCCGATTTACAAAAGTGGAAGAAAACCAAAGAAAATTGCTAACTCTCGGCTCACTAACTGCCTCTCGATCTCCATCCTCCCATTTTCCAGAATTCTTTTTGTACTCGGGGATTCTCAGTGCAGGATCTCTCAGGCGTACTCGATTTGTAGTGCTTTGCGCCAGCAAGAAAAGATATTGCTTCTTCTTCTTCTTCTTTTTTTGTGTCCACAATATATATATATATATATATATATATATATATATATATATATATATAGCAATCTAAATACCATACCTAGCTAGAACAAGGGTCCATGTGAGATTTAGAGCCACGTGTGTCCAATGGACAATTTTGTCAAACACTTGACGTGCATATCACGATACGCCATGATACGTACTCCAAATAGATCCAAATGCGACCCGAAGAATACCCACATGTTCTAAATCATAATTAGGACCCAACAAACCTATTCTCAAACCCTAAAAATATCATTCTTGAATTATCCCCAAAATGGGTCACAATATAAAGGAGAAAATCCTCAAAGGGATGGAAAAGAGTCAAAACTTCTCACCATGGGCAACCCTAATGCATGGAAGTTCCTATTTGATGCTTCTATACTATTTACTTTGAATTAAACGGTTTAGAATACATTTTACCTATTGGGAGATGGATTCTCAATAAAAAAAGCTCCAAGATCCAAAAGTCCTCAAGCTCTAAGTGCTCCAACCTTCCAAGCCTTACTTATAGAGCCCTCTACTCTCTAAGGGGAAGAGAATGAGACCAATTTTGGCTGATTTGGAGGAGATTTGGTGGTAGAAACAATTCAAAAAAAGCTTCTAATTAGGGTTAGGATTTTGGATGAAAGGAGGAGGAAGAAGATGATGTTAGGCTTTATAAGGAAAGTGGGCTGCCATGATACTAGGGTTTTAAGGTTCTAACTAATATAAATTGTCCACTAAGCCCATTTCTAATGTTATGACAAGTTTAGGAAAAGCCATACTCAATAATTAGGTATTTAGTCAAACTTTCTAAATAATCTTTCTAACCCAACTAGCACTACCAAAATAAATCAATTTAGCGACGTCATGCAGCGACGTCCTATTGTAACGTCACTAAATATTGGCATTAGCGACGTAGTAGAAAATACGTCACCGTATGTCGGTAATCAGCGACGATGTGCGAAATCTTTTGTTATACGTAGCAAATATGTGGAATCTAGCGACAATTAGCGACGTAGTTAAGACTGTATCGCTTAATAGCGACGATCAGCGACGTATTTCTAAGTCGTTGCTAATGTTTTTACATACCGATTCAAAAATTTCATTTCCCCCCATTCTCGATCTCTCCTTCCCCAAATCGTCGAGAGCTGAGAGCCAACGCCCCCTCCTCCACCCAACGCCCCCTCCTCCACCCAATGCCCCCTCCTCCGTCATCGAGAGCCGCCGTTCGTCGAGCCCCTCCCCCAGGTAATTCCTATCCCTAACCCTAGCACTAAACACGGACACATGGACAGGGACACGATGAGTTCGATCCCCAACCCTAAATCTAGACTCGATGAGTTCGTCGAGCCCCTCCCCTAACCCCCTCCTCCCCTAACACGATGAGTTCATGGCGTCATTCCTAACCCTCTCCCCCAGGTAATTCCTATCCCTAACCCTAGCACTAAACACGGACACATGGACAGGGACACGATGAGTTCGATCCCCAACCCTAAATCTAGACTCGATGAGTTCGTCGAGCCCCTCCCCTAACCCCATCCTTCCCTAACACGATGAGTTCACGGCATCATTCCTAACCCTAACACTATAGGGAGGCGTTTATGCACAGGGGACTGTGCTGTGCACAGTCCTTGTACGTGTGTGTGTGTGTGTGTGTGTGTGTGTGTGTGAATTTCAAGTTAGATGTTAAAGTGGGTTAGATCATTGGATGTTGGAGACATGTTCTTCATGGTATCATAATGAATCATATTGTATCTTATATATATTTTCATTGTTATGTATTTAAGTTGTGTATATGTGTCAATATATATATATATATATATATATATATATATATATATATATATATATATATATATATATATATATATATATATATATATATATTTTATATATCTATGTGTCTATATATGTGTCTATATATATATATATATATATATATATATATATATAAAATATATATATATATATATATATATATATAAAATATATATATATATATATATATATATATATATATATATATATGTGTGTGTGTGTGTGTGTGTGTGTGTGTGTGTGTGTGTGTGTGTGTGTGTGTCTATATATATATATATATATATATTTTTTTGGTGTGTCCCTCTATATATATATATATATATATATATATATATATGTGTGTGTGTGTGTGTGTGTGTGTCTCTCTCTCTCTCTCTCTCTATATATATATATATGTATTGTGTGTCAATGTATATATTTATTGGTGTGTGTGTGTGTCTATGTCTATATATCTTAATCTAAATATATATGTGTAGGTGTTGTTGTGGTTTAGAGAGAAATATAGAGACTGATAGAGAGAGGGATATAGAGAGTGATAGAGAGAGGGATATAGAGAGTGTTAGAGAGAGTGAGGGAGCAGTGGAGGATGGGGGAGGAGCTGCTGAAATGGCAGCAGCAGGAGCCATTTGGCATGCTGACCTCTCGGCCAGCAGCAGTCCCTACATGGGACTGCATATGCAACAGCAGCAATAGCAGTATAAGGAACTGCAGCAGTAGCAGTTGGGAACTGCTGCTTTGCAGCAGTGTGAGGGGGTGGGAGGGAAGCAGCCATTCGGTGATCCATTTCGACCACTCACCATTCAGCCCCCTATTCCATCTATCCATTCAGCCCCTCTTCCATATTCATTAATCCATACATTCTTCTATCCATAATCAATTCAGCCACCACTCATTAATCCTTCCATTCATTCTTCTACCCACATTCCTCCATTCATTCAGTCATTCATTTATGCATCCAATTCAGCCATAGTCCATCCATTAATTTATACATTCATCCAAACATTCATTCTACCATTCATTTATACCTTTTTTCATTTATCTATTCAAACATACATATCCATATATCCATTCACCCACATCCATTCATCCATACATCCTTTCCATCTCAAATCAGCCCATTAACCCTTGAATGTTTAGGTGGGAGAGTTAGTTAGAGTGTTAGTGACCATGTTGAGGTATGGTACACTAGTGAGGTAATTAGGATTTACTCTATGAAAGGGTAAAGTTCTAAGATACTTCTAGATATGAAATTAGAGTATCAAGATACCATGGCATGGTATCGGGATACGAAGGCATGGTATTAGGATACCATGTTGAGGTAGAAGTGCATAGAAACTAAGGTAGGGATTTGATAGTGAGTTTACCTTGGTAAGGTAATAGGGTAAGTTAAGGTAATTGCCTAGAAGCTAAGGTATGAGTTTAAGATATTAAGATATGGTTAGAATGTGGTTTCCTTGGTTGGTAATGGTCAGAAATAGTGCTCCTAGACTAGTTTTGACCTCGGTTGACCATTTTGACCAAAAGTCAACGAAAGTCAACCGAAAGTCAAACTTAGCCTAAAAGTGAGTAGAATTGACCCGAAACCAAAACAGAGTTGACCAGTTGACTGAAAGTCAACAGTTGGTCAACATTACCCGATGGACCCGACCTAACCCGAGTTCAACTTGATCCTCCGGGCTTTGTCTTGGGCTTCATATGTTGAACCCGAGGTCGGGCCGGGCTTGGGCTCAGATTAGGCTTATGATTCATCTGGTTGGGCTCGGGTTGACCTCAAGCCCGACCCAACCCGCCCGAGTTGTACCCCTACACACGGTTACCATGTCTTTCTACTATAATATACACTAGGAAGTTCGGACACTGCAAATATCGATGTTTATTCCATGTCTATGTCTAGTAAAGGATAATTGCCTAGACTTAGTCAACTTCACCCAGTTTGACTAGTTTGTCCAAGATATTAAATTAGTCAACTCAACTTCACCCAGTTTGACTAGTTACTGCTTTGAACATGTGTGTCCATCTTTGCAAAATTATTTCCAAATGGATATGAATTACTACTTGCGGAATCGTTCATGGATGTACAATCGTCGTCCTGATGATATGTGTAGTGTACGGAATAAATACATAGCGGGAGTAGAGCAGTTCCTGCAGTTTGCTAAGGTGTTCCCTCAGTACATGGACGGCACCAAAATTAAGTGTCCGTGTGTGAAATGTCATAACGTGAAATATTATCCAGAAGTTGAAGTGACATATCATTTGTACTCGAGAGGTTTCATGCCTAATTACTATCAGTGGACCGCACACGGAGAACTTATGTCTTTAACATCAGAGCCGGAGCCTTATGTTGAGACGTATATGCATGCGGGACCTAATTTTGTTTCAGATAATCATGTATACGATGACGGGTGCGTGAACATGGTTTTCGACGCTGCGGGGCCTAGTTTCGTTCATGATGCAGCTGATGAGGCACTGAATGTCAATGCTGCAAAGTTCATGGAGTTGCTGGAGAATGCAAGGACTCCATTGTATCCTGTTTGTGAGGATCATTCACCGTTGGAGGTGGTTACAAGATTGTTGAGCATTAAGTCAGATTTTAACATGTCGCAAGAAAGCTACAACCGAGTGTTGGAGTTGATTATAGAGATCTCGCCGGCGGTTGCTAAGTTACCTAAAGACTTCTATCGGTCTAAGAGGAAGGTGAGATCGCTCTGGATGGGATATGAGAAAATCGATTCTTGTCACAATGGGTGCATGCTGTACTACAAAGACGACAAGGACGCAGATGTGTGCAGATTTTGTGGTACTGATCGCTATAAGACAACTAGTACAGGAAGGTCTACCGGTGCAAGAAGACCGACCGATTCAATGCACTACTTGCCTTTAATGTCGCGGTTGCAAAGATTATTTATGGTGAAAGAGACGGCCGAAAATATGAGTTGGCATATACGAGAACAGATTGAAGGAGTATTGGATCACCCATCCGATGGAGAAGCGTGGAAGCACTTTGATCGAGTGTATTCTGATTTTGCTTCAGATCCGCGTAATTTTGACGGTTTTACTCCTTTTGGTCTTTCGGGATCCCAGTATTCGTGCTGGCCTGTGATTGTCACTCCGTATAACCTACCGCCTTGGATATGCATGAGGACTCAGTACATGTTTCTAACCGTTTTAATTCCTGGTCCAAACAATCCAAAAAAGAATATTGATGTGTACTTACAGGCTTTGAAAGATGAGTTGAATCAGTTATGGGAAGTAGGCGCTAACACGTACAATCTTTCCAGGAAGCAGAATTTTCAGATGAAAACAACCCTTATGTGGACCATCAATGACTTTTCGGCCTATAGAGTGTTATCTGGACAGAGCACTCATGGCCGTCTCTCATGTCCGTATTGTATGGACCGTAGTAAGGCTTTTCGTTTGAAACACGAAGGAAAACCGTGCTTCTTTGATTGTCATCGGCAATTTCTGCCAAAAGATCATCCGTTCAGAAGGAACAGGAATGCATTCCGTGTCGGCGTTGTAGAGAAGGGTGATCCACAGCCAAGGTGGAGCAAAGCCACGATATGGAAGGAGGTTAGAGATTTTCCAAGTGCTATCAAAGATCTTACAACTGGGTACAAGTGCGATGGATTTGGTAGAGATCATAACCGGACAAAGTAGAGCATATTCTGGGATCTGCCATACTGGAGTACCAATCTGATCAGACATAATCTTGATGTCATGCATATTGAGAAGAATGTGTTTGATAACATAATTAATACTGTGATGGACGTAAAGGGAAAAACGAAAGACAATCCCAAGGCCAGGTTGGACTTAGAAGAAATATGTAAACGCCCTGCGTTGTATTTGATAGAGCGGAATGGAAAACAGTTCCTGCTGAAGTCAATTTTCTCGCTGGACAAGGAGGATAAAGTGAGACTTTGTCGGTAGATCCAGGGCCTAAAATTTTCAGACGGATATGTGTCAAATCTGAGAAGATGTGTCAATCCGAAGGAAAATAAATTGACGAGTATGAAGAGCCACGACTGTCACGTATTCATGGAGAGGTTAATTTCGATTACATTTCGAGAATTCTTACCGCAAGCAATTTGGGATCCATTGATGGAGCTTAGCATATTCTTCAGGGATCTTTGTTCTAAAAAATTGCTCATTGATCGTCAAAAAAAGCAAGAGAAGGACATTGTGGTAACACTGTGCAAACTAGAGAGGGTGTTTCCTCCTGGATTCTTCGACTCTATGGAGCATTTGTCGATTCATTTATTCTATGAGGCACGTGTTGGTGGACCAATCGAATATCGATGGATGTACCCATTCGAGCGACATTTGAATCACCTAAAAAGAAAGGTGAAAAATAAGGCACAGGTCGAGGGTTCTATTTGTGAAGCCTATGTTCTCGAGGAGATTACAAACTTTTGTTCGATGTATTTCAAGCCCATGTTGCAACTAATAGAACGAGAGCTTACAGAAACGACGACGGAGATCATGAAAGTAATGATACAATACTGAAGGTATTCAATGCTCCAGAAAAGCCATCGGGTAAAATGAAGAAGAGATATCTGAACGATGATAAGCTAAGGGTTGCTCAGGTGTATGTTTACTCAACTGCGACGAAGAGGAAGTAGAGAAACTGAGGGGTAAGTAATTAATACGTTTATATTATTTTATTAGTGTTGATTATTATACTATTTCATTAATTGAACGATGTTGTTTTCAGCATATTTAATGATGATGTGAGGTCAGGTAGGCCACACATAACAGAAGAAGAACAAGAACAAGAAATAAGATGTTATTTTCCATCATGGTTGAATGCATATATAAGACTTAAGAACTCTGTAATTACCTTTCTATATATGCACTTGATTGAGAATGAGCTTAATTGCTTCTTTCGTGGTATTTAGGTCGATCGTCCATACGCAAGACTTGAAAATGGGTCTATTAGAACGCTAGCCAAGGGACCAATTTATGCTGCAAAAATATGGCCAAGCTACTGTGTTAATGGGTTTAGGTTCAAGTCAACAACTTGCCCGATCAGAGACAACTTTGTGGATCTCGACTCCACCAAAAATAGCTGTTTGTGTATCAGATCTTCGAACTACAAAGATGTTGATACGGACAACGATTTCTATGGCGTGCTACGGGAGATCGTGGAGCTGACATATAGTTATGGAATATAGCCTGCTAAGATTGTGTTATTCAGGTGTGATTGGTTCGATCCGATTGAAGGTCAAGGTTGGAAAGTAGACAAGTACGGTCTTGTTGATAAAAACTATCGACGTCGATATCAAGCCTATGAACCATTTGTCCTATCAAGTCAGGCTCAGCTCGTGTACTTCACAAGTTATCCTAAACGGGGAACAACAAGGTCGGACTGGTGGGCAGTATGCAAGACCAAAGCTAGAAATACCTTTGAGATTGACGATATAGCTTATCAAGAGGATGAACTACCTCTTGTAACAAATATTATAGAAGTGGACACGACAGAAGTTCCTCGTTACACATCTAATTGTGTAGAAGAAGTAAAATTAACTGAAGAGGAAGATGCAGATGAAAGTGAAGATGTAGAGGAGGAAGAAGAAGAAGAAGAAGAAGAAGATGATGAGCTAAACGAACTAGATGAATTTTCAGAAGAGGATTAAATCTGTACGTTTGTTTTATCATCATATTTGACACTTTAGTGACACTTCTATCGTATAAATCTGTGACACTTTAGTGACACTTTTATCTGTGACTATGATATTTTTCAAAAATTTGTGATGTCTATCATATAAATATGTTTTTTTTATTTTATTGTCATATGTTATTATCAGGTATGACTAGACCATCTGGACAATGCGGAGGATTTTATATTAGGCAGTCCCGTCAGCCTCGGGCTGGGGATGGAGATTCCGTACCCTCATCCTCATCTTCGAGTACGCCATTGTATCGTTCTGTTCTCGGTCCATTACCGGGACAGGGCGGTTCCAGCAGGTTGGTGACTCCTCCCTCGTCGTCCAGCGTTCCTGATCCCACGTCCAGCATCCCTGAGCCCCCGTCCAGCATTCCTCTTCCCGACGGCTCCATGGGGGGAGCCGACGTCGAGCATATGGAGGATGGCGATCAGACTGATCCTGTCCAGGCAGGAGGTGAGAGCGACCCTCCATGCGCTCCCCCGGGTGAGACGCGTATGGAGATTTGGACGGACGGGCCTATGAAGTAAGATAATTAATTAATATATAATTCTCAAATGGATTAACTATGTACATATATATTCATGAAAATTATTATTGTATAGATATCGGCCTTCTGCAGTACAGAGACAGCTGGGGGTATTTCTGAGGCAGAACTATGGTGGGCCTTGGATTAACTACTCAAATGCTCTCGCAGATAGGAAGGTCTTTTGGTTCGTCCACTTCAAGGTAAAAAATTTATTTATTTTTAAATTTTAATAATCATTTGTGTATATTATACAACTTTTCTATTTTACTTCTTGTAGAGGACCTATTTCTATCCACTACACCGGGCGGCAAAGATCGAAGGCCAATTTTCTGCCGTCGTAGGCAAGCTCATCCGTGATGCGATCCACGACCAGAAGTCTCGTGATCGCTCCGGACAGCCGATCCATGGTTGGATCACGCCAGAGCAGTGGACTACGATGAAGGCTAGAATCAGCGAGCCCAGGTACCAGGAACGGTATGACAAGGCCAAGGTGGCGCGGTCGAGCGCCGGTAAGTGGTGTGGTAGCTCCATTCCGATGACGTAGCATTTTCGTCGTCTGGTACATTTCCTATGACGGACATTAATTTATATATAGTTCGATAGAATATTTAATACTAATAATAGATAATATATTTTAACAGGTAAAAAAGGGTGAGGACCCGAACATGGTGACCGTCTTCCTGGTTACCAATCGGAGGGCTGGGGAGTTCATTGACGAGAGGGCGACGCAGGCATATGTACGTTCTATTTTTTATATTAATTTACTATAATTTAGAAAACAGAAAAATAGATATCAATATAGACTTTAGCAAACACTTACACGTTAGCAAACATGTTTTAGGCCGAGTTTGTTCGGCTACAGGAGGAGGCGACTGCTGCTGCTAGTAAGCCAGCAGAGGGACGGGCTGGTACTTCCTCCCAGCCGCCTACAGCTCCATCGCCGGATGACCTCTGGATGACCGCCGTTGGCGGTCTTCAGAAGGGTACGTACTACGGTACGGGATCCTACGGTGCATATTTGGCTTCGGAGTCATCCCGGGCCCCCTCTGTCAGTGCGCAGTCTCCGGCTTCGCAGGCGTCATCACGAGCTCAGGATATTCGTCGTCAGATCGACGAGCTGCGTCGCGAGTTGCAGCAGCAGATTTCTGATCATCTTATCGCAGAGCGACGATCCGATCCTCCGATGATCATCGGACGATTTTATGCGGTCGAGCGCAGTATACATGAGCTGATGAGTCTGCAGCAGGCTACAGCTGCCAGCTTGCACATGCTCACCGAGTATACGTAGCGTACAGAGCGTAGACAGGTTGAGCTGGACCATTCGCAGAGGACCATGTCTGCCTCACTCACTCAGGTATCGACTTTGCTTCAGGAGAGTACTCAGAGGATGGTGAGTACCCTTGCTGCGCATGGTGAGCGACTGCGAGAGCTGGAGCAGATACGTCCTCCCGGTCCATCGACGGTACCGACTCCAGACATTGCACTGCCTCCTACTGCCCCTACGGTGCACCTCACACAGGAGCAGTATGAGTACATGCTATCCCAGATGTGCGGCAGGGGTCCTCAGTGATCCAGTAGATTTTTTTATCATCTTTGTATTTATTGGCCCTATGGGCCCATTGACCGTTCTGTACACTGATTTTTATTATTATTTGACTCTATTGGACATGTATGTTTGTTGGACATGTATGTTTGTGATATTTAATTTGTTGGTATTTTCATTGAGTATATGTATGATATTTAGTTGTAAACTGTTATGATGGGAGACTGTTATTCATCTATTAGTTATAGACTGTTATGATGGGAGACTGTTAATTGTGATGATATCTGCGACGGGGATGACAAATATACCTACACTGGGTTATAAGCGATGATCTGATATACAAAGGAGGTGCTGCCCAAATTTTAAAAAAATATAATGTGTATTTTTGTGATGATGTGTGTCTGTGTTTATAGTGAATGTGAAATGCAGTGTTCGAAACCATCGACAGTTTCGATTACTGTTGCATGTTTTATCTTGGATAGAAAGAGCAATAGTTTAGGGTGTACTTCTGAGAGCTTCATTTTCACGTCCTTCACTTTCTCGGGACGTCGTAAAGGATCCCGAGAAGGTGAAGGACGTGAAGAGGAAGCTCTGAAAAGTGTACCATGAACTGTTGCTCTTTCTATCCAAGATAAAATATAGAACAGTAAGCGAAACTGTCGATGGTTCGAATACTGCACTTCACACACACTGTAAACACAGACACACAACATAACAAAAATACCAATTATATTTTTTTAATTTATTTTTATAAAATCTGCGACGTTCTGCGATGTTATGCGATGGAAAGTACACGTCGCTATACGTCGCCAACCTGAGAGCTGACATCGCTAAAGTTGTCGCTAGGCGTCGCTAAAATGCTGATGTGGCTGCCATGCCATGTCATCATATATAAAGTTGACGGCGTCGCTAAGTGGTCGCCCTACGTCGCCATAGTGGCGACGTATTCTTACGTCGCTATCTGTCGCTAATGTTGCGACGTCTAGCGACACCAAACGTGACATCGCAAATAGCGACGAACTGCGACGAAATTGTAATCTGCGACAAGCCTATACGCGACATCCAATTTTCGTCCCTAAATACGTCGCTAATAGAAATTAGCGACAAATTTTCCTTTTTTAGCGACGTATTATGACGTCGCTAAAAGGGGTTATTTTAGAAGTGTAGAGACTAACTAAAGTTCAATTAGGCTAGTCCTAATCATTTAATTAGGTGGTCATGTCAAGTCAGTTTAGGTCATCTAGGGTCACTAATAACTATTCTAACTAATGGCTAACCACTAATCATATTCAATAATATAACATATGTACTATATTAATTATTATAGATAATTAATCCAAAATATAATTTCTACTTTTGTAAAATAAATTTATCACTCAAAATTTAATTTAAATTCAGAATAATAACAAGAAATAGGAAAAGTCAAAAATACCCCTCTCCGAAAAAGTGGTAGTTACATTATATAAGATGCCTATTCTAGCCTTTTGTCCTAGTTCAAGGTGTTGTGTGGGCCGGGCAGCCCGATCCCTGGCTCGAGCCCGGTCCTGTAAAACCCGGTCCAGGACTGTTAGAGCCCGATCAACGACCCGGACCGGCCCTGACCCGACCACACATACGTGTGGGATGGTCCTCTCTCCCCGAACCACTAACTCGGATCGGCCCGGCATGGTTTGAGTGCGGGTCCGGGCCGGGCAAACCCTGCAAGCCCGACCGGGCCGACCCGGACTGGCCCAGTTCGGCCAAATTTTTTTAAAAAAAATATTTTGGGTTTGTAACCGTTAGGATGCCAAATGACCATTTTATTCCTATTTTACTTGTTGTTTTTATACCGTTGGAAGGGTATTTAGGTTATTTTTTCAAAAATGACCAAAAATACTCTCACAACAACTCTTTTTGGGGGTAAAATAGGTCATTTTGTACCCAAAAAACCTATAAATAGGCCATAAGTCTTCAAACTTAATCATACCACAATTTCTCTCTTATAATTTTTATAAGCAAACTCGTGTGAAGAGACAATTTATATCATGGATAATGATCAACTACCGCAGCAACAGCAAGATCAGCAACCGCAACCTCAACCGGCACCGCTAGATGATTCAAAATTTTGGTATCATTTTAGCGGAGTTTACTATAAGCGTTGTGCAAGTGGCGGTACCGAGAGAAGATACACCACTAAAGTTCTTATTCAATGTTTGTATTGTAGGAAACGCATAAAATGGGGCCATAGCCATGGTATAAGGAAGCTACGTCGACATTTAAAATCATGTATCAACATCTAGAAATCTTGTATTACTCATTAATCGCAGTTTATATACTAGAAATCTGGTATCAGTCATTAATTGCAGTTTATGTACTAGTAATCTTATATGAGTCATTGTAATATTTTATTAGTCATTAATCGCAGTTTATGTTTTTGTCATTTATCATAGTTTATGTATTATTTTACTTGGTCATTCAAATTTTATTTGGTCATTCCAATTTTTTTTTTAGAAAGCAAAACATTTTTTTGGGGTTTTCCTAACCTGAACTGGGTCGACCGTTCCACCGCTGAACCGGCCCGGTCCAAGCCTGGTCCAGGCTCGGCCCGACCAAACCGGACCTCGGGTCTAGGCTGGGTCCAGCCATCCCCCTCCGGGTTAGCTCGGACCGGCCCGCTGTCGCTCACGGTTTGAGTCCGGCCCGGACTGGGCCCAGTCAAACCTGGTGTGACCTGGGCCCGGGAAGGCCCAGACCGGTCCACCCAACACCTTGAGTCCCAGTAGAGAATATTTGCTTTTGACCTCCTTTTGACCATATTTTTCTCTTTTGATCAGATGTTTTAAATTTGGAGGCAGCTGACGGGTGTTGGGAAGGAAAATGAGTGGGTGGTGGGTGGAGTGAATTGAATGAGGTTATTGTTTAAATAGGGTAGAAAGGAATGATTTGTTACCACACAAAAAAAAGGGAAGAGAAGAGATGAACACTACCACCGTAAAAAAAGGAAAGGGAAAAGAAGAGCACAGCAAGTCCGGAGGGGGTGAAGGACCAAGAGAAGAAGACCAAGTGAGTTATTTTTTTTTTATTTAAAATTTAGTTATGATAGTTGGTTCTTTGGTTAGATTTTAATTGTTTGGAAAAGTATCACGTATCCCACGAATTAATCTTTTTTGCTTATCTGATATGAATGAAATATTGTCCCACGGATCAAAATAACCTTCAAAGGAAAGTTTTAAATTGTTTAAAAACCATGGCTAGGAATTGGCATTCTCATTTTCAGCAATATAATAAGCAATAGGATATAATTGGTAGTTAGGATCATGAGCACAAGCCACAGATAAATTACCTTGATATTTAGATGTCAAAAATGTTTTATCAATATTAATTATAGGTAAACAACCATGTAAAAAACCATCCATACATGCCTTGAAACAAATAAATATTCTTTGAAAGATATTATTTTCTACAGACTTTAAAAAATATTTGCTACCAGGATTTGTTTCCATAATTGTAAAACAATATTTTTCAAGACTGCTATATGCATCAATATAACTACCATTGATTTTAGATAATGCAAGTTCTTTGGCTCTCCAAGTTTTAGAATACGTAAAATGTACTCGATAATCTCTAAGTATATCTTTTACAATATATGACGCACTATAGTAGTGGTTATCTCTAATTTTATTCATTATTTTTTCACTAATCCATACAACAGTAGCGTGTCGATGATGCCCTCTTGGTAATACCCCAGTACATGAATGTCGAGATTCAAATGTACGAATCTCAAATATTGTACCGTTACTAACTGCTTTAGCATACACTCTCCAACTACAATCCAGCGAGTCACAAATATATACAATTATTTGGGAATTATTATGTTTAGCTCTAGAACTAAAATTATGAAGAATTGATATATCACTAATAAAATTTTGAAATGCATGAGAAGAAGGAAACTCTTTTCCAACAAATAACTCGGTGTGCGACCACCTAAATTACCATCATTATTGTCTAAATAATAGTCTAAATCTTTGACTAAGTCATCACTATCTTCATCCTCAATGTTCTCTTCGACTAAATTCATTTGGCTTGAAGTACTAGGACCAACATAAAATTTTTTGCTACTATAAACAGGTTGACTAGTAGAAATAATATTTGTGCTAATATTTGGTAATGCCAGATTAGTATAAATCTTTATACAAGATGCACCTAAATTATTCTGAATAATAAATTTTCATGCTTCTTCACTATCTATTACTAAAAATGTATCCGTAAAAAAAATCTTATTACGAATTCACAAGTAATTGAAAAACGCTCTACGATAATATTTCGTATATTTTCTAAAGAGGTATTCTAATATGTTGAAATTAGATTAGTTGTATCTCCTTCATAAGATAATCCATTTAGTGTACCTCCATGGTAGCAAATTACTTTTAGCATTTGATCTATGAATAAAAACTTGAAAATTAGTATTCTGGAAAAAAATTCTTCTTGCTAAGAACTTTTTGGAAGCTTTCCTGGACTCTGGATGTTAACTTATTTGTAGTTTGAATGTCAGCTAATATTGAAGAATGGATAAATGAGAGTATGTTAGGGTAGAAGGGTGTGAGAAATATATATAAGCAGCAAAATATTACCGCTGTAAAATAGTCATCGGAGAAATAGCCGTTACATATTTAAAAAAAATATATAATAGAAAAATACACCCGAATTTTGGGCGTTAAAATATGTTATCTAAAAAAATGCCCAACTTTGTGGCGTGTAATACCAAGGTACATTTAGTAGGCCAAATGTTAATAATTTAGCTTCCAGCCTTTAGTTAATCTCTTAAATTTAGTTAACCAAATGTTAACATTTTAGCTTTCAACCTTTAGTTAATCTCTTTTACTTGGGGTATGTAAACCAAACGGATTAAATATAGCAAAAGACGCCCTACTTTGGGGCGTGTAATACCAAGGGCCATTTACAGTCCGTTTAGTTAACCAAATATTAATGTATTAATCTACCGAAATTAAAAACTCAAAGTTTTCACGTTCTTATTTGGGACGTATTTCTAGCATATGCCTTTTACGCCCTACTTTGGAACGTTTTTGGTCTCATTTTGCTACTTTGTAAAACTTCATGCCTTTCACTTAATACTAGCGAATTCGTTGCTCCTAGTACAATTTTTTGTTTTTTTGGGCCATTTAGAAGTTGTTTTGTCGGCTGTAATTGAAAATTATTTGTAATATTTGATATTGTAGTTGGAGTGAAGTCCAACAAATGCTACAAGAAACAATGTGCGTATTGTGATTTTTTTTATTAATAGCTCCATTTACAGCCAACCAAATATCAAAACCAACCTAAATGATGCAAGAAATGCTTCCGACAACCGCCAACCAGTGGCCTAACATGCCAACAGTATGTGCCGTGTCGTTTCCAATGCACGTCAGACACACACAAGAAACAGTACTCCAGAATATACTAGGATACGTCAAAATAGATATTGTGTCCCTATCTATCGTGTCAAATGTTCGTGTCTGCAGTGTACCTAAAATAGCTACAGTCCTACTACCAACTCCTCCATGTCACTGGATATAACTTCCTGCATACCTTGGGTTAAAAATGTGTTGTTGGTTACTACTTACTAGTCTAACTCTCGGAAGTAGATGTATATATGCTATCAACCACACCACATTCATGACCACTCCAGGGGGTTGGGGTTGGAAAATTCAAATTATATATCCCTATAATTTCTTTTGTTTCTTCTCTATTTTTTTCTTCTTTTTTTTTCCTTTTGTTTCTTTTGTTTCTTCTTGATAACTTAGTTGGTACTCATGGCCGATTCTTCACTGTGAGTTTATGTTCTTTGTGTCGTGTCATTTCTATCAACTGACACATTCAGCCATTGACAACCTTGGCTGGTAGACACCACGTACGCAGGCAGACACGCACGCATACTCATACGCATGAACGCACGCACGGAATTGGTGTTGGCCTCCTATTCGGTACCGGTGGTAATGCTGACTATCTACCGAATGTTACATATATAGGTCGAACATTTGTAGCAGTATTGCTAGGTCAACTATCTATTCTCGAGCTAGACTTTCCAACTTGAACTACATCGACCACGATACGACTAGGGGGTGAGCATTATTCGGTTTTGGACCGAAAATCGAATCGAACCGGACTGAATAAGGAATTCGGTTCGGTCTTAAATAAATTCGGTTCGGTTTCGGTTTTGAAACTACTAAATTTTCTTATTCGGTTTCGGTTACGATTTTGGGATTCGATTTCGGTCCAAAACCGAAAACCGAATAAAAAATTTTAGTTTATATATATATATATATATATATATATATATATGTGTGTGTGTGTGTGTGTGTGTGTGTGTGTAAATTATAGGTATATACTAAATATATATAGGTATATGTTATAGGTATATATTGAATATATCTAGGTATATTTAGTTATTATATATATTAACACAAAAAACACACAAAAAATCCAAAAATCGAATAAATCGAAAATCGAACCGATTTAATTCGGTTCGGTTCGGTTATTGATCAATTCGGTTCGGTTTCGGTTTGGCTTATTCGGTTTCGGTCCAATTCGGTTTTTGCTTATTCGGTTCGGTTAGAACCGAATGCTCACCCCTAGATACGACGACTTATTCTCGATGGATGCGCTTTGGGACGAACCTCGTGTGTGATGTCCTTACTAAGTCTTCTCGATTTTCTTGTACAAAATTAAAAATTGAGATATCAATAATTGGGATATCAATAATATATATATATATATATATATATATATATATATATATATATATATATATATACTCATGTAAAAAAAATTCTAATATTATTAAAAAATTATATATATATATATATATATATATATATATATATATATATATATATATATATATATATATATATATATATTGTCGAGGATCTCTAGCTCAAGTGGTTAGAGTGACACATATTTTTTCAAGAGGTTGCAGGTTCGAGCAACAGAAGAAGCACTTTAAATTCTCTGATGTTAGATTAAAGTGAGGTGGGTGCGGTGCAGCATGGAACGGACGGAATGCGGTGGCAGAGTTTGTAAGGCCTTCCGATTGTAATTGTAGGCCTTCGGACCAGAATAAAAATTACCTTCTTCAAATATATATATATATATATATATATATATATATTTGGAACCAGGTAAATTGTTTCTGGAATCGCTCCCACTGGAATTCGAACTCCTGACCACTCGGACCGCATGCATCTCTCTTAACCACTAGGCTAGAGGTCATCTGCTATATATATATATATATATATATATATATATATATATATATATAGGAAGCGGATCAAAAGCCCCCCTTAGAAAACCCACTAAAAACCTCTCTCACTCTAATCCGTAATTTAATGTTAATATTAATGTTAATATTAATGTTAATATTAATATTAATGTTAATATTAACATTAAATACTAAAATTAATATTAAACGTAACATTAAAATTAATATTAACATTAATATTAACATTAATATTAACATTAACATTAACATTAATATAAAAAAAAATTTAAAAAAATAATATTAACATTAACATTAATATTAACACTAATATTAACATTAATATTACGAATTAGAGTGAGGGGTATTTTTAGGGGATTTTCTAAGGGGGGCTTTTGATCCGCTCCCATATATATATATATATATATATATATATATATATATATATATATATATATATATATATATATCTTATACAAAACACAAAGGTTTTTGAATCCTAGGGCTGACTGTGCCAAGATAAAGAGTGGTTGGGATTTAATCTTGGTGAATCAACGGTTGTGGGGTTTTATGGGAAATCCAAAGAGTGGGGTTTGCACTCATAATGGTTGTGGATGAGCATTATTGAGAGTGGGGTTTTATGGGGAATGAGCATTATTGAGAGTGGGGTTTTATGGAAAATCCAAAGAGTGGGGTTTGCACTCATAATGGTTGTGGATGAGCATTATTGAGAGTGAGATTTTATGGGAAATCCAAAGAAAATTCACATCCAGCAGTGGTTGGGATTTAATATTTTGATGGGGACCTCATAATTATTATTGTTCGTTTAAAATTGGGGGTCCAAGATTTTGAGGGGGTATACCTTAAATGAACCATGCCCTGTGTGCCCGGGTTATGACTAGCATATATATATAGCAAATGACCTCTAGCCTAGTGGTTAAGAGAGATGCATGCGGCCCAAGTGGTCAGGAGATCGATTCTCGGTGGGAGCGTTCGCCATATTTATCTCTTTCAAAATATATATATATATATATATATATATATATATATATATATATATAAACTTATAGAGACAAACAATAACTATCCCACCCCATATTTTTAGGAGCTTATATAGTTTGATTTTGTAACTAATACCATATATTTTCATAACATTAATTAGCAATGCCCAAGTATTCACCTTTGCGATCCTTATTTCTGCAACTGAAAATCAGAACTTGAAACGAGAACGAAAGGTTGTGTTCCTTCAATATCCATTTAGCGTCTGAAGAACTTTGGTCTAATAACAAAATTAGCATCGCTTTCTCGTCTACAGTCATAAGTATTAATCACCCTATTGTTAGATTCATGAATGAAATTAAAATTGAAGTGCCAATAAAAATGGTACACATATTTGAATAAAAAAGACTAGTGTGATAGTTCCGAAATATTCTAAATGTTTAATTATAAAATGAGCCCGAGCAAGTTATAGTTATTCGAGTAAAAGAACCTTGGAAAGTTAAGAGTTCGTATAGTTTTTCACATGCTATTGTCACGTAATTAGTATTTTAGAATATATTTTAGTCCGTGCAGCACACAAGTTTCCTACTCGAATATCCGTACGGATCGTACTAGCCTTCTCCAAATGCTTAGCTAGATTGCTAAGACGATTTTGAGAACAATGTTGAGCAAAAGAGAGAGATTAAAGTATGAAAATTTTATTATACTAGAAAGATGCTACAACTTCGGATGGTGAGGAACAAATGAGCCTCCCACTTATTTATAAGGTCTCATAGGACTTGCAAGAAACTTCTGGAAACATAATATTTTAGAAATTATTTTATATCTAGATAACTATAAAGAAGTTTCTAGTATATCCAGAAAGATCATGGGCCATCTAGAAAGATCTTGAGTCTTCTGGAACATTCTCAAGCCTTATGAAGGATTTTATCATCTTCTAGAACATTATGAAAGCTTTTCGCATAAAATAGATCCGTGAAGGGTTACGCAAATCCGTCTTGGTTGGGTACAAACTTTTGTGCGTAACATTCTTCCCCATCTATTTCGTCGACGCCCTCGTTGACTGGTGCATCATGTCCCGAAATAATATACACTTTCGTCGACATGGTCTCTATCATCGTCCCTTCTTCGTGCGTCTCGTACGGCGCTTTCCAAACTTGTCTATCTTCTCCTCATATCGAAAGCAAATTGGTTCGTTGCACCAATTATGACACTGGTCTATGCCCTCCTCGGCACATGAAGTGGCTTGTGTAGACTGTCAGGTCGCTGATCTACTCCGTCTCGTGGTTGCACATGTTTCTCCAAACCTCCGACCAGCTTTGAGTGACTCCTTGCGTGAGCCACTCCACCTCGTCGTTTCTGCCTTTGCGCAGTCCATGATGTGCTTCTCTGCACTCGTTCTCAGCCTGGTAGCACGATCCACTTTCCCCTACAGAAGTGACTCATCGATATGCCCCCTTGCAACACCCTTAGTCTTGCAACGAAGGCCTTCCTTGTCACGACCCGCACCCTGATTAGGGGCACGAGAAGCGGTTACGTCCAGCCTACGTCGCAGTATCGGCGGTAGAACGCTGTATATAGGGTCTGTAAATACTACGACTAAAACAGATAAATGTACCTGTACAGTATATACACTCCGAACGGAGGAACATAGAAATACTGTCTCAATCACATAAATCAAAACTAAGGTAGAAAAGCATGGAAAAGAGATATGATAGAATAAGCAAGAACGAGTCCAGAAATATCCACAAGTCACAGCTAACACAAAATCCAAAGTCTCAGAATAATAATAAGTATAAAGATACTACAACAGAAAAGAACTAGCTGGCTCACAGGCCATGCAAACCTAACTAAAGCTAGGCTACTCGGGATGAGCAAAATCAAGAGGCTCTACCACTAAGCCCCTGTCTAGGTCAAGTCCATCAGACTCTATCCCGTAGTAAGTCGGACAATCAGCCTCTAAGTCATCTGTAAAATTTTGTCAACGTATCCTGTCAGAAAAATAAGCAAGTACAAACACCAACAGCAGTTCCATATGAATTGAGAAATACTATAAGAGACAGCATAATGGAATACACGACAAAGATATAAGTGACATGGGAACCATTTGAAAGCCGAGTTACAACCCTTAAACCAAACAAGGACCGGGGTTGTAACCCTTCTTTCAAACAGAACTTAGTCAAAATATGGTACAGTAAAAGCAGGTAGAGCATGTGAAAAATGAATCATAGCATGGTGAAAAGTACAGTAAGTAAAGCTGAACTGGAATATAAGATATAGCAATAATGTAAAATGTGATTTGAATTATTAGAGCGATATGTGATCGGCTAGGGAATCATGGTAGGGTTATCCACTTGGCCCGACAATCACATAAAAATCTGGAAAGGGTCATGCCGGCCAACCTGGATAACATGGACATGGAGTATCTGCTACACCCTACGTGAGGTGAGGGTGGCGCTAGCAAAATAGTGACATGGGACTTTGATCACATAACCCCTAATAATTCCCCCATCCCCGAATACTATCACGGATCCGGACATAACACGTCATGACACGGGACTTAAAAGCAGGTGATCAGCCCACTCCCAAGTCCATGTCTATACAAGTACAAGAACACTGAAATATCACATACTCATATACCAAGGGAGACAAGGAATAACATCTCATGACTGGATCCGACGTATACTAGTCCGTGAACCGTCGTGTCGGGAATCATGTAAAACAATACAACTGAATCGGATATAGTAGATATCAAGACAATGAAAACTATCAGTGAATGTACTCGCCTATGGTCCTAAGCTGATAGGGTGAACAGACGCTCAGAGTGATCACAGACCTAAAATAAGATACTATGAGTCAAACAGGACTAAATACTGAAAAAGGAAGCTAATACAAGTCATGAATGCAAGTCTAAGTCAATACTAGGTCAATCTAGGTCAAAATGAGTCATACTAGGTCATACTGGTTCATACTAGGTCATACTAGGTCATACTAGGTCACTGGGAGTCATTCCAAGTCAAACTAGGTCAATCGGGGTCAACGGTTGACTTATAGTTGACTTTTGGTCAAAAAGTCAACTCTGGTCAACCCTGGTCAACTCTGGTCAACTCTAGGTCAACTCTAGGTCAAACTAGTCTAATGTTGACCAACTATTGACTTTCAGTCAACTGGTCAACTCTGGGTTGGTTTCGGTCAAATCGGGTCGCTTAAAGGCTAAGTTTGACCTTCGGTTGACTTTTGTTGACTTTGGTCAAAACGGTCAACCGACGTCAAAACTAGTCTTAGAGTACCATATTTGATCATTACCAACCACGAGGATCAAATTCTAACACCATCTTAGACTTCTAACACAAGTATCCTATTTCTAGGCAAAACTAGGATTTACCCTTCCAAGGTAAATCCCGATACCTTACCAAAAACTAATGAAACCTTGCAAATACCCATGGAACTAGCCTAGGCTCCTTAGGGTAGCTAGATATCAACCTATCTAAGGCTTACCTACCAAGAAATTGGGGTATCCTAGTCATCTAGGTCATGTTAGGATACGGGGTATAGGTTTATCTTATTACCTATATTAACATATCATGAATTTACCCTTCTATTCTACCCAACACTCACTCACATATACACTCTCACAAATACCACACTCTTAGGCCCTCCTATAGGTTTTCCTACAAGTTTAGTTATAGGCTATCCTATAGGCTACCTTACACACTCCCACAACCCTCAAATACTTCTCACAACTACACACACACACCCCACTAATATAGGGACTGGTTTAATGGGTTGGTGGACTGAATTTGGGTGGTATTAGGACTGAAATGTAGGGTGGTTATGGGGGCTAATATGTGGTAGCTATGGACTGATTTAGGACAGCCACAAGTGGGCTTGTTAAGGGCTGAAATGTACATGATATTGGACTGGTTTAGACATGTCATGGGGCTTTGCTTGGGGTGCAAATACTGGACTGATTTGGACTGAAGTTTGGACAGCAATATGGGGTGTTTAAGGACTGATTTTTGGGCATGTTAGGACTGTGTTTGAGGGCTGGAAATGGGGGTAATGGACAGCCATATAGATGGGGTTTAAGGGGTTGATATGAGGCCAAATGGGATAGCATATGTATGCTGGTTTGGGACAGCATATGGGAGTGATTTGGGGGCAACCAAGGACAGGTTTTTGTGACAGCATATAGGGATGTTTATATGGGCTGAATGTAGGGTTTTAGGAGGGTGTTAAGGACAGCACATATAGGGAGAAATCTGGACTGTTTTGGACTGTGGGTTTCCCCCATCCCTTTCTCAACTACACTCACAAACCAAGTAATCCCCCCCTCACATAGTCTCCTCCACATATACCCAAACACTCCACCTACACAACCAAAGCCCCTCTATTTCTGGCCGAAACCTGGCAGCACCTATCCCAAACACAACATCACTCAACAACACTTAAAAGTCACCATATATATATATATATATATATATATATATATATATATATATATATATATATATATATATATATATAGAATGATATATATATATAACTATATATATACAAATACATATAGGAAGAATATGATACATTAAGATACTCAAATGAACTCACTCTAAATCATGCAAAATCTGGAATATTAATAAGAATCACACAAAAACAATATTAGAATAATATCCATGAGTCAAAAGGGGGCTTTTCCTATTGGGACACCATCCTACATGTGGACACTCCTAGAAATGTCCAAAGGACACAAAAATGGTCTCAAATGAGGGCACCACCATGGGAATCATCATAAAGGGTTTCCTACATGATCTACATGAGAAGAGAAATAGATTTGGAGAAGGAATCACCTTGGTTTGAAGAAGGAATCAATGGAAGCTTCAAAAGTGGATGGAGCCTTTGGGGAAGAAGAAGAAAAAGTGGATGAGAATGAAAGGAAAAGTGATTTTTCTCTCTCCTCCCTATCCTTACTCTATGGTCGGCCACAAGCTTGGGTTTTATCTTATATGGATAATTACAAGTTTGCCCTCCAATGATTTAAATGGCTAAAAATAGGAAAGGGTTAAACCGGAGGGTAGTTTAGTCAAACCGAAACCACTAATCTCTAACTAAATATTAACTAAAATAATTAGTCTAGTCTCTAACCAAAACATCTAACATGTGGGCCATGGCTAACTAGTGTGTGGGCCCGCTAAGGTCAAAATACCCCGGGTCCCCGAAACAAGTCAAAACAAGTCGGAATGAATTGAAATTCGAATCCGATTCAAATAACCCCAAAATAATACAAATAATAAATAAATAATTTCAAAATAATTTTTAAAGTGGAAAATTACCAAAATACCCCTGTTTGTAGAAACTGGGGGTGACAAATCTATCCACCTTAAAAAATTTCGTCCTCGAAATTAAAACCAAACAATAGTAAAATTTCAAATTCACAAGTCATGGCTAAAATTTTAAAATGATTAAATTCTCAAAATCAAAATAGGAATTAAATGACTAAGTTTATAAAATTTAGAAATACTCTCAAACATGAGTCTATCCACCTTAAAAAGAATCAACCAAAAACTTAAAACGAAGCAAACACACAAAACAACAAAAAAAATCATGTAATTTTCGATAATCGTACGCGTCTGTCCAATCATCATGATACCCAGAATCTCCGTCATACCAGTGAGCAAGGCTACGATAATCACAGAGTCCTCAACTACGGTACAAACCTCTAGAATCATGGTATTTAAAATTTTTGCATTACCGCTAGCTTGGCAGCGAAAACCTTAAATTCCCACACCCTAGAAATACGTCCATAGTCCGACTATATGTCCTCACTCTGCCTGCTAGCATGACCCTAGAGGATTCTAAAATCTCATAATCGAGGCGACCTAGCCCATACGACTTATCTCAAAAATATCACATCACAAGAACAAACTTTCATCAAACAGACAAGGAACAGATGGAATCGAAATTCAAGACAGTTTATAAGGAAGCAAATGCGGAATGAGATTGAAAGATTGGAACCTGCTATCTACTCTGCCACTGCCTGATTGGGCTCAACTATCATGGCGAATGCACGCCCCTGCTGGCCTCCTCTAGCCTGCTGCACGCCGTCCTGGTCTCTTCGGATCCCACTAGCGTGGCAATCCCTCAGCTGGTGGTCAGGCGCCCCACAGTACAAGCAGACGCCCAATCTCTTCCTACAAAACTCTCGAGTGTGCCCTGGCTTCCCGCAGAAGGTGCACTATGTAGCTGGCCTCCGGCCCTGACCCTGACCCTGATGCTGCTGGGCACGCGTCGGTGCCTGCTGGATCTGCAACTGAGGATGATGCTGCTGGAACTGCCTCTGCTGGAAATGTGGGTGCTTCACTGGCCCTGCACTCGAACTGGATCCCAAAGCATTACTACTCCTCTTCCGCTTGAGGCCGAAGTCCTCCTCCGCAATCTGAGCCTCCATCAAGATCTGCTCAAATGTCGCATCTCATCGTCCAGATGTGCGAGTGCGCACTGCATGGATGAGACCCCTCCTGAACTTTTGGGCCTTGCACCCCTCATCCTGAATCAAACTGGGTGCAAACCTGCTCAGACGGAAGAACTCCACTGCATACTCGTCGACCGACGAGCTCCCCTGCTCCAGACTGGCAAACTGCCCCTCCAAAGCTGTCAAGGCTACATCTGGGTAGAGCTTCTCCTTAAAGAGTTTCCTGAAGTCCTCCCAAGATATACCTCTAACCGACGCACGCGGATCCGTGCGGTACCATGTCAGCGCTATGTCGAAGAACTGGCTCGCTGCAGAAGTCACCCACAGACCTCTCGGGACCTCTGCCAACTCTAGACTCCGCTGGACATCCTCTAGCCAGTCGTCCGCGTATAGGATACCCTCGGTACCCTTGAACTCCCGTGGGTTCATCTTCCTGAAGTGGAGGTGTGTACCGGGCCTCCCCTGACCCTGCTGCTGATCTGGTGCTCCCTGAACTGTAGCCGGTACATCTCTCTCTACTGCTGCCATGGCTAACTGATGGGAGTTCTCCATCGTCTATCTCAGTACCCCGGTCTGGCGCTGCTGCGTCTGTAACGTCTGCTGCAGAAGGGCCATCATCCCCTGGGTGTCTGCCGGTAGCTGAGGCGGCAGTGGAAGAATGTCTGGAATGACCATGGACGGTCTCGCTGCTGGAGGTAGAAGACCTCCTGAAACCGTCGCTACTGGTGCTCCCGCCGGAAGGGCAGGAACTGACGTGGCTGCTCCCTGAACTGCAGCTCCCCCAGCTGGAGGTGGAAGACCTCCGGGAACTGCCGCTGCTACTCCTGCCTGAAGGGCAGGAACTGATGCTACTGCACTCTCGACTGTCAGTCCCGTAGCCGAAGGTGGAGGACCTCCCTGATCTGACCTCTCTGGAACTGTACTGGGCCCTGCTGCCTGAGAACGAGTCACTGTCATCCTGAAGATGAATTGAACCCAAGAGATCAATATGGCACAAGATAAGATATTATCAATGGAGGACAATTGAATTCAAATGCAAGAAGAGTTGTCATGGTAATCAAAAGATCAGAATTTTTCCTAAAATGTGATTGAGTAACTCCTACCATACCCTAGATCCTACATCCTAGACGCAGGCTCGTAATTAGTACTCTATATCGAGCACCATTACGAGATTGCACTATTTGCGACTCAGACCTGCATGGGCCACCACAAAAACGTGTCACGACCCGCACCCTGATTAGGGGCACGAGAAGCGGTTACGTCCAGCCTACACGGCAGTATCGGCGGTAGAACGCTGTATATAGGGTCTGTAAATACTACGACTAAAATAGATAAATGTACCTGTACAGTATATACACTCCGAACGGAGGAACATAGAAATACTGTCTCAATCACATAAATCAAAACTAAGGTAGAAAAGCATAGAAAAGAGATATGATAGAATAAGCAAGAACGAGTCCAGAAATATCCACAAGTCACGGCTAACACAAAATCCAAAGTCTCAGAATAATAATAAGTATAAAGATACTACAACAGAAAAGAACTAGCTAGCTCGTAGGCCAGGCAAACCTAACTAAAGCTAGGCTACTCGGGATGAGCGAAATCAAGAGGCTCTACCACTAAGCCCCTGTCTAGGTCAAGTCCATCAGACTCTATCCCGTAGTAAGTCGGACAATCAGCCTCTAAGTCATCTGTAAAATTTTGTCAACGTATCCTGTCAGGAAAATGAGCAAGTACAAACACCAACAGCAGTTCCATATGAATTAAGAAATACTATAAGAGACAGCATAATAGAATACACGACAAAGATATAAGTGACATGGAAACCATTTGAAAGCCGAGTTACAACCCTTAAACCAAACAAGGACCGGGGTTGTAACCCTTCTTTCAAACAGAACTTAGTCAAAATATGGTACAGTAAAAGCAGGTAGAGCATGTGAGAAATGAATCATAGCATGGTGAAAAGTACAGTAAGTAAAGCTGAACTGGAATATAAGATATAGCAATAATATAAAATGTGATTTGAATTATTAGAGCGATATGTGATCGGCTAGGAAATCATGGTAGGGTTATCCACTTGGCCCGACAATCACATAAAAATCTGGAAAGGGTCATGCCGGCCAACCTGGATAACATGGACATGGAGTATCTGCTACACCCTATGTGAGGTGAGGGTGGCGCTAGCAAAATAGTGACATAGGGCTTTGATCACATAACCCCTAATAATTCCCCCATCCCCGAATACTATCACGGATCCGGACATAACACGTCATGACACGGGACTTAAAAGCAGGTGATCAGCCCACTCCCAAGTCCATGTCTATACAAGTACAAGAACACTGAAATATCATATACTCATATACCAAGGGAGACAAGGAATAACATCTCATGACTGGATCCGACGTATACTAGTCCGTGAACCATCGTGTCGGGAATCATGTAAAATACTACAACTAAATCGGATATAGTAGATATCAAGACAATGAAAACTATCAGTGAATGTACTCGCCTGTGGTCCTGAGCTGATAGGGTGAACAGACGCTCAGAGTGATCACAGACCTAAAATTAGATACTATGAGTCAAACAGGACTAAATACTGAAAAAGGAAGCTAATACAAGCCATGAATGCAAGTCTAAGTCAATACTAGGTCAATCTAGGTCAAACTGAGTCATACTAGGTCATACTGGTTCATACTAGGTCATACTAGGTCATACTAGGTCACTGGGAGTCATTCCAAGTCAAACTAGGTCAATCGGGGTCAACGGTTGACTTATAGTTGACTTTTGGTCAAAAAGTCAACTCTGGTCATCCCTGGTCAACTCTGGTCAACTCTAGGTCAACTCTAGGTCAAACTAGTCTAATGTTGACCAACTATTGACTTTCAGTCAACTGGTCAACTCTGGGTTGGTTTCGGTCAAATCGGGTCGCTTAAAGGCTAAGTTTGACCTTCGGTTGACTTTTGTTGACTTTGGTCAAAACGGTCAACCGACGTCAAAACTAGTCTTAGAGTACCATATTTGATCATTACCAACCACGGGGATCAAGTTCTAACACCATCTTAGACTTCTAACACAAGTATCCTATTTCTAGGCAAAACTAGGATTTACCCTTCCAAGGTAAATCCCGATACCTTACCAAAAACTAATGAAACCTTGCAAATACCCATGGAACTAGCCTAGGCTCCTTAGGGTAGCTAGATATCAACCTATCTAAGGCTTACCTACCAAGAAATTGGGATATCCTAGTCATCTAGGTCATGTTAGGATACGGGGTATAGGTTTACATTATTACCTATATTAACATATCATGAATTTACCCTTCTATTCTACCCAACACTCACTCACATATACACTCTCACAAATACCACACACTTAGGCCCTCCTATAGGTTTTCCTACAAGTTTAGTTATAGGCTATCCTATAGGCTACCTTACACACTCCCACAACCCTCAAATACTTCTCACAACTACACACACACCCCCCACTAATATAGGGACTGGTTTAATGGGTTGGTGGACTGAATTTGGGTGGTATTAGGACTGAAATGTAGGGTGGTTATGGGGGCTAATATGTGGTAGCTATGGACTGATTTAGGACAGCCACAAGTGGGCTTGTTAAGGGCTGAAATGTACATGATATTGGACTGGTTTAGACATGTCATGGGGCTTTGCTTGGGGTGCAAATACTTGACTGATTTGGACTGAAGTTTGGACAGCAATATGGGGTGTTTAAGGACTAATTTTTGGGCATGTTAGGACGGTGTTTGAGGGCTGGAAATGGGGGTAATGGACAGCCATATAGATGGGGTTTAAGGGGTTGATATGAGGCCAAATGGGACAGCATATGTATGCTGGTTTGGGACAGCATATGAGAGTGATTTGGGGGCAACCAAGGACAGGTTTTTGTGACAGCATATAGGGATGTTTATATGGACTGAATGTAGGGTTTTAGGAGGGTGTTAAGGACAGCACATATAGGGAGAAATCTGGACTGTTTTGGACTGTGGGTTTCCCCCATCCCCTTCTCAACTACACTCACAAACCAAGTAATCCCCCCCTCACATAGTCTCCTCCACATATACCCAAACACTCCACCTACACAACCAAAGCCCCTCTATTTCTGGCCGAAACCTGGCAGCACCTATCCCAAACACAACATCACTCAACAACACTTAAAAGTCACCATATATATATATATATATATATATATATATATATATATATATATATATATATATATATATATATATATATATATTTATATATATATATATATATTTTTTAATATATATATATATATATAGATATAGATATATATATATATATATATATATATATATATATATATATATATATATATATATATATATATATATATATATATATATATATATATATATAATATATATATATATATATATATATATATATATATATATATTTTAAAAAAAAAAAAAATATATATATATATATATTTTTAATATATATATATATATATATTTTTATATATATATATATATTATATATATATATATATATATTTATATATATATATATATATATAAATATATATATGTATATATATATTTATATATATATATATATTTATATATATATATATATATATATAGAATGATATATATAACTATATATATACAAATACATATAGGAAGAATATGATACATTAAGATACTCAAATGAACTCACTCTAAATCATGCAAAATCTGGAATATTAATAAGAATCACACAAAAACAATATTAGAATAATATCCATGAGTCAAAAGGGGGCTTTTCCTATTGGGACACCATCCTACATGTGGACACTCCTAGAAATGTCCAAAGGACACAAAAATGGTCTCAAATGAGGGCACCACCATGGAAATCATCATAAAGGGTTTCCTACATGATCTACATGAGAAGAGAAATAGATTTGGAGAAGGAATCACCTTGGTTTGAAGAAGGAATCAATGGAAGCTTCAAAAGTGGATGGAGCCTTTGGGGAAGAAGAAGAAAAAGTGGATGAGAATGAAAGAAAAAGTGATTTTTCTCTCTCCTCCCTATCCTTACTCTATGGCCGGCCACAAGCTTGGGTTTTGTCTTATATGGATAATTACAAGTTTGCCCTCCAATGATTTAAATGGCTAAAAATAGGAAAGGGTTAAACCAGGGGGTAGTTTAGTCAAACCGAAACCACTAATCTCTAACTAAATATTAACTAAAATAATTAGTCTAGTCTCTAACCAAAACATCTAACATGTAGGCCATGGCTAACTAGTGTGTGGGCCTGCTAAGGTCAATATACCCCGGGTCCCCGAAACAAGTCAAAACAAGTCGGAATGAATTGAAATTCGAACCCGATTCAAATAACCCCAAAATAATACAAATAATAAATAAATAATTTCAAAATAATTTTTAAAGTGAAAAATTACCAAAATACCCCTGTTTGTAGAAACTGGGGGTGACATTCCTCCTCGAAGAACTTCTTCATCTCGAGCATCGTTACTAGGTATATCGTCTCCCTTTAGCAACTCTTCCTGAGTTGAGTGGCGGAGATAACTTTCCCTTTCCAAGGCTTGCTTCGTACAACTTTCACCATTTACGATAAGCCTTCCTCCGTGAAGCTGACGACTCCCAAATGTGACATCGGAATCGCCTTCGTCGCGATAAGAAAATCCATGCCAAGTACCATCTTGAAGTCATCCAGCGAAATAACATTGAAACTGGCAACACCCGACTAATTTTCACCGTTATGCGGACTCCCTTAGGTGCCCCTACACAGGATGTGCCTTCGTATTGAATCTTGCTCGAATCTTCCTCTAAGGCTAGACCCAAGCGATGGACCTCCGTGTCCATGATGAAGTCGTAAGTGGCGTCCGTTCAATCAAAGCCCGTGTGCACATGCCATTGATCTTCACGTCAACGTACATGAGCTTCCTATTCGGAGACTTCGATAGAGCGGACTTGGCTTTGACGGCGTTGAGTAAGCGTAACGCTCCCATGTGCGCTGTCACTTCGCACTCCTTGTCCTCCACCCCCTCGCTTCGGACGATATTGTCACGCCCCAGTACCGGAATACGGGGACGGACGTCGACCAGCTACACCGTATAAGGTACGAATACGTTATACGGCGATGACGGCTGTCAAACTTGTTGGGTATCCTAGCATGCAATCAATCAATGGCCTAAATCCGATCTCATATCCACAGTCAATCACTATAAAATAATAACAAGGGCGAATAATATGGAAAGCAAGAAGTACGCATATGAAGAATCTGAAAGTCTACAGTATAAGATAATAATGTAGACGAGTATACCTTCCCACAATTCCTAGCATGGTCTAGAACTGAAGCACATCCTCCAAGTCAAGTCTGAAAGATCCACAGGGTCGGTCACTGGCAATCTGGGAACAATCCAGGGTTGGTCAGGCCAACCGTAGCAAGTACGAGAAAGGAAGGCTCAAGGATGGGCGAAGAAAAGGCAGCAGGATAAAATATAAGGCAGGAGAACATATATGAACAGTAAATGAGGGTAAGGATCGTGCGGTACCAACGCACGATAATAATCCACAACTGATGCAGCTAAATAATCAACAATCATCACAAACTCCCTAACATCAAATAATACCTGCATCGCCAACTGAAACTCGATGTCAGCCAGCTTTGCAGGCAACAAGCCAAACAATTTAGAAGAATAAGTGGCCACTCAATTGCCTAAGGCTTTCTATGTGGAGGTTGGGATACCCCAATAATGCAAGTATGGGAATCCTCGGATCATGTCGTCCCAGCAGGGCTAGTGGGGTCAAGTATAACAAGACAAGACAAGCACCGGTCCCTCGTAAAGCCACCGTACGAACAAGAGAAGTACATAGTACATAATAGTAGTCGGATACTGCCATCTACTAGTGCGAACAGTAACAACATTCGTGGCGGCCAACCTGCAAATCATGACTAATGTCAGTATTAAGGCTATTATTGCTCGATCTCGGAATTTTTGCTCCTCCCAATGCTTCTACCAGTTTAAGTTACCTAGATTATCCCTACAGTTATCCAGAATTGTATGTCGTGGTCACATGATCATCCTCCTAGATGTCGTACCTCAGTATGGAAACGCTAAGTAAGAATCAACTTTGGCACCTATAGTCCCAGTTGTGATTCATTCTCAGTGTTATGCAACAAGCAAGCAAGCAATCCTGACCACACTAAGAATACAGTCCAACTACCAAGGTACCCGTGCAGGTAATCATATCATATAGCTAGAATATCAGGATGGCATCGTAATGCCATATAATCATAGAAGTAGCACCTCAAAGTGCTAGTAGACAAAAAGTACTGCAGTGCAAAATTAGGGCCAGTACCTCAAATGGTAAGCTGGACTTATAGCACATATACAAGTAGTCATGTCAGAAACAAGGATAAATCTGTCAGTCACATGAAATCATCTGCCCACATCATGGCATGGATATCAGGTCAGGTACATGGTCGGGATCTCTACTATAATAGCATCTCCAGTACACATGGGAGCCTACAGCTCCAATCGTCAAGTTGGTTTATCCACCAGATCAATCTATCAGGAGTCTTCCATCTACGATAGAGATCAGGTCAAGAAGTACAACCTCAAATACTATGCTAATCACCATAAACAATGCTAGGCTCTCTGGCTCACAAGAATCCTCTGAATCAATGATCACAAACTATCAGGAAACAAGCCTCTCAACTACCAAGATATAGCAATCAAACCAGGTTTTGGGCGTTTGGGAAGTCGAATAAAAATCATGTAATGATGCCCTCTATATTCTCCTCGTTTCGCAAAACACTCGCACAATCATCAAAATCCAGGAATCCAAATAGTCATATCTGATCAGAATAAATGCCATCTAAAAAGAAATGACATCACAATCCAAGAGTCCACATGAGTCTATCAAATCAATATCCTGGGAATCATACTCCACATAATACTCAATCCTCAGATATATCTAAGGTCACAATCTCGATACATAGAACAACTGTCAGTCCTACCTAGCTAGACTAGGATAACTCTTAGAATGAATGGCCAGAGGACAAGAATATAATAACTAATGCCGCCAAAAAAATGGCAAGGATTGCATGAACCGCTCTGGAGAAGATCTACAACCCTTAAACCAAACAAGGATCAGGGTTGCAGACCGTCCTCCGAGTGGAACCGCGCTCCTCATGCTATCCGACGGACAAGACAGGTCAAGTAGCTAGCTAGGTGACTAATCTAGTCATGAGTCTACATAGCAGGTACTGAAATCAGGTAAACTATACTATGATAAACGTGCATACGTCTGGTTCAGCAAACCAAAGGAACAGTTCTACCCAAATCTTCGAACCAAATTTTTGATTGAAAATTCTGGAAAAATTTGACAGAGTCTCCTTCATATTCTGGATGGGAGCTCCCAGTGAATCGGGGCTAAATCTACTCAACGCAACCCGCCGCAGAATCGCAAAATGATAACACTAAGTCCTGGGTTCCAGCAGCACTACAATGCATACTGGAAACCAAACAGTAGCCGAGAACACTAAGTCTCAGCCTCCAGTAACGCTACGATGCATACTGGGCGTCAAGCCAATACATACAAAAAAAATGCCATGCAGGGCACATCACAGACACAGAGTCATGTCCAATCCACAAGCATGGTCACAGAAAACAGTTAGCCAAGCCATTACCCGACCTCGAGTCGAACACGCGTCATATAGGGACAATCCATACTGTGAGTCATGCTCGTGTCCTCGGAGGTGCGGATGACCCATCCGAGTTGTCCGATACGGCCTGACCCGGTATCGAACCAGCTATCCTAAGTTATCATCATGGCAATTCTACTACTATGTTATACTACTCACAGTTATACATTTACATTTACAAATAAATTAAATGTAATTAACTCCAAGACGAAGGTAAGAGCCGTCGATGAGTAAGGGATACTTGCCTAGAGGGCTAGGCTAGGTAAGCAAGTCTTCGGCAATCAGGATCCAAGCTAGCACGTCCATCGAGGTCCTCAGAACACAGAATAAACAATCATTATCATATAATAATAAATTACTGGAATAATCACAAGAGATGGCGGGAGGATAAGAGATGGCGGGAGGATATATCGCGTAGGTCCAACAAGAAGTGCAGGGATCTGGCACAGAAACTGAGGCACGCGGACCGATACGGGGACGCAAACTGAGACATACACGTATAGCGAGACACGTATGAGAATCGAAATGACTCGAATATCGAGATGAACAAAAAATAGAACATGCACGTAAACTGAGACTTGTACGTAGATCGAGGAATCACGAATATCGAAATGGCACACGAATCATCACGGCACGTAAATTGAGGCATACATGCAGATCGGTGCGTGCACGCAAATCGATACGGCATGGGTTATGAGGTAAGCACAAAGGTCGAGGCATGGAAATTGAGGTGACATGCAGACCTAGATAGCACATTGCCCGAGGCAGTACGGGGCTCGAGGCATCCCGCTACCTAAGACAGTACGTGGATCGGGTAACACGAAATCGAGAAGGCACACAAAATGAGGCGCACACGTCCTAAGAGGCTCGCTCCCCAAGGCAGCACACACACCAAGGCAACACAAAAGTCAAAAGTGGCACATGTACCGAGGTGCACGCAGATCAAGGGCACACCAAGCAAGGGTGCGTTGCCCGAGATAGCACGTTGTCCAAGGCGCACGGGCATATAGAGGGAGACAGATCTGCTTGTCGGGGAAGCTCGGCCAAGTCGGGTCGGCCCGCCGGTGGAGGAGAAAAGGAGAGAGGGAAGTGGTGGAAGAGATCAGCTGGGCGGTGGTGGTAGCCGTCGAAGGAGGCGGCGGCGGAACGGCCAGATCAGGGCGGAGGGGCTCGGCGAGGCAGGTCAGCTCCCGACCGCGGAGGAGACTGAGGGAGAGGGGAAGGTGGAGGCCACGGCGATCTTGATGGTGGTGGTCGTGGAAGTAGTGGTGATGGCGGCGGAGATGGTGGCCGCGGAAGTGACGGTGGCTGAAGATGGCGATGATGGTGGCGGCACTGGTGTAGATAGTGAAGGTGGTGGAGTCCACTGCGGTAGCTGGAGGCGATGCCGGCAAGGCCAGAGACAGCCGAAGGGAGACAGAGAGGGGGGGGAAAGTGAGTAAGATAAGGGGAGAGGTGTGTGAAGAGAGAGTGAGGAATGAGAGAGAGTCTTCTTTGGGGGGGTGCGGCTGTGAAAAGAGGTGAGAGGGGAGAGAGTTAGGTTTAGGGTTAGGTTGGGAAAAAGAGGGGGGTAGATATAGGAAGTGAATAATAATAATAATAACAATGTGATTAAAAATCTATACCCAAGAAAACAATAATAAAATTTTAAGAATACGCAAATTTAAATCCTCAAAATACAAAAATAGTCGTATACCTATTTACAAAATAGAGAGGTGACATCCTACCCACCTTACAAAAATTTCATTCTCGAAATTTTATAATCATGTAAAATAAGGTTTTCAAAACAAGTACATACATATCATGAAAACTCTACCCACCTTACAGAAATTAAGTAATAAAAATAGAAATTAACAAAATCTCAATCCAAATATATTAAAGAGAACAATATCTAGCTACACAAATCAACTCATGAAGTAAACCCAAAACACCAAGGAATCTTGAAAATCAAAATCTCACATGCACGAAATAACTCCATGAATCAAAATAAGTATGAAATATCAAAAACAATACCAGAAAACCCGAAATCCCAACTACATAAAATTCCACAAAATCATAAAATCCAGGATATCTGTCTCAAACAGACGACCGTAGTTTTCTAATATCCGATCATAATGTGTCACAGTCATTCTCTGCCACGCCATCCGAAATGGATGTAAAAGATTCACCATGGCACTGTAATCGAGCGGGTACAACTTTCACAACCACGCCATCAAGGTATACTTGGGTCACCCGATCACTCTTGAAAAATACCCAAAACTAATAAAATCTACAACCCAAATGTCCAAGTCACTAAAATCTCAAAACATCTAACAATATAACAAGAAAACTCCAGGAAAATAATCAAAATCCAAAATCCTGGTTAATCATAATATACATCCAAAATCACCTTCAATACACCAGATAGTTTTCTAAAAAAATACTCCAAATCCAAAAATTTATGTCAAAACATATTACATAGAAAATATATCTATAATCAAAATAATATCTAAAACATATAATCATGATTGCAGAAATGTCCAGAACCAAAGGAGCTGAAATGATACAAGGGTATCCACTGGATACTCAACAAATGCTAAAATATCCAAAATCAGATTCTTGATGAAATCTTATTCCACAACAATCAAGCCAACGCTCGAAGAGGGGATGATGATACTAAATCAACACGAAGTCAACGCATGAAATAAATAACAGGAAATCAAACAAGGTGATACATCGGTAGAGAGAGTACAGAACCCAAGATAAATAATCAAGTAACCCAATGATGGAGATAAAATAACATCTCATCAAATAAAACAATCGACATGACCAACTATAGGATCATATCTATCAAACAAGGATCAGGGGTAGATAACAACAAATAAGACATGGCCAACCAAGATAGGTCCAGGTAGAGATGAGGACCAATTCACAAGTTTAAGGGAGTGATGGACAAGGGTAACAAGTGGTAATACCAAGGAATTGTAGACTGAGATCAATAATCAAGTGAAACCCAACAATATTTCAAAATGAGACCTACATGGGCCACCACTAAAACTGTGTCATGCCCTAGTACCGGAATATAGGGACAGACTCGGCTAGCCACACCGTATAAGGTACGAATATGTTATATGGTGATGACGGCTGTCAATCTTGCTGGGTATCCTAGCATGCAATCAATCTATGGCCTAAATTCGATCTCATATTGTCACGCCCCAGAACCAGAATACTGGAGAGCGGAGGCAGACATAGCCAACTACGTATATTAAAATGGAAACCACCTCGATATACGGTCACGACTGTCTAGAAATATGAGGGTTTACTACAAGCCAACAGTCTCTTATGGTCATGAACAAGCCTAATGTCTCAATCACAAGCAAGTAAGTAAGGTCGCAAGATGTATGATCATTAAATATACAATAATAAGGTATCCCAAATATTACATATTCAGCTGATCATGAAGCTAGTCGTACAAAATATTAGGACTAGCAAGAGTTTAGTCGTACATGATCAACCCTAGGATTTGTTAATCATGTTTACAGCCCGTAGGCAGACAGTAAGTAAAGTGCATCGAGCTAACAGGTGCTCGTCGGCTAAACGCCTCAAAAGAATAACTTTACAATAGAGTAAGCGAAACAAAACAGAAAACCCACTCGTAGCCCGGGTTCCTTCTAGTCGCCACCATCGGGCTGGAGGTTCGGAAGATCCTCGGGAGCTGCTCCGAAATCTGGTCACACAAAACTATCTGGGTCAACCCCAGAAAGAGCAAGTGCCACAAGGGGGCCACGAAATAAGAACAAAAGCCAGCAATCAGCACAAGAAAATCTAATATTAAAACTAGAATTTATAAAAACATGGCAGGATGATATACGACGAGATAACCATAGAACTATTCCGATAGCCAGGTTACAACCCGTAAATCAAAAAAGGATCGGGGTTGTAACCCTTCATCTGAACAGAACTTGGTTTCCCACCATTTATCGGCAAGATAATAATGCAAGAAATCAAGACAGGGAGCAATCTTGCACTGGATCGAGACATGGCTAAACTGGTTATACCTCATTCAATCAATTACGGCCAAGCAGATACTACGGCTTACTACTTTAACTAACTAGGGTTATCACAGGCCTAATTACTAACAAGATGCAGTAAGATTGTTCCACAGCCACAAGCCCTGCAGACCATCCAGGTTACCCAGGTCGAAAATTAGGGGTTGAATTCAGGTGGGTACATCGCCCGGGGGACAAATGTACCCTTAGGTGACTTAGATGGTGCAACACACGACGGTGTGCTGGAAATGTGCCCTACTCGACGGCAGGCTACAGATCCCAAGAGCGCCCAGGTAACGGGATTGCCCGTAGCTGTGTCATCTCTTCATGACTACTGTGTTATTCTAGTTATTAACCTTAATCCATTTTAGTAGGTACTCCTGACCGTGGTACTCAGGAGTTCCATCCTAGACATGATGTAAGACAGGACAAGTGGATTTAACAAGCAAGCAAGAAGAACTACCCACGGTGTCAAGGCAAGTCAAGTTAAGTTAGCCGTCGCAACAGCGTTAAGATAAATCATGTCAGGGTACTTGTCAGGAGTACGCCACGACGGGCCACTATCATGTCAGGTTGGTCATGTCAGGAGTGCACCACTACGGGTCACTGTCGTGTTATGCTAGTTCCTTGTCATACCATGCCATGTACAATAGTCATTCCAAACATATTAAGTAAAATCAAGTTCATGACAAAAGGGCTATAGAAGAGCCAAGCTTAAAGAAATAAGACAAAAACTCCAATAGCCAATGGGATAAGCAAGGGGTTAGGGGAGCAGCGTACGCACAAGGGCACGCACGCAGGGGAGCTGCGTACGCACAAAACACGCACGCAGGGGGGGCAGCGTACGCACAAAAGCATGCACGCAGAGAATTACGTACGCGAAAAGTCACGCACGCCAGAGAGCAGCGTACGCGAAAAGTCACGCACGCCAGAGAGCAGCATACGCGAAAAGTCACGCACGCCAGAGAGCAGCGTACGCGAAAAGTCACGCACGCCAGAGAGCAGCGTACGCGAAAAATCACGCACGCAAGAGAGCAGCGTATGCGAAAAGTCACGTACGCAAGAGAGCTGCATACGTACAAAAGCACGCAAGCAAAGAGCTGCGTACGCGTAAAAACACGCACGCAGGGTCTGGGTCTTCTTCTCCATGGCTGAGAAGAAGCTCCAATGGCTCCAAAACTTCAAGGCATCATAACTTGGTCATCCAAACTCCAAATCCAAATTTCCAAAGTTCTAACCAGGGTGGAATTGAACTCTCTTCCACATGGAAGCATCAAAACCCATAAATATCCAACTTAAGTAGATCAAAACCATGCAAAAACCGAAAATAGGGAAAACTTAGATCTAGAACAATGGAGACTCCAAATCACAAAATGCTAAGTTCTAATGTTGATCACCATGTCCTAAACTAGCAAATGGACAAATAAAAGAGGGTTCTCATGTGGTGGCAAGGTGCACTTGCCTATGGGTGGGTGTTGTGTAGAGGAAGGAGAAGAGTGTTGTGTAGAGGAAGGAGAAGAAAAAATTAATAGAGGTTTATGAGGAGAGAGAAAAAGTGGGTGGCGTTTTAAAGAGGGTGGGATGTGGTGTGTTGAGGGTGGAGCATAGGCTAAGGTGTTCCAATACACATTAAACCAAACCAAACCAACCCAATTAAAACCGAGCCATGACAAAACCCAAAATACGAGAAATACCGAAATTCCACAAGTTGAGAAAAAAATAAAAATACATGCCAAAATCCAGATACAAGTATAAATACGAAATACGGGAAATACGAAAAATAAGGGTGACACATATCCACAGGAAATCACTATAAAATAATAGCAAGAGATAATCATATGGAAAGCAGGAAGTACTCATATAAACAATCAGAAACACTACAGTACAAGATAATAATGTAGACGAATATACCTTCCTACAGTTCCTAGCATGGTCTGGAACTGAAGCACATCCTCCAAGTCAAGTCTTGAAGATCCACAGGATCGGTCACTGACAATCTGGGAATAATCCAGGGTTGGTCAGGCCAACAGTAGCAAGTACCAGAAAGGAAGACTCAATAACGAGCGAAGAAAAGCCAGCAGGATAAAATATAAGACATGAAAACATATATGAACAGTAAATGAGGGTAAGGATCGTGCGGTACCAACGCACGATAACAATCCACAACTGATATAGCTAAATAATCAACAATCATCGTAAACTTCCTAACATCCAATAATACCTACATCGCCAACTGGAACTCGATGTCAGCCAGCTTTGCAGGCAACAAGCAAAATAATTTAGAAGAATAAGCGGCCACTCAATTGCCTATGGCTTTCTATATGGAGGTTGGGTTACCCCAACGATTCAAGTATGAGAATCCTCAGATCGTGTCATCTCAGCAGGGCTAGCGGGGCTAAGTATAACAAGACAAGATAAGCACCAGTCCCTCGTAAGGCCACCGTACGAGCAAGAGAAGTATATAGTACATAATAGTAGTCGGATACTGCCATCCACTAGTACGAACGGTAATAACATCTGTGGCAGCCAACCTGCAAATCATGACTAAATGTCTGTAATAAGACTAGTATTGCACGATCTCGGGATTTCTGCTCCTTCTAATACTTCTACCAGTTTAAGTTACCTAGATTATCCCTACAGTTATCCAGAATCACATGTCGTGATCACATGATCATCCTCCTAGATGTTGTACCTCAGTACGGAAATGCTAAGTAAGAATCAACTTCGGCACCTATAGTCCCAGTTGTGATTCATTATCAGTATTATGCAACAAGCAAGCAAGCAATCCTGACCATGCTAAGAATACAGTCCAACTACCAAGGTACCCGTATAGGTAATCATATCATATAGCTAGAATATCAGGATGGCATTGCAATGTCATATAATCATAGAAGTAGCATCTCAAAGTGCCAGGAGACAAGGTGCACCGCAGTACAAAATCAGGGCCAGTACCTCAAAGGGTAAGCTGGACTTATAGTACGGATACAAGTAGTCATGTCAGGAACAAGGACAAATCTCTCCGTCACAAGAAATCATCTGCCCATATCGTGGCATGGATATCAGGTCAGGTACATGGTCGGGATCTCTACTATAATAGCATCTCCAGTACACATAGGAGCCTACAGCTCCAATCATCATGTCGGTCTATCCACCAGATCAATCTATTAGGATTCTCCCATCTACGATAAAAATTAGGTCAAGAAGTACAACCATCAGATACTATGCTAATCACCATAAACAATGCTAAGTCCTCTGGCTCACTAGAATTCTCTGAATCAATGATCACAAACTATCAGGAAACAAGCCTCCCAACTGCCAAGATATAGCAATTAAACCAAGTTTTAGGCATTTGGGAAGTCGAGTAAAAATTATGTAATGATGCCTCTATATTCTTCTCATTTTACGAAACACTCGCATAATCATCAAAATCCAGGAATCCAAATAGTCATATCTGATCAAAATAAATGTCATCTAAAAAAAATGGAACACTATCCAAGAGTCCATATGAGTCTATCAAATCAATATCCTAGGAATCATACTTCACATAATAATCAATCCTCAGACATATCCAAGGTCACAATCCTGATACATAAAACAACTGTCAGCCCTACCTAGCTAGACTAGATAACTCATAGAATGAATGATCAGGGGACAAGAATATACTAATTAATGCTGTAACACCTACTTTTCTAAAATAAAGATAATTTTAAACTTTTGTAAAATTGATTATTAAATAATAGGATTTAATTCATATTAATGATTTTTGGTAATTTTTAATTATTTTAAAACTATTTAAAATTGATGCTTTGTGATTTTGGTGTTTTGCTAGTGTAACCCTATGATTATTAAGCCTAGAGACTAAACATGACCATGGGGAGCTAACCATGTGATTAGAATGACTAACTATAACTTTTTAGGCTAAGGGTATTTTGGTTATTTTGTGACTTTTGAATTATTTAGGATTTTGATTAATAGGTAATGTGCTAATTAAGATATTAGTCCTGAACCTAGAATTTCCCTAATCTACTTGTTAGTCATAGCCTAGATATTAGATTAGAAGTTTCTATTACATGACAAGGTTAGAAATGTCTAGATATTAGTGGAGATTAGATATTTGTTAGGAAATAGATATTATCATTTGGGCCTTTATCTTGAGGCTTAAATTGAACTAGCTAGAGTCCTCTAAACTTCATGAAACTTAACCCTAACCCTAGAATGAACCCTAGGCTACCATCAAAGGATCCCCACCCCTATATAAACACATGTTCACATCCCCTTGCCTCTTTCTTTAAACCTACAAATCCTAGTTTAGTGTTCTTCCCCAATTTTAGCCTGTTTGCAAAGAACAAAAGTTTTATTACAAACTCAAAAAAAAGAGTACAAGAGTATAATTGATTTCTGGAGAAGTACAACTATAGAAATCTAATCAGAAGACGATCACTTTATCCCTTGGACGATGTGATATCGAAGACACGAGCCTCTGGAGAATGCAGCAGCACTTTAGCAGGAGATTATGATCACTCTTGATAATTTTAGAATGATTTAAAACTCAATTTATAGAGTTCTGAAATAACAATTTAGTAGTTATTCTGGATTGCATGCGCTTCAGATTGCGTACCTCCTGTTCACTTGTGCAAACGGTTGTACTAACTGCTATGGACGCCTGGCATCGTTTGATTGAGATACGCATGGCCGTGGGAAGTGTAGTAGGCATGTTCTGCGAAGTTAGTGGCTTACGTGCCATGTTACTCTGTCTGTAACACAATTTGAACACTTTGCATGTGCTTCATCAGGTTGCGCGAGGGCGCAATGCAACAACCTGAGCGAGCAATTTGTACCAACTGTTGTAGACGCGTGGTATTGTTTAATTGAGATATGTATAGTCGTGGCCAGTATAGTGGGCACGCTCTACGAAGTTGATGGCTTGCGTGCCACGTCGCCCTATTTTAAACTAAGAGTTGATCAAATGGCGCCACTTTGTCAGGCTGTTCATAGGTACAACTTAACGACTAGTGCCTTTTGACTAGTTCTTCTGTGTTGTGCTGATTAAACCTTGTGCCATTCAGTGACTTGTGCCAACCATCTATCAACATTAGTTACATGCTGACAAAGTCTTCTTGAGCACCACATTGCGCGGGATTCGACAGGATTTTCCTTAATCTCCGTATTGTCAATTGTCAGGTAATGATGATATCGTTACAGCTTCTCGAGGAAGTGTGCCATGTGTCGCTCCGCGTACCCTGACTCCAGTGCAACCTGGCGATGGCGCAATCTGAAGCTGCACAACTTGATGATCTTTTGTAGCTTGATTGGTTTGGTGCCATCAAATGATTGAAGACTTTAATGAGTGGTGCCTTTTAATTTTTAGGCTCTACAAGACCCCTTTCAAAGTTTTCAAAACTTGAAAATACATCAGAGTTTTGAAATACTTTGAATTATGCTAGTTTTGTTTGGATTGCGCTATTCAATGCTCAACCGAATCTACTTTTTTAGCGCAAATTGTGCGATCAATTTCGATTTTTAGGCTATAAATAGCCATTCTCTTTGAACTTTTCATTCTTTACCAAAGTCGATATTTCTCAAAAACCCTACCTCCTCTACTTCTTTTCGAGATCTTCAACGAGCATCAATGGCACCCAAGAGATCCGCCGCCAACAAAGGAAAATGCATTATCGAGTCTTCATCTCGTGCCCCATCCACGCGCGCACCTCAGTACGATCCGCCTTCGTCACGGCAAAAAACGGCCAACCCAACCATGGAAGGTGACTGTTTGAAAATGAACCGAGCATCGACCAACCCTTTTTAGAGTTTTGGTTTGATTTATACAACGTGCGCCTCCTCTTTTTAGAGTTAGGCACACTTTATAACTTGTGTCTCCCTTTTTAGGGTTTGGTTGCTGTCCACACAGTATTCATTTTGTACGAACTGTGTTGTGCGACTTTTCTAGATTTATGCTTTCTGATTCTGTGCAATCAGTTTGGCACAATCATGAGATGTTGCGTCACACAAATGTTGTTCGATAGAAATATCGAACAACACAGATGTGGCGCAACTTAAAATATTGCACAACATAGACGTGGTGCAACACATAATATCGCGCAACACAAGTGTTGCACAACATACAATGTTGCGCAACACAGATGTGGCGCACCCTGTGATGTTGTATACTCTGTTTTATTGAATCAGGCACTTTTTGAGACTAACTTCTGTTACCTCTTCTCTATATAGTTGATCTCAGAGAAGACCCAAAAGCTGAAATCTATGCTTCGGCCTTCAACGTGTCGGAGTACCGGGAGGACTTATCCCACGTTCAATTTTCTCAATATGATCTTCCTGAGTCCCGAAGAGCTATGCTTGCTTCTCAGGATAATTCTACTTTATTATGCTTAATAAACGGCAAGCCTTTGGAAAGTCTGGACAATGTCGTCCATAAGAAACCAGCTTTCTTGTTTGGAGAGGAGATCAAGAAGACATCCCAGCCCAAAGCGAAGAGAGAAGACAGATTTTATCAGTGTAGGGATAGGATCATGTACCTTCCAGAAATGTAGAGACACTTGTCTTTGTCTCGATACGCATTTTCTAGTTATCCCTGCCGCATGGGATGGGACCTGACACCGATTCAACAGGCCAGGGTCGGGAGGATATGCTACAGATTGGGCCCACAGAACAAGGATTTGTTCTATAGTACTTCGGAGAGATACAGCTCCCATCTGAGAGGTTTTAGACCAAGCTGTATACCTCCTGAAGATTCATCAATGTTGCTTTTCGTTCGAGTGCCTATTTTTGCGAACATGTTTGCGAAAGCTGAAGGAAGTTACCCCGATCAGACTATGCACTTAACGGGCTTAGTGAATCCCGACATGAAGCGTTGTAATAGTGTTGTGGTTTGGGTTTGGATCACTTTAATTATAAACTCCTTGAATTAGAACTCTATGATCCGATTTGGACTACTGCTCATGGCTTCCGTCCAAATGCTCACATGTTTCTGGCTCTGTTTGAAATATATAATGAGAGGACCGATACCTTTATAACACCTCATGGGGAAATCGGCTTCGCTCTTCATGAAATGAAGTATCTTTCACATTTGCCAATGGGTGAAAATCCCTATGAAGAATATGTGCCAACGAATAAGGAGTTGGATACTCTCTCCGCAGAGAACCCTAAAATGGTGGCTGTGTTCGAAGAACTGTTATGCCACTATCTGATTTGTTCCCTTTATTACAAAAGTGCTTCCAAAGGGACTTGCTACATTACCAAATGGCTGTCATATTTATTTCTCGAGCATCATCATGAGGAAAATATTGTTGAAAGTCAAGCCTGCAATCCTTGTTTCTTCAAACCGCTCGACCTCAGCGATGTAGAAAAATTGATAGAGAAAACTAAGCACCATGATAATATCTTGAATGTAGATTGGTAGCCCTTTACTGCTGGTAATAAGATCAAAATTTATCTCAGACAGGGTTATAGAACCATGTCTCAAGAAGCCCAGCTGGCGGGTTTCCTCTCTTTATGGTTACGGTGGTTTATAATACCTGGAGCTAGTGCCGTCGATCGATTCCATCGAGGTGTGCTATTTGTCGCAGTACGTCTGGTATTCGACTACAAGATGGATCTTTTTTCGGTGATGACATGTCGCTTGAATATAGGCTTGCGTTCTTTTGTTGACACCATGGTGTATGATAAAAGTTCTCGGGACGCCTTCCCTCGTACCGAAATGCCATACACGTATCTATTTTGGTGGTTGCTATTACATTATCCTAATTTGATGGACCCTGACATGGGTGCAGTCGGTCGTGACTTTATCAGGCGGTATTCCAACGCTCGATGGAACATCAATGCGCTGTCAGAATGCCGAAGAGCTTTAAACCGAGGGTTCGGATAGAGATTTCGATGTGTTTCTCCTCCTCCAGGATATGAGAATCTCCCTCCACAACTCATGGACCTAGAAGCAGCATCTCTCCGCCTTTCTTCGACTGAGTTCACGTGGCTGAAGACAATTCGGCCTTCCCATTTAGTTTACTGGTTTGAAGGCGAGTGCTTTCTAGAACCGTACTTACCAAGACGGTTTGCTCGACAGTTTGGTTATGACCAGTTGCATGTAGGTAATGCCACCACCTGTTTACAGGCTAAGGGTTACCTAATAGATGGTACCAGAGCTTGGAGATATTATAATGCAAGAGGGACTAAGGCTATATTTTCAATGCCTCGTGCCTCTCCTATGGGCCCGCGTATGTTATATACATATACAAATTTTTATACTTTAGCAACACCTTTACCAAAAACTTCAACATGGCTGACAGCTTTGCCAATGGTAGACGTTCAAGAGCTGGAGTTCACACTACACGTTCCTTCAGAGATGAAGAGAATCACGAACCCGCTAATGAACCTCTGGAAGCCTCTCTTGTAGGTTTTTGTGATGAAGTCAACGAACCGTTGGATGTATCTTTGAAGATACGGAAGGAGAAGTCCCCAGCGAAAGGACTTGGAAGAAAAAGAAAGACTGGAGAATCATCAGCCCCTTCTCATCCTCCTGATCTTCCTTCTTCACCTATGGCTGTAGGAAAGAGAATGAAGATTACACTGGTCATTGCAGAGCAGCCCACCACCAGGACAACGCGGTCCCAGACAAAATAGATGTATACTGGAGTATCCTATGGAGGAGGAGAGGCAACTCCTTCAGTTCCAAGAAGCAGTCCAGTTGCCCAGGGAGAGATTATTAGAGAGCCCAATGTACCAGTTGACCTTGATGAGGTTGAAGAAGAACCTGAAACACCTCTGGTACGCAAGGCCAAAAGGAGATTATTAGTGTCTCCAAAAGATCATCAAGAAATATTACCTTCGCAAGATATACCACCTCTGCCAGGTAAATTTTAATATTCCTTTAATATGATCTTGATTGAGTAACATATTAACACTGATTTCCCTTTTTTTATCTGCAGCGATTAGCACTCCAGCTCCGATCATTACAGAAAGGATGTCGGGGACCATAGTTACACAAATGACGATTCCCATGACTGTGTTAGCTGCTGCAAGAATTATGATGTCATCTCCAACTCCAGGAGTCCCAAAATCTACATCCCCTGAGAAGGAGTTGCCCTTCACAGAGTCCAATCCTGATGTCGATATTCCCCAAGCTCCTACTCACTCTCAAGAGGATCAAGAAATGATAGCGGTTCTTGTGGACTGTAATTACGGTGATGCATTTGAAGATGATTCTACAAGCGCCGTTGAAGGAGACCAGACTTTAGCGAAAATCCTGCCGAATCAAGTATTACCAATTGAAGAATGCCATACTATTGTTGAAGGTGAAGAGCATCTTGTTGTTGAAAAGGGGCTTTTATGTCCAAAAACTGATGAGCCTAAAAGCCAAGATAAAACTGAAGATCATGAAAATCAGACTATGGACCCTGAAGATGTTGGGATCAATAAAAATCTCAATACTGAAACCGTAGAGATTCAAACTCACGTCAATCAAGCTTTTGCGGTCAAGGATGCAGAAGTGATTGTCCCAACTGAACAAGCAAAATTAGGGGTCGGAAGTAGCCATTTTTTGTCAGGCGATTCTGACGCTGGGAGTCGTCAGGCAGCTGTATCTGAAACGACTATAGCCAAACTCCGCTCTGATTTAGACATGTCACGTGAAACCCTACATATTGCCAGGATCAGGTAAAATTTTGACTTTTGTTTACCTCAATTCCTGTAATTTATATGTGATAACTGTGCATCTTGATAACAGTGGGTCCTGTGGGGACACTTACGAAAGCTGCGTCGACCGCATTCAGCTTCAGCTTGACTATGGCTCCTCTGGATATGGGGACCCAAACTGGAGAGGGGAGCTCTTCTATGATGCCAGTAATCGGATCCCCTGGTGTATAACCTCCAGTTACTTCAGAAGTAAGAATTCCAATAGAAGTGGCTACCCCGAGGATCTCAGTAATGAATAGAGCTATAGTTGATATACTAACGCTTTCTTCTCTTCTCTAAAACATCTAATTCAAATGGTCATAGAAAAAGACCAACCTTTTGAATCAGTAAGGGGCCCTTCCTCCTTCATCATCGGAGCTATCCGCATAATTAGAGATCTGGATAGAGTCCATTATTTAGATCACATTTTGAATGAACTTGAAGAATCAATCAAGTCTTACAAAGATCTAACAAGAGAAAACATCCAGAAGCTTGTAGATACTGAGTGCGAGGTGATGGCACATGAAGCTGAAATATGGAGAGCAGAATTTGAAGCTTCCGTGGTAGCTTTCTCACGACGTTCCGCAGAGTTGGAATCTCGCATTGTCGAGACAACTTCTTCTGTTGAACGTTATAAAACTAAAGCTGTAGAGAAGGAAAAAGAAGCTGCTGAATATCAAGTTTGTCTCCAAGAAATAGAAATTGAAATGGCTCGGCTTCGAGAAGCAGTTAAAGCAGCTCGACGACGCGAAGAAGAAGTATTGGAGATGCATCAAATCGCTACGAGCCAATTAGATGACCTGAGGAGGCAACGGGATACTCTTTTTCAGACCGAGGGTGCAAAATTGGAATGTCAAGCAAAAATGCTGCAACCCTTTGATCCAGAGTCCAGGAGAGCTCTTGTAAGGCAAAGGGTACTTGACTCCAGGGTAGAGAGGGTGGAGAATTTGAAAAGATTAATCATTGATCTCAGCACTCTGCCTCCCCATTGAAGCAATCTACAGGATCTTTTATCTTCTTTGTCTTTCAAAATAATGTACCTTTCTTTGACATTTTGGACATTATGGTAATAAAATAATGATCTTTTTGTGGTTCTATTACTTGTTATATACCTATAGTAGATATAAGTAATAGATAAGGATAAGAAAATATGTTTAGAGGTACCGGACATGACATATCCTCTAAGAGAAAATGACAATATTAATTATATTTGTTCAGAGGTAATGTGAACATGACAGAATATAACACATAATATTGTCATTTCAAAAGACGACTTTATCAGAGGTAATGTGGACGTAACAAGTCGCTGATACATAATAGAATTCAGAGGTAATGTGGACGTGAATCTATTAATATAGAAAATAGAATTCAGAGGTAATGTGGACGTGAACTCATTTTTTCTTTCTATTGATGATCTTCAAATCGGTTAGGACTTAAAGACGGGATATCATGTCTAAGAAGACAAGATATCTATGATAGTACAATTTTATCATAAAAAGATATCCTTTAAAATAGTTGGATTTCAAAAGATTGAATTAATGATTTGGATAGACTCTATTGAGGATTTTGAGAGGAAAGGTATTGCTGATTCTGGAAATATCAAAACCCTAGTTTATCCGCTTTAGGGAGGCTTTTGCTGACAAATATCGATTTTAGGGAATTTTTATCACCAATATTGACTTGAACCAACTGATCTTCAGTAGGTGGCTCACGTTGCTCAAAGCGAAACTCCTATTGGGTATCCATCCTTTGTGTCCAAGGATCAGATTCAGAAGCTTCGGCAAAGTCTTCGTCATCTTTCGAGAACTCGGCAGTCACCATATTGGAAGATAGAGTCACACGATGGACGTGCCCTACACTGGTGTCTGAATCCTATGAGATAGAATCGTAAGAGTTAGATCGTTCTTCTTCTTCGAATTCAGAGGCTTCTGGAGTCGAAGTTGGTGAAGTATAACCTAATCCCAGCTTCATTTTATTGTAGTATTGTTATGATTTTCCTTTCGGAGCAGGAATACGAATGGGAGTTTGCCTTCTTTTGCCGCCATTGAGACCAGCTTTAAAATCATAGCCCATCTTTTGAATGATATCTTTTGATTGCTGACTATAATAATGTAGTTGAATTCTTCCGTTATCTTGATTTTCTTCTTCACTATCGGGCATGATCTTCTGTTCCGTTCATTTACTAAAAAGTATAGGAAGTTCATCTTTCTTCCTGGAAGGAACTAAGAAGAAGGAGTCCTGTATTGGCTTGAGCAATACTTCATTTTAGGAAGCTTCAACTGCTCCTATGGCAAGTGGTTCAAAGTTATCTAACATTTTTAAATAACATCGAGTATAATAAAAGACATCAGTATACTATAAAGGAGATGCTACTTTATTGATTTGTACATCGTCATTTACAACATGATTCTTAGCCTTCACAGAAGGCTTAGTAAGGTTGATAACCAGAGAAGGAGAAAGAGAATGAGGAGGTTTGTTACGACGAAGGTCGATAACAAGGGGCTCAGAAGAGGTGAGCTCCCTTTATTCCTTTTCTACAGTAGGAGGCTATTTGTTATGAGAGAAAAGATGTATGGTCAATGTCTGTAAAGAAGAAGGACAAATGGCACATCCTTTGACAGGGATCACGAGAACATCTTTTGAAGTATGCTTCTGATCCTCCTCACTATCCATTGCCAATAAAACTTTCATGAACTCCTCTTCGTACATCCGAGAGTCCATAAAATATGCTTCAACCCCCCTGAAAGGATTCAGGTCGGCTACTTCTTTTTGAACTTCTCCATTGGCATCCACATATTTGAATCATTGATATAAAGTGGATGGTACAATGTTATGCTCATGCAGAAAGGGTCTTCCCAACAAAGCATTGTAAGAGCCGTGATTATCGATCACATAGAAAGTAACCTTCGTACGAAGATTGCCTATTTGAACTTCAGGCGAATCTTTTCCAAAGGTTCACTTCTCCTAGAATTGAATCCCAGGATTGTCGTGATGGTTGTCGAAAGATTGTGTACGAAAATCTTCAATGCATCTAGTAGAGTCTTTGGCATGATGTTGAGCGTAGACCTAGGATCGATCAAGTACGATCAACTTTCATGGTATCAATATATCCCGTGAAGTAGAGAGGTCGATCATGACGATTATCTTATAACAGCATATCGTCTTGTGTAAAGGTGATATTTGGCATCAGCTCCATCATACTATGACAATGAAGGCATGTTACAGGCTCTTTCTCTGGTTTCTTGAGAAGTGCCAGACAAGTATCAGCTTGTGTCAAAGCTTCACTCAACGGTTCTCGAGTCTCCCTCGAAAGATGGAGTAGCTCAAATATTGATAATCTTGTCAGAGTATTAGCCAGCTGAGCCAGTATATCAAAGTTATATAGCTTCTCAAGTCCCAAAGTTGGAGTTTTCTTTAATACTTTGTCGAAATGAATAGGTTTTTTTTCCTTTGTCTGCTGTTATTAGTTTAGGAAGAGTTGCCTCTATCTGGGGTGATGAAGCTGACGGAACATTGATAGCAGAAGAAGATGATGCTTGAGGAGCCTCCAGAGCTGGAGCAGGGTCTTCTTGACCTTCTGAGTAGTCTCTTAGGTAAGGTTTCCCAGACCTGGTACCAGTTAAGACTTCTTCCTCGGATACAGGCTTAAAGGACACCATATTACAGTTCTTTGCCTTGATCTTATTTCTGAAAGATTTCTTGCGACGGGAGGGAGAGTTTATCCAGTAACCCAAACCAACCCGAGATTGGTTATAAAAAAGACATAGAGAAAGGGGTACAGGAGACCCCTTTCCATGATTCAAACTAGAGGCCTCTTGTAGATCATAACCCATTTTCGTCATGAGTTCACGAGATTGTGGACTGTACAGATGGAAAGCTGGTTGATATTTGGCTTCTAATTTTGACAATGTTGTCTTATCAGCGGAAGAAGAAGTAGGATTATCTGCTGCTGGGATAAAGGTAGCAGTTAGAGGTGGAAGACAAGGCTCACCAAATAAAATCATGTAACATGATTTATTTTTAGTGGCCTTTTTGGACGGTGGAAGAATATGGTGTTTCAAAGTCTGCCACTAAATCTGGATGTATCCATATAATCTTCCCTTTATCAGTAGACAGAGGAACAAGACCATCTGTCCGTGTTGGTGGAAGATTGACAATCTCCAGAGTAGTTCTTTGAATGGGGACAACGTCGTCTTGCACAAGTTGAGCTGGAAAATCTCCAAACTGTAAGGAGACGACATTAGCCATTACAGTTTTCTTGTCTTGCTGGAGAGTGATTGCACCAGAATTGATCATCTCCTGAATTTTTCCCTTGAGCACATAGCACGCACGAGTTGGATGTCCAATAAACCTGTGGTAAACACAATATTTAGGATGGTCAGTCTTACCAACTTCATCTGGCCATTTAGGTTCTGCCAGTTGGAGTTTGTTGCTCTTGATGAGGCAATCAAAGATACTTATGATGTCATCTTCATCGAAAGAGTATTTTTCTTTTGGACGAGGTGCCCGTTGTGGTGGTACTGAAGAGGTAGATGTTGGATGATTTACATTGATGGCCAGGACTTCTTTGCCTTTAAGGTTAATGGCCAAAGTCTCCTTGCTCTTGTGATTGTTCTGACGGCCATTATTATTTGGTGTAGCACATTCCTCTTTGTCAAGATTAGGCATTTGAATACCTAATTGCTTGAATTTGTCAGCGCTTTCTTCTACGACTTTGGCGTTCATTATGAAAGAAGGCCAATCCTGGAACTGTGTTGATCTTGTCCACATGCTGATTATAGGCAACAAGTTTGATTTGCAAGTGTCTATAGTTAAAGCATTTGGAGTTCCGAGAGGTATTTTGAGTGCTTCACGGCAGAACCGTTCAATGAAATGTTCAGTCGTTTCATTATGTCGTTGTTTGATTTTGATGAGATCAGACATAGTAATGTCGTTGTTTCTCTCATAAAATCATTCCAAGAACATTTGTTTGAAGCTAGCGAACGAGGTTATGCACCCATCTGGTAAACTACGATACCAGTCATATGTTGTACCATCTAAACAGCCAACAAATACTCTGGTAAGAAGAGCATCATTCAGTTAGAGTTTGTCAGTCATTAATTCAAAGTGGTTGAGGTATTGACTTGGAGACGTGCTGCCATCAAACAGCATAATAGTAGGGGGGTCGTATTTAAGAGGAAATTGGACCTCTTTCCATTCTAATATAGGATAGGGATGTTTGGTCCCATGCTTCTGCAGGCCATACTTCTGTTTAAAAGCTTCAAATTGAGTACGTAAAAGTTTTATGGCTTCATTGGTATCTCCTGTTGATTGCAGAGTAGTAGATTGATTCAATGTGTTAGGAGGGGGTACCACATGATAAGTACCACCCCCTGTACCAGACTGACTTGGAATAGCCTGTGCAGGAATGGAAGCAGTATGAGAAGATTGTACCCCCAGATCAAAATTGGTGGGGACTGATGTCGTCACAGGTTCTTAAGTCGGAATCAGATTCGTGACTGGTGGAACTATACGTTGTGCCATAATCACAGTATACATGCCAGCCATCATCTCAGCCATGTTCTTCAAACTAGCCTCCAAAGCAGCAATTCTCTGCTCTTGACTGGAAGAAGTGGAGGTATCTTGATCTTCTGTGACGGCATAAGCAGTCACTTCTCTAGCCTTTGAAGATGAGCTAGTGGAAAGCATGGTCCTTTCAGAACTTTCACTGTCAGCGTCAAAGTCACATAAAGAACTATCCCCAGAATAAGTGATAGGGACATCTTTTTGACTGAATGAATCTTGGTTTGAATCAAGAAGATTCCTTTGACCGATTGTGTCTCAGCTTTTTGACCTGGTATATTGGTATACACCTTCACCGGAATCATGAATCTAATCTAAGTATTGTTGACTAGGATTGCGGGTCGCATTACGTCTTAGACGTTTTCTACCCCAGTGCTTCGAGATGTCATGTTGACGAAAGCATAGAGAAGTTCATCTTCATCTACTAGAATTGGTTCGGGAGTCTGAACATAATTCAAACGGTCAAAGACGGACCGCTTGGCTGACTGACAGCAGCATTTGATGACAACTTCATGATGGTGGTTGCAATAATGTTCTTGTTGTTGGACCGTCGCTAGACGGGTTGGATTTGCAACCTTCCGCTTCTGTATCAAGAGTTCACGAAGGTCACTAACAGGACGAGAAGAAGATACAGGAACTTAGTCCTTGATGATATTCGGGACATGGTTCCTGATCCTGATATGTCATGTACCTTGAGTGTACAAGGACGTGCTAAGCTAGTTAGCATAAGTCACAGGATCTTTCACCTCAGAATTCTTCCTCTGGTGTAAGTTAGCAACTGGTGCGGGTTGCGCTTGATGAATCTTGTGATTTCCCAAGGTTGAGCCTAATTGGCACCTGTTGATATAGGTGCACAAGTCTGACAGGGGAGCTGCTTGTGTATCTACTTGAGATACTAGTAGTTTGCCTCGTAGGGATTTTGAAATGCATAAGGTTGGTAGATCCTGCCCTGATCTCTTTGGAGTAGGCATAATGCCCTTTTGCATGGAAGGTTTGTTCTGAATGGAACTCATCTTTCCGATAGAGATTTGGCTGTCTCTATTAAGGAAAGTAGTACTTTTCACCCAGTCAATGACTCGAGCAGAATGAGGAAAAGTTAAAGAACCTTTTCCTTGATTTGGTGATTTCGCACTAAGCTTTTGATTTGGTGGAAAAGAGTGCTTCTCCTTACATCACGCTAGTGCATAAGTTCGTGCGGGTTGCGCCAAGGCATGAACCTGCGCAAGTTGCGCCGAAGAAGAAAAGGCCAAAGGGCGCTTACCCTTATTTTGGACAACAGTGTGTCGAGATAGAGTCTCCTTTGATTTTAGAATCGGAGAAGTAGAGGGATTTGCCAAAAGGCTATTTTCCTTAGGTTGTGCCGAAACATTAATGGGTGCGAGTTGCGCAGAAGTAGAAACAGGCACAGGTTGCGCCAGGGAAGAGAGAGCTGAAGGACGCTTTTTCTTGTTTTAGACAGCCATGTGTCGAGACAGAGTCTCCTTCGATTTCAGAATCGAAGAATTAGAGGGATTAGCTAAAAGGCTATTTCCCTTAGGTTGCGCCGAAACATTGATGGACGCAAGTTGCACAGAGGTAGGAAATTACGCCGCCGAGGACTTAGGAGTCCAAATAGAGCGAGTCTTGCTCTTAACAGCAGTAGAAGTACGCTTGGCAACCCCAGCATTAATTATAGTCTCGTAGGCCGTCTGGTCGACTTTAACGACCAGAGTCTTATGCGTCTTGCCGATTGACGCAATATCACATTGAGTTGTCACTTTCTCGTTGAAGGAGAAAGTCATCCCCAGTAGAGTCGCCATTTTATTTGCAAAGAACAAAAGTTTTATTACAAACTAAGAAAAAAAGTGTACAGGAGTACAATTGATTTTTGTGGAAGTACAACTATAGGAATCTGATCAGAAGACGACCATTATATCCCTTGGACGATGTGATATCTAAGACATGAGCCTCTAGAGAATGCAGCAGCACTTTAACAGGAGATTATAATCACTCTTGATGATTTTAGAATGATTTGAAACTCTATTTATAGAGTTCTGAAATAACTGTTTAGTAGTTATTCTGGATTGTGCGTGCTTCAGATTACGCGCCTCATGTTCACTTGTGCAAACGGTTGTACAAACTGCTATGGACGCGTGGCATTATTTGATTGAGATGCGCATGGTCGTGGGTAGTGTAGTAGGCATGTTCTGCAAAGTTAGTGGCTTGCGCGCCACGTCACTCTGTCTGGAACACAATTTGAACACTTTGCACGTGCTTCATCAGGTTGCGCGAGGGCGTAATGCAACAACCTGCACGAGCGGTTTGCACCAACTGTTGTAGACGCGTGACATCGTTTGATTGAGATACGCATGGTCGTGGGCAGTGTAGTGGGCACGCTCTGCGAAGTTGATGGCTTGTGCGCCATATTACCCTGTTTTAAACTAAGAGTTGATCAAGTGGTGCCACTTTGTCAGGCTGCGCATAGGTGCAACTTAATGACTAGTGCCTTTTGACTAGTTCTTCTGTGTTGTGCTGATTAAACCTTGCGCCATTCAATGAATTGCACCAACCAGCTGTCAGCATTAATTACATGCTCATAAAGTCTTCTCGAGCGTCGCGTTGTGCGGGATTCGAAGGGATTTTCCTTAATATTCGTGCTGTCAGTTGTCAGGTAATGATGACATTATTACATCTTCTCAAGGAAGTGCACCACATGTCGCTTCGCGCACCCTGACTCCAGCGCAACCTGGCAATGGCACAATCTGAAGCTGCGCAACTTGATGATCCGGTGCACGTTGATTGATTTGGCGACATCAGATTATTGAAGACTTTAATGAGTGGTGCCTTCTAATTTTTAGGCTCTACATAGCCCCTTTCTTCAAATCAACTCCAAATTGGACCAAATCAATTGTAACACACTCCCCTAGTGTAGAAGGAGCCATTGGTGGGTAGATAGCAAGGATTTGGAAGCTTTGGACCGTTGCAAGTTGGAGAAGAAGTCTCATTCCTAGGCTTTTTATTGAAATTTGAGCCCCAATAGGTAATGGCCTCTAAAAATATTTAAATTTTATTCTCTCCATAGATGCATTCATTTAGGGTTCCCCTAGCCCTAGGCCAAGTTTGGTTAGAAATCGGATCCATTTGGTACATGTATCGGAGGAGTATCGGAGAACTATTCATAGTGTTCGATGAAATACCTCTTATAAATAAATATTCATGTTTTCCAAAACTAATTACATGTATGTGTAGCCCTTACTGTGTAAATCACAACCCAAATTGACTGAGTCAATTTTACCACCGTTTTGGACACGTATTTGGACACGGGGATGCTGCACGACACAGCTATGGCTTTCCTGCTGTTCAAATACTGTAACGGACACGACATGACACCTCGACACCTGAAACTTGGTATGGAGGTGGGGGAACTCACTGACAGGGTGCTCCTAAAGTTTGGGATGAATTGATTGAGTGGATCAAGAGAAATCTCGATTGCAGTGGTCGGGCCACACTGTGCATGCACACAAAATCACACTCTGATACGTGTCGAATGACACGACACTGTAGTGACCGATCCCTACATCGTGTCCCGTACTCCGTCCATGGGATCCGCGAGAAAGGAACACTGTCACTATCGATTCGGTTGGGGCCGATAGGTCGGGATCGATCGAACGAAAATGGTTGAATTAAGATCCATTCCCCGTCATGGAATGGCTTCTTCGGAACCAAGTCCCATATTCAGCGGGTGCGCCTCAAGGATTGACTCTACGGCTGAGTCGGAAGAGACCTCCCGTTGCTCTGCTTTTCACGCCGCTTGCGTTGGTTTTGGCTTTGTTTTCTGAATGCATTTTCGTGAATGTTTTCGATGGTTTTCATGGCTTATATTTCGAACTCGCATTTCCTATCGAACTTCTTGAATAATGCAGTATTCTAATCGGTTGCTTGTGCGATTTTAGGTAATCGCGTAGGCGACGTCTAGCACGACCAATAAGTTCTCTCGTCTGAAGTAAACTCAAAGTGTAATGTACTGATCCTCGCTCTCCACGCAGGTACCCCGAACCTCGAAGGGCGTGCCACTTAAAAGGTCAAGGCGACGTTAACTCTTTTGAAGCCTCGTCCGCGTATTGAAAGACTTGTTTCTAAATCCTTTTGAAGACTCCGCACTCAGTACAAAAGAAGACAAATGGTGACTCGACTTTCTTCACTAGCAGGTGGAAAGTGTAATGGTTTTTGTTTGTAAAAAAAGATGCATGTAATGTGTGGAACGACTATCTCATCGACGTTCGTTTTGTAAGTCGAGTCATGTTTTAGCCTGCGCAGCAATGATTGTAATGGAGTCAATGTAAATGAAGTTTTATTATTATCAATGAAAAGTCTACTTCTATTTCAAATGTGTCAATCAATTTCTCTGCGTACTCTAACTTGATGTTGTATTTCGGATAACCTTATGACTATGCCTTGTGCGATCGCAACTTAGTTTCGCACGGCATCACGCCCGGGGGACGACCATCGATTATACGGAATCGGGGCGTGACATAATGGTATCAGAGCACGGCTTTACATCCTTGGCCTCGTGCCTAGAGTTTCAAACCTTTGACCTCGCATCGATGAGATAAGTTATTCCATGTAATGAGTCCGTAATAATTTCTGACTGGTGCGTTTGCCTTCGTATTGCAGAAGTGCCGGAACCTACAGCCGAGCAAGAGCAGAGCGCTTCTAGCGGCTCTAGTAGCTCGCATCGTTCGCGGGCCGGACCTTCAAATAGTACCATCGAAAGGATACTGCGCATGATGGAGGCATAGCTGAACCAGTCTGAGACCCGACATCAACAGACAGAGGTGCGACAGGCCCAGTTCGAAGCTCGCTTCGACGCACCATCTAAACTTCAATAAAAGCAGCTGGATACTCTGCAGCAGATCGTCCAGACAATTGTGGCCAAGGAAATTATGTGACTGCGCCTACCTTCACCGCACCTACTGCCACCGTGCCGACGGTTCAACACATTGAGGTCAACACGAAGGAGCCCGAGCGTCAACCGGTGGTACCTAAAAAGTACAACTTTGAAGTATCAGAATTCAAAAAAGTGTGCCGCACTTCCTTCAGCGGTACTGAAGGCCCTTCTATGGCAATCGACTGGTTGGAAGAGCTGGAAGATCACTTTGAGCTCCTCGACATTGAAGAATCAAAGCAAGTCACCTGCACAGAACTTCAGCTACGGTTGAACGCACACTACTGGTGGGCCGTGCACAAGCAAGCAATCCGACGCGACAACAACACAGCGCCGATCTCTTGGACCACGTTCCGCAAGGCTTTTGAAGTCGAGTACCTTCCGTCAGTCGTTCGTCAAGCGAAGGATAATGGGTTCATGCAGTTGAAGCAAGGGAACCGGATAGTAGAACAGTATGCCACAGAATTCAACAAGTTGTCCAAATTTGCTGGTACGTTTCCTCCTACCGAGGAGTGCCGGGGGCGAAGGTTCGAAGTGGGTCTGCGATACTCTATCGGTGCCCATGTCGGGGTCCCAGAGTACAAGACCACGGGCGAGGCTCTGAATTACGCTCTCCGCCTTGAGGGCCTGCATCCTTCCGTTGCTACCGACGTTGTACGCCACTCCAATCACAAACGTCCTAGCTATACGGGAGGCAACAACTACACATCAAAGCGCCCAAACCATGGCGGCAACAGGAGGCGAACCCCTTCGTTTCCTTGTACCAAATGTCACAACATCGGCCACCATGCCAAATGACTGTTCTGTTCACGAGGGAGGATGTTTCTTTTGCAGACAAAGAGGGCACCAATTTCGAGATTGCCTGGCTCAAAAACTAAATCATTCCAACGCACCACCACAACAATACCGTCAAGAGAACCGAGGACAGGCGCCCCGACCTCCTCAGCCTACTCAACCCAACAACCAAGCCCGATGCCCTAATGCTCAGGGGCGTGTCTTTTTTCTGACTCGAGACGAGACGTTCGCTTCCGACACTGTCGTGATAGGTATATTGAGTTTCAATAATGTACCTGCTCGTGTACTATTTGATTCAGGTGCTTCGTATAGTTTTATATCGGCGGACGTTGCCGCCGAGCACAAATTTTCTGTAATATCATTAGATCTCAACCTTAACGTAAGTACACCTTCGGGCACACCAATACTCACAAACTTATCCTGCACCGACGGGATTATCTGTATCGACGGTCAAAAGATCAGTCTTGACGTGATAGTTCTAGACATGAAGGACTTTGACATCATTCTGGGAATGGATTGGCTCGAGCCGTATAACGCAACCATAGACTGCATCGGAAAGACGGTCACCTTTCGCATACCAGGAGTGCCTGAATTCTGCTTTTCATGTGGTGAGGCGTCGTCAACATGCATGCTGATCTCGGCAATTTCTGCTCGGAGGATGTTGCATTCTGGGTACGAAGGTTATTTGGCTTCCGTCCGAGACATACGACAGGATGGTGCAAACGCGGGTCAGACCGACATTGTAATAGAATTCCCTGATGTGTTTCCGGACGACCTACCTGACATGCCCCCCAACCGAGAAGTCGAGTTTAGCATCGATATATTTCCCGATACTCGATCGATTTCCAAGGCCTCGTACAGAATGGCTCCCGCCGAGCTGAAGGAACTCAAGGTCCAATTACAAGAGTTACTCGACAGAAGATTTATTCGGCCTAGTGTTTCACCGTAGGGAGCGCCCGTGTTGTTCGTGAAGAAAAAGGATGGGTAAAGGATGGTTCCATGCGTCTGTGCGTCGATTATCGAAAGCTGAACAGGGCCACCATCCAGAACAAGTACCCATTACCCCGCATAGACGACTTATTCGATCAACTGCAAGAAGCCTCGGTATTTACGAAGATTGATCTCCGCTCGGGATATCATCAACTCAAGATCAAGTCAGACGACGTGCAATAGTCAGCCTTTCGCACTCGGTACGACCAATACGAGTTTTTGGTGATGCTATTCGGCCTGACGAACACCCCTGCCACCTTCATAGATCTGATGAATCAGGTATTTTGACCCTTTCTTGATAAATTTGTGGTTGTCTTTATTGACGATATTCTCGTCTACTCGAAGGACAGGGCGCAACATGCAGAACATCTACGGGCTGTGCTCCAGAAACTTCGAGAGAATAAGTTGTATGCAAAGCAGAGTAAGTGCAAATTTTGGCTAAGCAGCGTATCCTTTCTTGGTCATATCATTTCGTCCGAAGGCATTGCAGTCGATCCGAAGAAAGTGGAAGTTGTTGCTGATTGGAAGCGGCCTGCGTCTGCTAGTGAGATTCGAAGCTTTCTTGGTTTGGCAGGATACTATCGACGCTTCATGAAAGACTTCACGAAGATTGCATCGCCATTGACTCACCTCACTCAAAAGGGAGTTGTGTATGAGTGGTCGGATAACTGTGAAGCTTCCTTCCAGGAGCTAAAACAGCGAATAATTTTGGCACCAATACTCGTACTTCCAGATGGGCCAGAGGGTTTTCAGATATTCAGCGATGCTTCAGGCCAGGGCTTGGGATGTGTGCTCATGCAGCGAAACAAGGTGATATCCTTCGCCTCCAGACAGTTGAAGCCGTACGAGAAGAACTATCCTACGCACGACTTAGAGTTAGCGGCGATTGTGTTTGCGTTAAAATTGTGGCATCACTACCTATTTGGCGTGGCGTGCGCAATCTATACCGACCATAAGAGCCTCAAGTATCTCTTCACCCAGAAGGAATTGAACTTGCGACAGAGGCGCTGGCTCGAACTGATCAAAGACTATGACTTGACGATCGACTACACTCCGGGTAAGGGAAATGTTGTGGCGGTGCTCTGAGTCGAAAATATCTTGCCTCGCTATCCATCAACCACAGACTACTACAAGATCTAGAAAAAACGGGTATCGACCTTCGGGTTCTATTCAGGGATTTACGGTTGGCGCAGCTGCAGTTAGAGCCGAGTTTGCTGGAAAATATCATGACCGCTCAGAAGGATGATCCGTAACTGAAGAAAATGTGCGAGCAAATTTCAACAGGTAGTGCGACCGACTTTACGGAAGATAAGACCAGCATGCTGAGATTGAATGGCCGACTATATGTTTCGGATGATTCAGAACTACGAAAGGAGATAATATCGGAGGCGTATTATGCAAAATATACCATACATCTAGGCAGTACCAAGATGTATAACGACCTCTGTACGATATTCTGGTGGCACGAGATGAAGAGAAATGTGGCGCTCTTCGTGTCACAATGCATGGGCTGTCAGCAGGTGAAAGCTGAACATCAGCGACCGGGCGAGAAGATGCAGAACCTTGCTATTCCAGAGTGGAAATGGGATCACGTCACTATGGACTTTATTGTTGGCATGCCAAAGACACCACGGGGGAACGACGCCATCTAGGTCATCGTCGATCGATTAACCAAGTCAGCGTACTTTATTGCCATCAAAGTTACTTGGACCATTGATCGCCTGGCGCAGATTTATCTTGACGAGATAGTACGACTGCACGGAGTTCCAGTATCCATCATCTCTGATCGGAATTCAGGGTTCTTATCACGATTCTGGAGTAGCCTTTTGTCGGCACTGGGTACCAAGTTGCAGTTCAGCTCAGCTTACCATCCTCAGACCGACGGCCAAATGGAGCGCGTTAATCAGATTCTTAAAGACATGCTACGACTCTGCGCAATTGATTTCATATCAAGCTGGAACGTACACCTACCGCTGACAGAATTTGCATACAATAATAGCTACCAGTCCAGTATCCAAATGGCGTTGTATGAAGCTTTGTACGGTCGGAAGTGCAGATCGCCCATTTGTTGGGATGAAGTCGAGTAACGGCAGATATCGGCCCGGAGCTGGTGGAACAGACTGTGGAAAAGGTCAAGCTAATTCGGGAAAGCCTGAAGATTGCACAGAGTCGGCAAAAGAGCTACGCCGACACCCATCGAAGACCGCTTGAGTTCCAGGTGGGCGATCACGTGTTCCAGAAGGTGTCGCCCATGCGAGGAGTTACTCGGTTCAGCGCGAAAGGAAAGCTGAGTCCGAGATTCGTTGGGTCGTTTGAAATACTCGAACGGGTCGCTCCAGTGGCCTATAAAATTGCCCTACCACCGACGCTTGAAGGTGTGTATAATGTCTTCCATGTCTCTCAGTTGCGGAAGTACGTGTACGACCCTAGCCACGTCATGGATTTTGGCCAGCTGGAGCTAAAGTCTGACTTATCCTATGTCGAAGAGCCGGTGCAAATCTTGGAGCGCAAGGATAAACTTCTCCACAATCGTGCTATTACTTTCGTCCGCGTCCTCTGGAGAAACCATTCGGTCGAAGAGTCGACGTGGGAGCTTGAGTCAGAAATGAAGGAAAAATTCCCTTCATTGTTCTCGTAGAGGTAGGTTCTATTCTTAAGTTTCGAGGACAAAACTTTTTCTTAGTTGGTTATGGTGTAGTGCCCCGTCCCTACATCGTGTCCCGTACTCCGTCCACGGGGTGCGCGAAAAAGGAACACTGTCGCTATCGATTCGGTCCGGACCGATAGGTCGGGATCGATCAAATCGATCGAACGAAAATGGTTGAATTAAGATCCATACCCCATTATGGAATGGCATCTTCGGAACCAAGTCCCATATTCAGCGGGTGCGCCTCAAGGATTGACTCTGAGGCTGAGTCGGGAGAGGCCTCCCGTTGCTCTGCTTTTCACGCCGCTTGCGTTGGTTTTGGCTTTGTTTTTTGAATGTATTTTCGTGAATGTTTTCGATGGTTTTCATGGCTTGCATTTTGAACTTGCATTTCCTATCGAACTTCTTGAATAATGCAGTATTCTAATCGGTTGCTTGTGCGATTTTAGGTAATCGCGTAGGCGACGTCTAGTACGACCAACAAGTTCTCTCGCTTGAAGTAAACTCAAAGTGTAATGTACTGATCCTCGCTCTCTATGCAGGTACCCCGAACCTCGAAGGGCGTGCCACTTAAAATCTTAAGCCGACGTGAACTCTTATGAAGCCTCGTCCGCGTGTTGAAAGGCTTGTTTCTAAATCCTTTTGAAGACTCCACACTCAGTACAAAAGAAGACAAATGGCGACTCGACTTCCTTCGATAGCAGGTGGAAAGTGTAATGGTTTTTGCTTGTAAAAATAGATGTAATGTGTGGAACGACTATCTCATCGGCATTCGTTTTGTGAGTCGAGTCGTGTTGTAGCCCGCACGATAATGATTGTAATGGAGTCAATGTAAATGAAGTTTTATTATTATCAATGAAAAGTCTACTTCTATTTCAAATGTGTCAATCAATTTCTCTGCGTACTCTAACTTAATATTGTGTTTCGGATAACCTAATGACTACGCCTTGTGTGACGCAACTTAGGTTCGTACGGCATCACGCCCGGGGGATGACTATCGATTCTACGGAATCGGAGCGTGACAGACACAACACAACTTAGACATATATCAGGATGTTCAGTCCCTAGCCCTATACCCCCTCTACACGTTTATATGAGCATGACTTGCCTCGTACACTCTGTCGAGTCCACGAGAACTCGGCATGGCCGCACGAGCCTGTGTACTTATTTTTCTCTGATACATTTGTATTCTCGATTTTGACACCTCCTGTCTAGCTATGTGGACACAAGACAATCCCCCATGACACGTAATATATGTATCTATTGTCTGCACATTTCAATTTGATGATTAATTAGGTTTTTCGATTTCAATTTGGGTTTTGCATTGCTCGGGTTCAAATTAATGATACTCAAGACTGATTGGGGTTTCTTGAATGTTAATATGAAGTTTTAATGTAGATTCCAACTGAGATGTCATGTTAGATACTGAGAATTTCATATGTTTTAATCTGAGCATGTTATGAACTGTAAATTGACTTAATGAGATTAGTCATTGTGAAGGAAACTGAAACATGTTTGGATAACCTGAGATGTAGATTACCTAATGTTAAACCTGAGAATAATATGTATAAACCTGAGAATTTAGATGAAACCTGAGATTTAAATGCAAATGTATTGAACCTGAGTTGTTTGATTTTAAACTAAGAACATATTGCATCCTTGTTCAAAACTGAAACATGAAGTGAACCTGAGATTTCCATGAGTTAACTGAGAACACATCTGCCACTACACTTTTCACTGAACACACACACACACCATCCTCACTGTCACATACTAGTACACACACACAATTGTTTATCTTCCCCTTCTCTCCCTCTATATATATAACATATGAATGCAATGTATGTAATATATATAATGCAAGCATGAATGAAAATATGTAATGTATGTATGCATACATGTATGTATGCAAGTATGCATACATGATATGTTTGGAAGTATGTATGTATCTATGTATGTTGTATATTATAGCCTATGCTATATATAGGTATGTATATTGTGATATTGGATATAGGCCTAGTGTATAGAGTGACCCTATAGGTTGTTGTTTGACTAGAGTTGACCTAGTGGACTAGAGTGTTGACCAATAGGCTATTTGAACTTGTGGACTTTAGTTGACTAGCCCTAGACCTAGAATGACTTGGTATTGAACCTAATAGGCTAATTTGACTAAGTTGACCAAAGTTTGACCAAAGTTGATAAGTGAAAGTTCCAAAACCCTAGAATTGACCAAAGTTTGACCAAATAGTTCAAGTTGACTAGAGTTGACCAAAAGTCAATATTGAGTCAATATGTGACCAATTGACCTAGCTTGACTAGAGTTTGACTTAGTTGACTAAGATTGACCTAGTTGACCAAATCCTAGATGTTGACTAGTTTGACAAGAGTTCACCAAGAGTTGACTTTGACCTATATTGACCTAGAATCATGTAGAATGCATTGTAACTTCAATTATATTATATTGAATACATCATAACCTATATTGCTTTAAATAGGACATTATGACTCCGGTTCAGACATCTGATATTCATCAGTCATTCAGGGTATCAGGCGAGTACATTCTCTGATAGTTCTTTCATTTACTTTTCGATTACTGTATTTCAGTTCTAGTTAGTTCTATGTGATTCTTGTTACAAAAATGTATTGATAATTCTGAATTCATGTACGCAACACACATACTTTACTCGTTTAGCCTCTACTATTCGAACTATTTGCACCACCTATTAGCATCTTCATGTGATGGTTGGACTTGTATTCGATTGATGTGTCGGATTATGGATCCACTTGTATTAGATAGGCGGGAAAATACTTGATTAGACATGTGAACATTCCTACTATTCGAACCACCCCTCTGTGAATGATATTCGAACGATAGCCATCCCACACTTGGCCAGGTGTACGATGTACCGGATTTATCCTTAGCCGTTTACATGTCTATCTTTGTATTTTAAAACACACTTGGAGTATTGATTAGAATCATCATTAGAACCATCATGGATCATTATTAGCACCACCTTATTCGAACTACCTTATTAGAACATTGGTTGGAATCACATTCGACTCATCTTGTATTAGACTCATATTGGGATTACACTCGACTTACGTTGTACTGTCTGAACTTATCATGTTACTCTAGTTCAGCTAGCTTGTGTTACAGTCTTCCTTGCCATGCTTCTTCTCTTGTTTTGTTACATTACTTTGTACTTTAACTGTTTTTCTATATCATCACCTGTATAAAACTGCCATGTTCATTAATATAATTGTCTATAACTACTTTATAGTCTTTGCCATTTACTTAGGATTTCTAAATGTGTTGTGCTCGTTCCTGTCCTGACTGGACCTGTTGAAAATATTATAGATGCTCGCCCCGAGGACACTTGCCCTACTTTCTATGAACCAGGAGATGGCTTAGCTACCTTTGGCCCCGACACTTAGAAGTGATCGGGAGACTAGCTAGTAGACTTGGTTTAGTTTTCATGTTTTAGAACTTGAATTGTAATAAGTTGAGATATTATTTTGTTTTGAGATTATTTGAGATTATTATTTTTTAGGAGTTGGTTTTGTTGTTGTTATTTAGTCTTTGTTATAAACTTTTGTGTTATCTTATCGTGCTTAAACTATGATTGAGATTTCATTATATCCATACTTGTCCTCCGTTCGGAGTTGAGATTTGACAAGTACATTATATAATTGCATGAGTTGTTGATTAGATAGTGACCTAGAACAGTGTTCTACCGCCGACACTACGGCGTAGGCTGGACGTGCCCACTTCTTGTGTCCCTATACTGGGTGTGGATCGTGACAAATGTCGCCAAAAAAATGGCAAGGATTGCATGAACCGCTCTAGAGCAGATCCACAACCCTTAAACCAAACAAAGACCAGGGTTGCAGACCGTCCCTCGAGTGGAACCGTGCTCCTCACGCTATCCGATGGACAAGACCAGTAAAGTAGCTATGCAACGAATCTAGTCATGAGTCTAACTAGCAGGAACTGGAATCAGATAAACTATACTATGATAAACGTGCATGTGTCTAGTTCAGCAAACCAAAGGAATGGTTATGCCCAATCTTCGAACCAAATTCCCGATTGGGAATTCTGGAAAAATTCGGCAGTCTCCTTTGTCGCATAGGGCTAAATCTACACGATGCAACCTGCCGCAGAATCGCAAACTGAGAACACTAAGTCCCGGGTTCCAGCAGTACTATAATGCGTACTGGAAACCAAACAGTAGCCGAGAACACTAAGTCTCGGCCTCCAGCAGCGCTACGATGCGTACTGGACGCTAAGCCAATACATACAACAAAAACTGCCACGCAGGACGCATCACAGATCCAGAGTCATGTCCAATCCACAAGCATGGTCACAAAAAACAGTTAGCCAAGCCGTTACCCAAGCGCGAGTCAGACATGGGGCATATGGGGACAATCCATACCGTGAGTCGTGCTCGTGTCCTCGGAGGTATGGATGACCCATCCGAGTTATCCGATACGGCCTGACCCGGTATCGAACCAAGCTATCCTAAGTTATCATTATGGCAGTTCTACTACTATGCTACACTACTCATAGTTATACATTCACATTTACAAAAAAATTAAATGTAATTAACTCTAGGACGAGGGTAAGAGCCGTCGATGAGCAAGGGATACTTGTCTAGGGGGCTCGGCTAGGTAAGCAAGTCTTTGACGATTAGGATCCAAGCTAGCACGTCCATCGAGGTCCTCAGAACTTATAATAAACAATCATTAGCATATAATAATAAATTAGTAGAATAATCATAAGAGATGGCAGGAGGATATACCGCGTAGGTCCCGCAAGCAGTGTAGGGATCTGGCATAGAAATCGAGGCATGCGGACCGATACGGGCATGCAAACCGAGACGTGCACGTATAGCGAGATACGTACGAGAATCGGGATGACTCGAATATTGTGACAAACAAGAAACATAATATGTACGTAAACTGAGACATGTACATCGATCGAGGAATCACGAATATCGAAATGGCACATGAATCATCGTAGCATGCAAATAGAGGCATACACCCAGATCGGTGCGTGCACGCAAATCGATACGGCATAGGTTACGAGGTAAGCACAAAAGCTGAGGCACAAAAATCGAAGCGACACATAAACCTAGATAGCACATCGCCCGAGGCAGCACAGGGCTCGAGGCATCCCGTTGCCTAAGAAAGTATGTGGATCGGAGAAAAACGAAAATGGGAAGGCACACATAACGAGGCACACGTGTCCCAAGAGGCTCGCGCCCCAAGACAACACACACCAAGGCAACACAAAAGTCAAAAGTGGCACGTACACCGAGGTGGATGCAAATCGAAGGCACACCAACGAGGGTGCGCTACCCGAGACAGTACGCTGTCCATAGTGCGTGGCCCAAGGTAGAGAGAGGGAGACAGATCTGCTTGTCGGGGAAGCTCGGCCAGGTCGGATCGACCCGTCGGTGGAGGAGAAAAGGAGATAGGGAAGTGGTGGTGGAGGAGCTCGACTGGGCTATGGTGGCAGCAGTCGAAGGAGGCGGCGGCAGAATGACCAGATCGGGACAGAGGGGCTCGGCCAGGCATGTCGGCTACTGTCACGACCCGCACCCTGATTAGGGGCACGAGAACGTGAGTACGTCCAGCCTACGCTGCAGTGTCGGCGGTAGAACGCTGTATAGGCCATCTATAACATCTAACATGTAACAACAAGGAAATATAACCTATCATCTCCGCACGGAGGTATAATATAACATCTCAACTATATCTCTCAATCATAAGTCTAAGGAAGATAGAGCACGATATGGAATCAGATAAAAGAAAGAAACTAAATATAAATAGTAGAGTTATCACAACTCACAGTAGATGTCCAACACAAATAAATTCAAATCCTGAATATAAATAAGTCTCTACTAACAATCAGAACAATCCGATACAACATGAAAACTAATAGTTCTAAACTATATCTAGGGCAATATCTACTGAGCGTGGTCCTTCTCAAACTCCTACGTGCCACCCTCGTATGCCTTGTAGAAGGTAGGACAGTCATCTATATCATATGTAAAATTTTGTCAACATATCCAGTCAGGATGGAACGAGCACATCACCTCTAACAGTTCAAAATAATTGACAAGGGCTATGAGTATGAAATTATAACGAAAATCTTGATGATCAAGTTATAGAGGTAATGTATAATGAAAAGACAAGTGTATAAAGAACATATAAGAATAGAAAGATATGTAATAATGGTAAACCTGTCATGCAAGGTATGTAATAGACAATTTAGAGGATTTGTGTTTTGACTAGTGATTTAAAAGACCAATTTGTCATGTGAACGGCTAGAGTGAGATATCCAGCAAACCATACACCTACATGTGTAGCCGCTATTATTCACGCAAGATCAACGGGATAGAAAGGGTATATGTGCACATGTCTCCTAGGTATTTCCCTGCCCGACTAGTACACATAAAATCCAGGTTCTTCGACACGCATTTCATTATTCATGATAGATGCATTAGTCATGATTTACATTATTCGTGATAGTCATGAAACCACGTATCTCAAGTCAAGGAATCCATAAAATACCAATCCGTGAGTCCATCGTGTCAGAATCATGATGGAACACTAGTATAACATGCATTACAGGATATATCAACATAATAAAACTATCAGAGAATGTACTCACCTGTCGTCCAAAGCAATAATTGTGAATCGAGCCTCAAAGTGGAGTCACAAAGCCTATAGATGATATACATGTGTTAAATGGGTGTTAGATAGTGTTAAACATGGTTTTCTAGTGAGTGATATGCAATCTAGGTCAATTTAACCCATATCAAGTCATTACCTTCCTATGATATATTATCTTAGGCAAATAGATAACCTGCTACCTTAGACTAATAGGGAAACTCTATACCTTAGCTAATAGGGAAATACACTATCTTAGTTATTAGGTAAACCATTACCTAAGCTATAGATAACATCATATCCTAGGTTGATTAGGTAATTACCCATTACCTTAATCTAATAGGTAAATCCCTAAATCTTAATCTAAAATAGGAAAACCACATTACCTAGACTATTTGTAAACCATTACCTATATTGATTTAGTAATGCCATTACCTTGAGTGGATAGGTAAGCCCAACCTTCACTTAGCTTAAACACCCAAAACCCCCAATTCCTTAACATCTTAAACCAAGGGCCTTGGTCCAAAGCCAAATACCCAAAAAAAGAAGAGGATCCCCTGCTGCCATATAACAAGGCAAGCTGCTGCTGCTGCTAAGACATGGCTGCTGCCATGCCATTCCAATCAAGGCAAATGCCAAGCAATAGCCTGGGCATGCTGCCAGGATAGCTTACTGTTACTTCTACAATAAAGCAAGCCGCATGCAAGCAATGCCTAGGCAAGAGCCAACCTCTGATACTAATCAATATTCTAAGCAAACACCCTAACTTAGCACTAGGACTGAACACATCAAACACTCTTCTAGAACTGATACCACTCATTCACACTTGGTTTCACTCACACACTCCACATCCATCTTTACCTCTCTTAAACATAACTGATACAAGGTTTATTTCATTGTCTGTCCTACTTATTCCCTATTCTAGAAGTCCCCACTGCTCGAGTACAGGCCAAAGGCCTAGCCCTCCCCCTTCTTGCATCACCTTCAATGTGATACCTCACAAGTCCCTCTTATCCAAGTCACTGATACTCTAATGTATCAGTCCTCATAGATGCCTCACATAAATGTCTAATCTGAAAACGAAATGGGGTTTCAGTCCCCCATCTAGTTCCTTTCACTTATGGACAATACTCTAACTCACTTAGACACTAAGGGATACTCCTATGATACACTGGCCAAGGGCCAAGCCTCTGCAGTTGTCAAATGGCACTGCCCTACCCTCACATATGGAATGGCCAAGTGGCCTCATGCCTGTAGCTGTAGAGATGGGGTTAAATCCCCTACCTGCACCTCAAAACAGAGACCAAATAGCTGTTGTACCTAAAGTCCAGATCCTTCCTGTATTATTTTTCATGTTATACAAACACTCCTACAACAAATTTCCTTTATCTGATACCCGATCCCCTCTCTATGTAGCATTCACACTAGGATACACTAGGATACCTATAACACTGATATTCTAATCACTTGGATACTCACTGGTACTAAATTTGGACACACACACGTACTAAATACACACTACTGTATACCATACTCTCACTCTCACCTAAACCAAATGCTCTGATACCAACTACTGCAATATAAACTGATATATAAACTGATACCTAATTGTTCATTAGGAAAATCCAGCTGAACACTACATATCTTCACAAGTGAACTCACTATCATCCAATCCTTCCTCTCATCTCTGAACCAGGCCTATGGCCAAGGAATTCCTGGCCAAATGGGCTGCTGCCACTGAGCAGGACAATATCCTGCTCATGCAGAGCGGTGGCACACTTGTGCAACAATGGCTAGTGACTAATTAGCCTGCCCCCAAGTTTCTACCAACTGCAATGGCTCTTCTCGATTCCTACACACTGAAGGAAAAGGTTCACCCGACTGAACTTCAAGTCAGTTCTAATATTAAACTAACACACCCTTATAGTTCCATTTGACAGTGAACCCCATATTCATTCCAAAACCAATATACCTATACATATGCAAATAACATATATATATATAACACATAAGTGTAGTATCTGTATATACTTACATATAATCTGATCACAACGTATGGGCTAGGGCCCGTGCCCGACCCCTCTCTATTGTCAAATGACAGTGCCAAGAATCCCCTTAACAATACACACGTTCATATATATCCAACTCCTATATGCAACACTTATACAAATGTATATATTAGGGGAAAACACTTAGAATCTCTTATGAATGCCTAACAAAAGGATAACCAAGCCAAACATATGCATAAAACCGAATACAAAGCCAAAGATAGCCTATTAGGCATTTAAACAAACACTTGGCGCCCTCACTTACTTAAAATCAAACTCACTGATACTCTCTGATACATGGATTTACTTATTGATTTCTCACTACACTCACCCTCTAAACATTGACACTGATCTCTGATACTACACTCACTGCAATGGAAGGTACTCCCCTTGCCTGTTGCCACTCTTTCAAGCCTTTACAACACTTAGACACTCAATACTAGGATACCAACTCTGATGCCCAACTGAACAGTCACTAACTAACTCTAGGACTCTCAAATGGGATACTTAAACACTAAGACAGTAGTCTTTATAAATTCCCTTTGATACATGGGGTAATACACTGGGTTTGGCGCATAGGCCTATGGCCAAGGGGTAAGCCAAGATGGTTGTGCCAGAGCCCTCACTTGCTCCCTTGCTACTGCTGCTAAGGCAGCTTGCAATGGCCAAAGCCAAATGCAACCAAGGCACAGCAAGGCAAACTGCTGCTTGCTGTAAATGCCAATGTGGCACTAGCCAATGGCCTAGTGGCCAAATCCAAGCCAAGCCAGGGGAAAATATCCCCTGCTGCTCGACCCTCTAACATCTCACTAAACTAATCACTGATACTTGAAAAACACTTGGACACTCACTCAAGTCCCATGCTCTAATACATGCATTGCCCAATGCCTACCCCACCTAAGGAGCACACTGCCAAGTGACAGTGCTCACTAATATTCTATAGCAACACACACACTCATGCATATATACATACATATATAATATATATAGGTATCACATATACATACATGTATTAATTAGTGGGGTACACTAGGAAATCAACTAGGATGTCCATACAATAAAAAATCAAGCTAACTCTATCTTCAAAACTGAATACCAAGTCCAAAATGACCACCTTGTCATATTGACAAATACTTGGGGGGCAAAATTTTTAGTCCCTCTAGAATAGACATTAAACCCTATGTAATCACCTCAATATGACCCATTATAACCTCAATATACTTCCTATTAGTCATAGGTGTCAACCCTTTGACCAATTTTTTTTGAATTTATTAAATTTATACCCAATTGTTAATATCTCATATATATATATATTTTTTGTTTCATAATAAATACCAATGGAGGGACCAAATAGGAATATAGCAAAGAACAAGGACCTTAATGCATGAGTAAAAGGGTTATTTTAGGGGTGGTGTAAATACAGATTTGTAGAGGGCTTAATTGAAAACCTTTTTAATTCAAATTCCCAACGGCCTGAGTAGCAGTTGGACTCGAATTTGGATTCGACAGTTCCTTTCCCCTATCCTTCTGGAATTCAAATCCTGAAAATCTATCAACCCATGATGTCGATCCTATCCCGAAGTGGTATATACGAAGGCTCAATCAAATTCTTCTCCCGAAGTCATCTGTTGAAAACCCTAGAAAAACTGCCGTAACCTCTCCTTCCCCCAAGTTCAGGAAAGCTCGAAGTAGTCGTCACACGGAGGCTTCACAGGTAATCCTTTAATCGCATCAATTGATTTTGCCAAACTAGCTAATCCTAACCATGTCCTTAATAGTGTGAGAGGTATTCGAGAAAATGCCTAAAGGAATTTATATAGGATGTGGGTTGGGTAAATGATGTGTGCAGTTAACTATGATTTGGGGATTTTTGGTTAACAAATTAGGATATGGGAGGCTCGGGTTCTTGGTGTCATTCATTGTTTGATTCACTGGTTCACCATGGATGCTATGCAGAGTTTGGAATTGGTTTGTGCAAGTTGTCTTCATGTCCTAACATATAGGTTATGATTCCACAGCCTATATATGATGCCCTGCATCCCTTGTTACCTGCATACAGGAGAGTCCAGGAATTGAATATTGAGTCGAGTCCAGACTTGAACTCATGTCCTGTCCAATACCTACACTTGTGTACAGTCCAATTCACTCTGTGTTCTGTCCACAGAACACTGATGTTCTGTTCCATGCATTCACTAATCAGTCCTTATGATCAATGTTAAGTTCACTGCACTTGTTAGCATAGGCCATTACTACAAATGTTTAGTTTCCCACTTATTATTATTCTTTACTGCATTCTCTATATTCATTCTAGTTCCTTTTTGAATAGTCAATTGAATACCTTGTGAGTGTTCAGTCCTCTATATTTTTAGGTTCAGTCATTCTGAATGATCATGCCATCATATTAGTTCAGTTCTCCCTGAACCATTGTTTTAGTCCTAATGTTAAGAATCAAATATTACTTGTATCAATTCCTAATGTGTTGCTTATTTTTCAAATATGGTTCAGTCCCTTCTGGACAATAATGCAATCAGTTGCCTACTCGTTTGGTAGCAGTAATGGAGGATAGGGAATGGCTTTTATATCAGTCAATACTATTGTTCAGTGCTAAACCCAATGCAGTTTATCATTCCTTGGTAGGGATCAATCCCTTACTTAATTTTTAAAGTTCATATTAACACTGTCTATAGCGATATGTAAGTCCTATCCTGCTTACTTCTTAGTTCAGTTCACTATATTAGTGGTTCAGTCCATTAACCAATTGTTAGTTCATCATTATATATGGTACAGTCTAGTTCTCTTTAATTCAGTCCTCCATGTTGCTTTGTACCAGTTTACTTGTTATTACACCAGTCTCCTTAGGAGTAAATCTTTAGTATCATTCAAGATATCCTTGTTTCAGTCCCTTGTTAGTACAGGTTGTATCAGAGATGGTTCAGTCCCCTATTGTTCAGTAGCAGCCCCTTTTGCCATTGTCCAGCCAATAACAGAGATAAGGGGGATCGGGTTAGGATGATTTATTACCTGTTCCAATTGTTAGAATTTATTATTGTTACAATCCATGCTCAAATACATCGAAAACAGGGACTGTTAGTTGTTCAGTCCTTGTGTGGCATGGTATCAGTTATGGCCATGGTGTTTGTCCTTGTTTGCTTTTAGTTAGTCCAATCCACATGCATTGTTATGCCCAAACAGTCTCTGGACTAAATCGACTGATATATATACATATGGCATTTGCTAGTATGGGTTGGATCGTGGAGTTAAAATTGATTACTAGTAAACTCTGGTACAGGTTATATGCCCTACCATTGTATCCTGTGACTTGGACCGTGTATTGTGGGTGAAGCATTGGGTTAAATTGCATTAAGGACTGAAGGTCCTATTCAAGTTTAGGAACCCTGTAGGCAACAATCGTAATGGCATAGCCATGAGATATCCAACCACAATAATCCTAGTGTAAGCAATGTGCAGCCTACCATGTCTGTTCACTCTACATATTGAATTTGGTCAGTCATCATATTGACTAGGTTTAAGTTCAGTAGTAGAACCTTAGCAACCAGTTTCTCTTTCCTGTAACAATCTTTTCAATTAAGAAATTATCCTATAGACCAGTCATTATAGTCCCCTGCATCATAGTTTCACTCACAGGTTGAATGCTCACAATAGGATGTCATGCACTCTTAATGGGTTCGGTCCTCATGCATTGGTCATGTCCAAACGAATATTTATCCTACACCTAATTGACCTGCTATTTGAATGTTATGTACATTCTATCCTGCTATGATGGATTTCCTTATATCATATGGCTAATGACATATGTACTTTCTGGTATCAAATTGATGAAACCACAGGGATTTTCCTGTAACCTGCTGCTACTGGCATGTGGGTGTCCTAGTACATATGTGTATGTTCTTAGAGAGTTCACATGGGTACATTGGGGCCAATAGTGCTTCAGTTATTCACTAACTGATATAGGAGCAGGGCATTTTTCAGTTAGAGAGGATAAGAGAGTTCATACATTTATACAAACAGGGCATGGTCAAACCTGAGAATAGCATCAGTCCTAGGTGAACCCATATCAGATATAGGGTTGATGCAGATCAGTCATAGTGCCTTGGATGTCTATTTAGCTACTATTGTATAGAGAGGGGCTGACGCAATAGGGCCATAGTAAGGGGTGGAAATGGGAGTGTACCATGTGGTCGAAAATATGTGTGTTTTTTAGAGAAAGCAAATAGTGGTAGCAGCAAGAGGCTACCATGATTTAGGGGAACAGGATAATTGGATGTGTAGACAGCCATAGACCTTGTGCTCTACTAACAGCAGTATAGGTAAGGTAAGGAAGAAGTATCAGGTGGTATTGTGGTCGAGTATGCAGGCTTCAAGAATTATGGGCATTTCCAGATGAAATTAAGGGACCTAGTAACTATACATGGAATAGGAAAAAAGGGATATCCAAATGTATATTAGTCTAAGTAAAGTAGGTTGAAGGGATCCAACCCAAAGTATAAGGGTATTTTGGCACTAACTCAAGAAGTTTTGTTGTAATTCATTTTCACATGTTAATTAGAAATTTATAAATACAGGTTACTTGGACTTTGACCCAACACTTGGCCAGTATACACAGCTCAGGACCACAGGCAAGTATACCTTGCCTTTCTACACAGCTTTATTTACATGCATTGTTTTTCATTATTCAGTTTTTCTCATTATTGTTGACATGTACTTTTCATATCATGTTAGTATTTTATTTCATTGATACATAGCCCTTGTTCACAGCTAGTCTTGTGTCTTATTGGTCGTATTCACTTGTGCCTTGATTGAGTCGTATCATGTTTCGAGAAGTCATGAACTGAACTGCTATGCCTCCTTGCCTTGAAATCTTGAAGCTAACCTGAGAGTCCACATTAGGGGCAGGGTTAGTAGATATCTGTCCGTACCTGCGAGTCCATACTAGGGGCGAGGGTGATCTCTTGAAGCTAACCTGCGAGTCCACACTAGGGACGAGGGTGATCTCTTGAAGCTAACATGCGAGTCCACATTAGGGACGAGGGTTATGTCACGACCCGCACCCGCTTTTTGGATGCGAGCTCGTGAGCAAGCCAGCTACGTATCGAACGGACTCCAGCCCGACTCGAGTACGTATAAGCTATCCAGAGTAGGGTATCATGTCTAATCTAAACTATATCTCAATCCACAAGAATCAAATAAACAAGAATGAACAATTATGGGTCATGGTCTGCAGCCCATTAACATATTGTTCGATTAGACTCCAAGAATGATATGAGTCTATAAATAAGCAGAGTATACCATGGTACTGAATATAAAGCATGAGAGAATAATAAAGAAATATCACAAGCAAATACATGTATCATGCATCGCAAATTCTCTACCATCCTACTCTGCTAACTAACTCCATACAATCGCTAAACCTAAAGAGATCATCAGGTCCTCAGAGGACTAGCAAGATACATAATATACAAGCCAACATGTAATAGTACAAATATACAAAGAAGTAAGGGACAATCACGGATATCCAACGAGACTAAATGAACCAAGACTCAAGATCTAAACACAAGGATCCTAAGACACTGGCATGCCATACTAGAAATGGCTAATAGGTCAAAGCTATAGACCGCAGCCAAGACAAGTACTCACAATCTATAATGTCTCAATTGCAGTCAAGGCAAGTACTCACAACCAAGACGGTAGCCAATCCTAGTATAAAATCCTATAGACCGTAGTCAAGGTAAGTACTCCCAATCTATATAATGTCAAAGTCAAGTCCTACTCAAGTCATGTCAAGTCAAGTCAAGTCAAGTTATAATCAAGTAGAAGGAATCGTGGTGTAGGACTAGATGACTCTATCAAGGAATACATATAAAACTGACACAGTGTAACAGATAGAAATATTATGACAGAAAGGAACAAGAATGTACAGATAACTAGAAACATGTAAGGTAAAACTAGAACAGGATGAGTGTACTAGACATGGAATAAAGCAATCATGAGTGCAAGAAAAAGAACAGCAGTGAGATAATAAACATGCATATAAATTATACTGTATAAGTTGGCAAGGTATACTTGCCTGGAGGGTGCACGCAGATCCCACAAAATATAGTCAACAAGTGAGCCGTAAAGTCCAAATCATCACAACTGTCTCCGAAAGATAAAATAAACAATACCGATGTTCTCAGAATAGTCAAATTAGCTAGGATTGCCTGTCCTTAAGTTCAATTCTGGACACAGGGACAAAACGGTAATTTCGGGCAAAAATGATGTCCGCCGTTGGACCCACTTTGTGCCGAAAATTGTGCCAGAGTCAATGGTCTCTAAAGTCATCAAACAATATGTCTACAGATTCGTTTGGATGATATGAACCCAATGGTATGTCCAATTTTGGATTCCGGTAGGCCGTGCACAAAATCGTCCGTTGAGTGGGACTATGGGGCCCGTAAAACGGCGGTCCAATCAACTGTCTCAGAATTGGACCAAACTTGGCATACAGGACCAAAAAAATTATACGATCCTGTTGACGTAAGTTTCATCTCGATCTGACGAGCGTACACAAAGTAATTGGAAAATTTGCATAGAGGTCGATACGGTAAATTTTGACGGATACGCATCAAATTCGTCGCGCACACGCGACCAATTTGAATTCCGTCAAAGTCCACATGATCACGAAGCCGTTACGCACCTTTCGATGCCTTCGGTTCACGACCACGTCGCTCGAATTGGCGGGACGCACGTCGTATCGAATAATTTTATTGTTTTTAAAACAGATTTTCGGTCAACTTCGGGATCGAATAACTTCTTACCTGTTTAATGAAATTAGAATCTACAAGAAGGATTGTGATGTCCTATAGGTTGTCTAGGACTATCATTAAATGGATTTTCAAAAAGGTTATTGGGTTAACGATGATTCGTTCGTAAACATGAGTACTTCGACTACCTAATGTCCTATTTTGAACAAGATTTTGGTTCGACTTTGTGTCAATTTTCTGGGGTTTCTACTATCATAGGATAAAATCTATCTAAAGGGGTTTGAAGAGGGTCTAGTAGGCTTTCTGAAACACTTTACGGTTCGAAAAATGAATAATCGTAGACAGAGAACTCGCACCATGAAGTTGGACTTCGAAACGCCTACTGCTGTTGTTGCTCCTCTGTTGGCTGTACGCACGCTGTATCCTTGGCCGCCGTCCTGTGACTTGTGGCCGGCCGTTGGCCACGTGGGGTGGCACCAGTGGGTCGACAGGTTGGGGGTCGGCGGAGGGTTGCTTAGGGTTTGAGTTTTGTTCTCGAACTCTCCATCTGTTCTCCTTATATACGCGCGCTGTGTACAGAACAGTCGGGTTGGAGGGGGTTTGCACGCTGGTTTGGGCTACGATTAACTTGTGGGGAGCTGGTTCGGCTGGGGATTAGGTTCTGCTAGGTTCAGCTAGGCCGGGCTGAACCGGCTGGCCAATTCTGTGGGCTGGTTGGTTCAGCCTGGTTTGATTGTTTTATTTTATTTATTTATTTCTCTTTAACTGATATATATATATATATATATGTGTGTGTGTACCATAAAAACTTCAAAAAATCAATTAACCATTATAACACTATATATCCATATAGTTAATATATTAAGCATATGTGTACATAGATAAATTCAATTGACAATTAATAAGAACCACCAAAATATACTTAATAGTAATAAATGTGTTTATTTTAATTACCACAGAATAACTTTATCAATAATAAAATAATAAAAATAATTTAATGATTGTCTTGGTGAGCATATGTTACACGCCCGTATTAGGATCCAAAATTGTACAAAATTCTGTAAAACATTATTAAATAATAATAATACCAATTAGCACAAATAGAAAATAAACCAATTAATAGATGGAGTACTGGTGACATAATACTCTCACTACATGCCTACATGGGCTTGAATTTGGTTCGGTCCAGTTCGGACTAACTTTGTTCAACCAGGATCCTGCAAAGTCAATAAATCTAATAATAATTAATTAAACTTATTTATAATGGTCATGCTATAACTCGGCCTGGTTTTCCTAGTTATGACACACTTATGCCTGGGTCTCCCTTGGCATGGCTAATACACTAGTCAAGGCACACCGCTGCACTATCCGGACCATGATTCCTAGTCGTCTGGTACTTCAAAACTCTACTATGGTTAAAATCATCTAACGTAATAATTAACAAAATAATTATTTAAAAATCTAAAAAATCACTATTTAAATCAAATGAATAAAAAAAATATTTTTAAAAATTTTCGGGAAGGGGGCTACAGGTTAGTAGTATTTGGTTCACACCTGCGAGTCCACACTAGAGGCGAGGGTGATGCTAGCCTGCGAGTCCACACTAGGGGCGAGGGTTAGTAGTTGATCAAACCTGCGAGTCCACACTAAGGGCGAGGGTTTAAGTATTCGATTTGGTTATCCGTGACATTTCGACATGAGTTCTCTCGTCTTAGTCCAGCAGTTCATTTATACGTAGTCAGTGTACAGATTCGTATTTATCATTGCTTAGTTTTACTTGTTTATTCTATATTTTTCTCCATGCATGATAAACTGTTAGAAAGGCTCGTTTTTATGTATCTTGCTAGTCCTTTGAGGACCTGATGATCTCTTCAGGTTTAGCCGAGTTTGAGTCAGGAGCAGTTGAGCAGGTTGAGTCAGCACCAGACCGTAGAGTTTTGCAGTTGAGATCGCCTTGATTAGCAAGTTGTATTCAGTTAGTATATTTTATGTACTATTCTCTTTCCATCTATTGGTAGTGGATTTGTGTCCACCGAACGTGACATTGATTCTGAAAACATTTAGTTTACATTATTTATTATTGTTCAGTTTCATGTATTGTTCATTGATCTTGGTTGTGACTTAATTATTCTGTGGATGAGATATAGACTACCACGAGATTCTAGATTGCTATGACTTGTGTATATTAGACAGCGTTCTACTACCGACACTACGGCGTAGGCTGGGCTTGGACACGTGTTGTATCCAAAAAGTGGGTGCGGGTTGTGACAAGTTTTTTGGTGGCTCATGCAGGACGACGTTAATCACTTTGGTTACGTCATTGTACCGTCATGAACCTGTGAATAGGATTAGACACTTAAGATCTCATCCACATGTCTTGACTCATTATTGGGCTCTAGTCCTTGATTTCGTTGAATCCTTGATTTGCATCCCGCTTGAAATTCTCTTCAACGACTAAAAGTGTTTTCCTTGTTACAGTAAAGATGGACTCTCAAGACAGGAACCCCGTGGCACTGAACACTCCACCGGCTATAGGAGGCTTTTTCACGTACATGACTCTACCGACACAAGGAGGCCAGCTCACTCATATGGGCAATCCGCAACGGCCACAGTTCTCGAGATTCCGCAGAGACGACATTCCACCACCTCGGCAGTTTTCTCCACAGACTCCACCACCAGTACACGGTCTGCCACCAGCATCTGTCTCACCGCCAGGGGTTCCACGTCTAGTACCAGCCATACATCCAGCACCAGTAATGTATCCAGCATTTGCCATGCACCCACCGTCGGCGATGTATCCAGCCCCGACGATGTATCCAGCACCTGTTCTGCCTCTGCCACCAGCACTGGACAATGTCACACTCCTCGAGATCTTCCAGCAGTAAGCCAACATGTTTTACGACACCTTGAGAGAGGCTCTTCAGATTAGAGATGCTCCGTTTCAGTGCCCCGGCACTTCCAAGAACTTCATGGACCACCGGCCCAGAGAATTCCACAGAACAGAAGGGATTCTCTACGCTGACGAGTGGTTGGAGAACGTTGAACGATACCTGAAGATGGCCCGAGTCCCAGAAGATCTGAAGATTGAGTCAGCCAGTAGACAGCTTTTCGATATCGCGCAGACGTGGTACCAAAGCGATCCCCGATTTTCTGCTCTAGACGTGACTTGGAAGGAGTTCAAGCGACTGTTCAAGAAGATTCTATCCATACGTAGCACAAGAGGCATTGGTGAGTCAGTTCGAGCACCTAGAGCAGGGCAACCACACCTTCGACGAGTACACATCGGAGTTTTCTCGCATCAGCCGCTTCACGAAAAACTTGGTCAGCACCCCTGAAGACAAGACACGACGATTCAGGAAGGGACTATCTCACGAGATTCGTCTAGTCATCGCCACCAGTCGAGCTGCCACTTACGAGGAGATTGTAGAAGTCACCCAAGCTGTAGAAGAAGAACTGAGCCACAAACCGAAGAGGAATCGAGACGCATTCGGAGGAGGCAACAACCAATCAGCACCAGCAAAATGTCCTAACATTCTAGAGAAGACCTCCGCACAGCAGCAGCCACAAGCAGCCCCACGTCAAGTCCAAGATGTTGCCACCTGCCAGCATTGCTCGAAGAAAGGCCACACTCAAGAAAATTGTCGCGGCAGATTAGGGTTGTGTTGGACTTGTGGATCCAACCAACACTTGTCTCAAAATTGTCCGAAGAGGAATGCTAGCGCCCCACCACTACCAACCGCAATAGGAGGCTGAGCCTTTGCCATGATCACAGAGAATGCGACAATACCACACGGAGCAGCTGGCAAGAATTTTTAGTAGATATCGGCAGTAGTTTAGATAGGCCTATGTTAGACTTTGTTTAAGAGAATTGAATTCCTTTTGTAGCAGTTTGTTCTAGACTATTCACTCTAGTGGATCACAGCTCATAAAATTTTGAGGACGAAATTTGTTTAAGGGGGGGTAGAGTTGTCAACCCCTTGACCAATTTTTTTTAGATTTATTAAATTTATACCCAATTATTAATGTCTCATATATATATATATATATATATATATATATATATATATATATATATATATATATATATATATATATATATATATATTTTGTTTGACAATAAATACCAATGGAGGGACCAAATAGGAATAAAGGAAAGAACAAGGACCTTAATGCATGAATAAAAGGGTTATTTTAGGGGTGGTGTAAATACAGATTTGTAGAGGGCTTAATTAAAAACCTTTTTAATTCAAATTCCCAACGGCCTGAGTAGCAGATGGACTTGAATTTGGATTCGAGTTCCTTTCCCCTATCCTTCTGGAATTCAAATCCTAAAAATCTATCAACCCATGATGTCGATCCTATCCCAAAGTGGTATATATGAAGCCTCAATCAAATTCTTCTCCCGAAGTCATCTGTTGAAAACCCTAGAAAAGCTGTCACAACCTCACTTTTCCCCTAAGTTCAGGAAAGCTTGAGGTAGTCGTCACGCGAAGGCTTCATAGGAATCCTCTAATCACATCAATTGATTTTGCCAAACTAGTTAATCCTAACCATGTCCTTAATAGTGTGAGAGCTATTCGAGAAAATGCCTAAAGGAATTTATATAGGATGTGGGTTGGGTAAATGATGTGTGCAGTTAACTATGATTTAGGGATTTTTGGTTAACAAATTAAGATATGGGAGGCTCGGGTTCTTGGTGTCATTCATTGTTTGATTCACTGGTTCACCATGGGTGCTGTGCAGAGTTTGGAATTAGTTTGTGCAAGTTGTCTTCATGTCCTAACATGTAGGTTATGATTCCACTGTCTATATATGATGCCCTGTATCCCTTGTTACCTGCATACAGGAGAGTCCGGGTATTGAATATTTAGTCAGATAATGAACTTCGAGTCTAGACTTAAACTCATGTCCTGTCCAATACCTACACTTGTGTACAGTCCAATTCACTCTGTATTTTGTCCACAGAACACTAAAGTTCTGTTCCATGCATTCATTAATCAGTCCTTATGTCACTTCCCGTTCCAAGTAGGGGTATTTTAATACGTGTACGGCTTGAATGTATTTATTTAATATTTATCCTATATTTGTTTGTAGTTAATTCTTTAATTTTACGCTAATTATTTTTTAGTATTTTATTCTCTGCTTTTGCTTTGCTCTTGGGTTCGGCTTGGGTTGATTTATTTTCGGATTTTTGTGGTTCACCATGAACCCGACCAACCCCCTACCTACCATCATTCCATTTAAAACCCCAACCCTTTTTCTCTCTCTTCATTACTTCTTATTCTGATTACCTTTCTTCTTCCTCATAACTCTCTCCACCTACCAAGAGCTTAGGCGAGTACATCTTGCTCCACATGAGAACCCATACTTTTATGGTTCATTTATCTTCCTCTCGTGATCCTAAGATAGTTTAGAACTTAGTATTTTGTATTTTGAAGTTTTATTTTTAGTAGATCTAGAAATTTCTATTTTCGGATTTTGTGGGTTTTGATCTATCAAACTTTCTTATTTTCAAGTTTCGTTCGTTCCAGATTGATAGATTTGTGTTATACGCCATTCTGACCTATGGAATCCCATTTTGGGCTTAGATTGGAAGTTTTATAGGAATTGGAGTTATAGAATTCTTACGCCCACGTTATACGTGCTCGCGTAATATTAAGCTCTACGCCCACGATCATTCGTGTCAGCGTGAATTCGGATTACGCAAGTCTACTCGGGCTTGGCGTATTCTTTACGCGTACAAGTTTTACACGTAACATTATTTTTACGCATACTCATTCATGCGTAACTCTTTACGCGTACAAGTTTTACGCGTAACGTTCTATTTTTACGCATACCCATTTATGCATAACGTCATTATTTATGCGTACAAGTTCACGCGTAACGATTATTTTGTTTACGCGTACAAGGTTATGCGTAACATCATTTCCTTTACGCGTATTGATTCAGCGTAATAGCATACAAGATCCATGCGTAGACTCTGACTTTTTTTACGCGTACAAGATTCATGCGTAAACCTTAACTCTTTACGCGTACGAGTGTTTACGCGTAACGTTATTCTTTACGCGGACTCCTCTGGCTTGGCGTAAGACGAGTTTTTACGCACAACTTTATTCCTTTATTGAGCGTGCTCCTTTACGCGTAAGCTTTATTCCTTCATGCGTAAACTTCCCTCACGCATAAATTTCTTTTACGCATATTTTATTTGGCGTACTCTTCTGGCTTGGCGTAATTCATCGAGCGTACTCCTTGGGCATACATGGCATCCCTTACTATATCCTTACGCCTTTTTGACATGAACTCGATATAATCATGATATGCTAATATTTTAATACTTATTGTGGTTTGGAATGTGCCCTGTGTCCCGATTGGTATATGGATACCCAGTATGCTGGAATTTAACCCTGAGAGTTATAGACTCGACCATACTAAATACTAGTTTGACTTTCATGTCTTGGCACGAATTGACATTGATTGTTACCTTGACTAAATGATTGATCATGCGTTCCTAGTTGGAACTAAAGAGACTGGCTAGTCGTCTTACTGAAACTGAATGAGACACGTTCATATTAACTATGAACTATTGCAATCGACTAGCCGATCTCGAACATTGGCATATGGATACGTGCAGACTTTAACTTATTTTTTACAAAAGCAGTATGTGTACCTTACAGTCAAGGCATGATTATTCCGTGGCTAGGTTTGATTGTTGCATTACGCTATGTAAGATCTACAACCTAACCGCACGGGCATCGTTGTAGAGTTGTGCATATCGTACTTTGTACGAAAGTACTCATTCTGAATGACCATGATCCACGGTATGGAATTTCAATTAACATAGGGACTACTAAGTTAAATAAAATAACGATTGCCTAGAGAGAATGGATTTTTGAGTTCTTACATGGCAGCCATCCTTAGAACAATTAGTACCCCGACTTGCCTGCTGGTTCCCACAGATACTGCAAATCTGCCACACGGGCAGGGAGCGGCATCTGCTTATATTTATTTACTGTATACTGATGACGGACGTCCCGCTGGGACTCCTCTAATTCATGACTAGCGTAACTGATTATTGGGTAGACTAGCCTTGCTTGCACATTTTAAGAACTAAGGAATCCTTTATTGCATATTTTCAGGGTAACTTGGAACTTACAGTTAGCAAGTCGTAGTAGTTGTATTGTCGATTAAATTGATTTGTTTGTGTACTATACTTACTTCGTTCACTAACTGAGATGATCAGAATATCAGGACATGACGGGTCAACTTCTGTCCTTGTTTGGTTGGGAAGTTGGTTTGAAGTGTCGTGATATTGTGTGAACCACAGTAGCAAGCGGAGACTTATTTATTATATTCTTACTCTTACCACTGGTTTTAATTCTCATGTCGTACTTTCTTGTGGTACTTGCTATTAGAGGTCTAACCTCTCTGGTTTTGCATGGCCAGATTTAGAGTCAGTTCCTGAGGACCCAGCTTACTTCTACCTCCAAGATGGTCAATACTAGAGGGATGATCGCAGGGGGACACGAGTGGGTTCTTTACTTTCCTGCTCGTTTTGCTACTTACTTTATATTTTGATACTTGGTAACGACATGTTAGTCGGACTGTCTTGCACTTACCTTTATATAATTGTAACTAAGTCAGACTGTAGCTGATAACAATTGTGTATACCTTGCCATATCATCTGGCTATGTTTTGTGCAGCCAGAACTCAAGAACATTTTGACTGAGCGTTCAGGACGCCTTACTGCTTTATCTTATATGTTCTCAATTATTGCTTCTTATTTGAATGATTGAGACAATAGATGTCAAGTAACCCTAGTAAGACTTTCATGTAGTATGTACCTCCTCGTCTTTTAGACAGCATTGATCGTATTATATGGTATTCATCTACCCGTAATATGTAGCTGGCTGAGTCACTCCCCCGCTCTTCGGTATTCTGGTTCTGGGGCGTGACAAGGTTTTAGTGGTGGCCCATGCAGGTCTGATTTTAGACTTGTGGGGTATTTTAATTTGTAGGATGTCTCAATCACACATGTTTTTCCTTGATCTCATAATTCGTTACTCTCGACCCTAGCTTGACATTCTGGTATCCTTTGACTTCACTGATCTTTCCCGTCCGGTCGTTTGATTGTTCTCTTGTCCCTTTTCTTAGGGACGCCTCATCCGCATCTGTCAGAGCTGGACAGCAACAACAAGGGCAACATAATTAACCTGACCATGTTGGTCAACAACAAAAGCCAGTACTGCCTCAAGAGAACATCCAAAAAGAGATGATAGTGGAACTAACAGCTAGACCGCAGTATCCGGAGGTTCCAACACCACCAACAGTTTCGCCTACCCCTATGGCAGTAGACACACCAGCCCTTTTGGAAATCATAAGTGGGATGATGGCTACTCAGCAACATCAGATATTGGCTCAACAACACATGCACACTCAGCTGCAAGAGCAGAATGTATTGCTTAACCAAGTATTGTAAATGGCTTTGGAAAGAGGGGTGATGACATATTCAGGGGCATCGACCAGATTTTGCAAGTACAACCCCCGTCGTTTCGAGGGCACAGAAGATGCCATTTCAGCAGATGCATGGCTTAAGGACATCGAGGCTATTCTGACAGCGGCTAAGGTACCGACGGAAGAACGTGTGGATCTAGTGAAGCTATTGCTTCAGGACCTTGCACGTGATTGGTGGGAATCAGAAGAAGTGGGCACCAGACGTTCTGTTGCTTGGGACGATTTTACTGCAAGATTCAAGATGAAGTACTATGGAGTTGTGGCACAGTTTGAGCTACAACAGAAGTTTATCAATCTCAAGCAAGCTGGCAAGACAGTGGATGCTTATGCAGCAGAGTTCTGCAGGCTGAGTAGGTTTGCCCTGGAGATGGTAGCAACGGAGAGCCAAAGGGCTATGAGATTTCAGCAAGGGTTCCATCTTGAACTCTTGCAATTGATAGAGGGGTACAACTACCAGACCTTCGATGAGGTATTAACGACAACCCGGAGGCATGAGATCACAATACAGAGGATCACATCAAGGACTGGAGGTCATAAGAGATCTCACAATCAGATTGAAGGAAGAGGGGGAGTAGCGCCCCGAATAATAGTACCATCTCCTGGCATTCGCATTCACGATATGGCGATGCGAGGGCCAGCACCACCAAGACTGCAGTAGCAGTAGCAGAGGAAAAACCAGCAACCCCCAGTAGGCTGTACCTATTATGGGAAGGCAGGGTACACTATAGGTGTGTGTCGGGCATTGAACAGACAGTGTTTGGTATGTGGAAGTCCAAATCATCGAGTTTCCACCTGTCCCATGAGTTCGAGGTCAGGAGGACCAGTACAACAATTCCCTGTGCTGCCAGCACCAGGGACAGGCCAGTATCAAGGACCAGCGGTAGCAGTGAGGCCGCTGGCACAATGCACGTTCATGTCACAGGCTCAGATGTTTCGACAGCAGGGACCGCCAATGCAGTAACAACAACAAAGACCGCCCCAACATCACCAAGGCAGGGGCCAGCAGCAACACCAGGCTAGGCCACAGCATGGGAACCAACAAAAAGATCGAGGACAGGCATTCAATCTGTCCTTGGAAGAGGCATTAGCATCGGAAGATGTTGTGGCAGGTAACATTCTCGTCGCCTCCTATCTCGCAGTAGCATTGTTTGATTCGGGAGCATCACACTCATTTATATCTGCATAATTTGCGACATGACTAGGAATGGAATTCGAAGCATTGCCAGGGAGGTTGAATTTACTCACTGGTAATGGGCTCGTAGGAGTTAGTAGGGTTATTCTAGCGTGTAGAGTTATAGTTTGCGGGCGTTCCTTACCCGCCAGATTAATAGAATTTTCTGTTAGAAATTTTGACGTTATCTTAGGCATGGACTGGCTGAAAGATAGTCATGTGACAATAGATTGTCATAGAGGGAGTGTATCTTTTAATATTCCAGGCATGAAGCAGTTTACCTTAGTCAGATCAGAGATATACCAGCATAAATAAGGAGTAGTGACGGCAATAGAAGAAGTTCAAGTTCCGAAGATAGTTGAAGAGTTTCTAGATGTATTTCTCGAAGAACTTCCAGGTCTACCACCGGTTAGGGATATTGAGTTCAGTATAGAATTGGTACCTGGAACTAAACCGATATCAGATCGAGTTTACAGAATGGCAGATTCAGAACAGGCCAAGGTGTATCAACACATAGAGGAACTGAAGGAGAAGAAGTTCATTCGAGTTAGCGAATCACCATGGGCAGCACCAGTGGTACTTGTAGAAAAGAAGAATGGGTCATCAAGACTGTGCATTGACTACAGAAAGCTCAATACGACCACAGTAAAGAATAAGTACCCACTACCAAGGATTGACGACTTATTTGATCAGTTGAGCGGAGCAAGGGTTTTCTCCAAGATAGATCTTCGATCAGGGTATCATCAAGTGAGAGTTCGGAAAGAGGAGACTCCCAAGACGGCATTCAGGTCTAAGTACGGGTACTACGAATTCTTAGTAATGTCTTTTGGTTTGACCAATGCTCCAGCAATATTTATGGATTTGATGAACCGCATCTTTATACCGTACTTTGATCAATTTGTCGTTGTGTTCCTCGACTACATTCTCGTATACTCAGCTAGTGAAGAAGAGCATAAAGATCACCTCAAGAAAGTGTTGCAGTTCTGAGAGAGAACCAGTTGTACGCCAAGCTCAGCAAGTGTGAGTTTTGGATGAATCACATTTCATTCTTGGGGTACATCATATCAGGGGATGGAATAGCAGTAGATCCCAAGAAGGTAGAGGCAGAAGAGAGTTGGCCAATACCTAAGACCGTAGCAGATGTGCGTAGTTTCTTAGGATTGATAGGATATTACAAAAGGTTCGTATCAGACTTTGTAAGACTCTCAGCACCCATGACCCGCTTAACACGAAAGGATGTGCCATTCATTTGGTCGGCAGAGTGCCAGGCATCATTTGAGAATTTAAAACAGAAGTTGATCACAGCACCTATTCTTACATTACCAGTTGGACCCGGAGGTTTTACTATATATTGTGACGTGTTAGGAAAGGGACTCGGATGTGTCCTAATACAACATGGGAAGGTAATAGCGTATGCATCCAGGCAACTTCGAGACCACGAAAAGAATTATCCGACTCATGACTTGGAGTTGGCAGCAGTAGTATTTGCTTTGAAGCTATGGAGGCATTACATGTACGGTGATCGAGTGGACATGTACACAGACCACAAAAGTCTGAAGTACATCTTTACTCAGAAGAAATTGAACATGAGACATAGAAGGTGGATAGAGTTGATCAAGGATTATGACGTAGAGCTTTAGTATCATCCAGGCAAGGTTAATGTGGTAGCAGACGTTCTCAGCAGGAGAGACGGTGCATTTATGTTGACATCACAAAAACATATTTTAGAAGATCTTCAGGAGATGGGCATCGAGGTTATACTTTTTAGTGATATAGAAATTCTGACAAGTCTACGAGTTCAATCCGACTTGGTAGACAGGATCAAGGCAGCTCAGGCACGGGACCCAAAGATTCAGAAGCTTAGGATAGAATATGAGTCAGGACTCAGGAAGAAGATAAAAATTTACAAAGATGGTACACTTAGATTTGGATCAAGTCTATGTGTGCCAAGTGGAGACATCAGACAGAAGGTTATGACAGAAGCCCAAAGTTTTCAGTATTCTATACACCCTGGAGGAACTAAAATGTACAAAGATATCAAGCAGCACTTCTGGTGGAACGAAATGAAGAGAAAGATAGCTAGATTCGTTTCTCATTGCTTGATATGTCAGCAAGTGAAGGCAGAACAACAGAGGCCAGCTGGATTATTACAACCGTTTTCTATCCCGAAATGGAAGCGAAAATGTATCACCATGGACTTTGTGACCGATTTATCGAGATCACCAAGTGGTAAGGATGCTATTTGGGTAATAGTGGATCGGCTTACGAAGGTGGCACATTTTCTTCCTTTTAGAGTAGGGTAATCTACAGAAAAGTTGGGAGAATTATATACAGCAGATAGTCAGGCAGCATGGGGTCCCTGTCAGTATTGTGTCAGATAGAGATACCCGTTTTATGTCACATTTCTGGAAGAGTTTACATCATAGTCTGGGTACCAAGTTAAGATTTAGTACGGCTTACCACCCACAGACGGACGGGCAATCAGAAAGAACAATTCAGACTTTAGAAGATATGTTACGAGCTTACACCCTAGATTTTGGAGGATCTTGGAAGAGTCACCTGCACTTGGTCAAATTTTTGTACAATAATAGTTACCAAGCCAGTATCCAGATGGCGCCATTCGAAGCAGTATACGGTAAGAAGTGTAGGTCGCCACTGGCATGGAACGATATCGGGGAGAGGAAGATGTTAGGCCCAGAGATGATTGTTCTGACGGTTGAAGTGGTTAAGGGGATTAGGGAGCGACTTCGAGTTGCGCAAGATCAACATCGTCATTTGGCAGACCAGTATCGTAGGCCCGTTTGCTATCCTTGATAGGGTAGGCGATATTGCTTATCGTTTATCCCTTCCACCTTCGTTACGAGAGGTACATGATGTGTTAAATGTATCTCAGTTGCGTAGGTATGTGTCGGACCCAAGCCATATCCTCGATCATTCTGAGCTGGTTATTGGTACCAACTTGTCTTACGAGGAACAGCCGGTGTCCATTTTGGACCGAAGGGAGAAGATACTCAAGAACCGAACAATTAGCCTTATCCGTGTTGCTTGGGGTCATCACTCCTTAGGAGAGTCAACGTGGGAACGTGAGGATGATATTCGATCACGGTATCCGCACCTATTTGACTCAGAAGATATATTTCTTTTCGTGTACCTTGATTGTCTTGATTCCTCATGCTTATCACCATATGAGTAGAAATTGCTTGATATCGTAGATTGATAAATATAGATATATTACTTGCTAGTTGATATTATAAAATGACTGCTTGCTTGCTAAAATTACTTGTACTCGGATTAGTCTAGCTCTGATGTTTCTATCCTGCTTGGATTTGAAATTTCGAGGACGGAATTTTTCTAAGGAGGGTAAAGATGTCACTCCCCGTTCCCAGAATGCATATTTTAATACGTGTACGGCTTGAATGTATTTATTTAATATTTATCCTGTATTTGTTTGTAGTTAATTTTTTAATTTTATGCTAATTATTTTTCTGTATTTTATTCTCTATTTTTGCTTTGCTCTTGGGTTCGGCTTGGGTTGATTTATTTACGGATTTTGGTGGTTCACCATGAACCCGACCAACCCCCTACCTACCATCATTCCATTTAAAGCCCCAACCCCTTTTCTCTCTCTTCATTACTTCTTATTCTTATTACTCTTCTTCTTCCTCATAACTCTCTCCACCTACCAAGAGCTTAGGCAAGTACATCTTGCTCCACATGAGAATCCATATTTTTATGGTTCATTTATCTTCCTCTCGTGATCCTAAGATAGTTTAGAACTTAGCATTTTGCATTTTGAAGTTTCATTTTTAGTAGATCTAGAAATTGCCATTTTCGATTTTTGTGGGTTTTGATCTATCAAACTTTCTTATTTTCAAGTTTCGTTCGTTCCAGATTGTGAGATTAGTGTTATACGCCATTCTGACCTATGGAATCCCATTTTGGGCTTAGATTGAAAGTTTTATAGGAATTGGAGTTCTAGAATTCTTACGCCCACGTTATACGTGCTCACGTAATATCAAGCTCTACGCCCACGATCATTCGTGTCAGCATGAACTCGAATTACGCAAGTCTACTCGGGCTTGGCGTATTCTTTACGCGTACAAGTTTTACGCGTAACGTTATTTTTACACATACTCATTCATGCGTAACTCTTTACGCGTACAAGTTTTATGTGTAACGTTATTTTTACGCATACCCATTTACGCGTAACATCATTCTTTACGCGTACAAGTTCACGCATAACGATTATTTTGTTTACGCGTACAAGTTTATGTGTAACATTATTTCCTTTACGCGTATTGATTCATGCGTAACAGCATACAAGATCCATGCGTAGACTCTAACTTTTTTGCGCGTACAAGATTCATGCAAAAACCTTGACTCTTTACGCGTATGAGTTTTTACGCGTAACGTTATTCTTTACGCGTACTCCTCTGGCTTGGCGTAAGACGAGTTTTTACGCGCAACTTTATTCCTTTATTGAGCGTGCTCCTTTACGCGTAAGCTTTATTCCTTCATGCGTAAACTTCCCTCACGCGTAAATTTCCTTTACGCATATTTTATTGGGCATACTATTCTGGCTTGGCATAATTCATCGAGCGTACTCCTTAGGCATACATGGCATCCCTTACTATATCCTTACGCCTTTTTGACATGAACTCGATATAATCATGATATGCTAATATTTTAATACTTATTGTGGTGTGGAATGTGCCATGTGTTTCGATTGGTTTATGGATATCCAGTATGACTGGAATTTAACCCTGAGAGTTATAGACTCGTCCATACTAAATACTAGTTTGACTTTCATGCCTTGGCACGAATTGACATTGATTGTTACCTTGACTAAATGATTGATCATGCGTTCCTAGTTGGAACTAAAGAGACTGGCTAGTCGTCTTACTGAAACTGAATGAGACACGTTCATATTAACTATGAACCATTGCAATCGACTAGCCGATCCCGAACATTGCCATATGGATACGTGCAGGCTTCAACTTATTTTCTATAAAAGCAGTATGTGTACCTTACCGTCAAGGCATGATTAATCCGTGGCTAGATTTGATTGTCGCATTATGCTATGTAAGACCTACAACCTAACCGTACGGGCATCATTATAGAGTTGTACTTATCGTACTTTGTACGAAAGTACTCATTCTGAATGACCATGATCCACGGCATGGGATTTCAATAAACATAGGGACTACTAAGTTAAATAAAATAATGATTGCATGGAGAGAATGGATTTCTGAGTTCTTACATGGCAGCCATCCTTGGGACAATTAGTGCCCCGACATGCCGGCTGGTTCCCACAAATACTGCAAATCTGTCACACGGGTAGGGAGCGGTATCTACTTATATTTATTTACTGTATTCTGATGACGGGCGTCCTGCTGGGACTCGTCTAATTTATGACTGGCATAACTGATTATTGGGTAGACTAGCCTTGCTTGCACATTGTAAGAACTGAGGAATTCCTTATTGCATATTTCCAAGGTAACTTGAAACTTACAGTTAGCAAGCCGTAGTTGTTGTATTGCCAATTAAATTGATTTGTTTGTGTATTGTACTTACTTTGTTTACTAACTGAGATGGTCAGAATGTCAGGACATAACGGGTCAACTTCTGTCCTTGTTTGGTTGGGAAGTTGGTTTGAAGTGTCGTGATGTTGTATGAACCACAGTAGCAAGCGGAGACTTATTTATTATATTCTTACTCTTACCACTGGGTTTAGTTCTCATGTCGTACTTCCTTGTGGTACTTGCTATTAGAGGTCTAACCTCTCTGGTTTTGCATGGCCAGATTTAGAGCCAGTTCCCGAGGACCCAGCTTACTTCTACCTCCAAGATGGTCAATACTAGAGGGATGATCGCAGGGGGACACGAGTGGGTTCTTTACTTTCCTGCTCATTTTGCTACTTACTTTACATTTTGCCACTTGGCACCGACATGTTAGTTGGACTGTCTTGTACTTACCTTTACATAATTGTAACTAAGTCAGACTGCAGCTGATAACAATTGTGTATAGCTTGCTATATCATCTGGCTATGTTTAGTACAGCCAGAACTCAAGAACATTTTGACTGAGCGTTCGGGATGACTTACTGCTTTATCTTACATGTTCTCCATTATTGTTTCTTGTTTGAATGATTGAGACAATAGGTGTTAAGTAACCCTGGTGAGACTTTCATGTAGTATGCTCCCCTCGTCTTTTAAACAGTATTGATCGTATTATACGGTATTCATCTACCCGTAATACGTAGCTGGCTGAGTCACTCTTCCGCTCTCCGATATTCTGGTTCTGGGGCGTGACACCTTATGATCAATGTTAAGTTTACTGCACTTGTTAGCATAGGCCATTACTACAAATGTTTAGTTCCACACTTATTAGTGTTCTTTACTGCATTCTCTATATTCATTCTAGTTCCTTTTTGAATAGTCAATTGAATACCTTGTGAGTGTTCAGTCCTTTATATTTTTAGGTTCAGTCATTCTGAATGATCATGCCTTCATATTAGTTCAGTTCTCCCTGAACCATTGTTTCAGTCCAAATGTTAAGAATTAAATATTACTTGTATCAATTCCTAGTGTGTTGCTTATTTTATAAATATGGTTCAGTCCCTTCTGGACAATAATGCAATCAGTTGCCTACTCGTTTGGTAGCAGTAATGGAGGATGGGGAATGGCTTTTGTATCAGTCAATACTATTGTTCAGTGCTAAACCCAATGTAGTTGATCATTCCTTGGTAGGGATCAATCCCTTACTTTTTAAAGTTCAGATTAACACTGTCTAGCCATATGTAAGTCCTATCCTGCTTACTTCTTAGTTCAGTTCACTACATTAGTGGTTCAGTCCATTAACCAATTGTTAGTTCATCATTATATATGGTACAGTCCAGTTCTCTTTAATTCAGTCCTCCATGTTGCTTTGTACCAGTTTACTTGTTATTGCATCAGTCTCCTTAGGAGTAAATCTTTAGTATCATTCAAGATATCCTTGTTTCAGTCCCTTGTTAGTCCAGGTTGTATCAAAGATGGTTCAGTCCCCTGTTGTTCAGTAGCAGTCCCTTTTGCCATTGTCCAGGCAATGACTGAGATAAGGGGGCTCGGGTTAGGATGATTTATTACCTGTCCCAATTGTTAGAATTTATTATTGTTATAGTCCACGCTCAAATGCATCAAAAACAGGGACTGTTAGTTGTTCAGTCCTTATGTGGCATGGTATCTGTTATGGCCATGATGTTTGTCCTTGTTTGCTTTTGTTTAGTCCAATCCACATGCATTGTTATGCCCATACAGTCTCTGGACTAAATCGACTGATATATATACATATGGCCTTTGCTAGTATGGGTTGGATCGTGGGATTAAAACTGATTACTAGTAAACTCTAGTACAGGTTATATGCCCTGCCATTGTATCCTGTGACTTGGACCGTGTATTGTGGGTGAAGCATTGGGTTAAATTGCATTAAGGACTGAAGGTCCTATTCAATTTTAGGAACCCTGTAGGCAACAATTGTAATGGCATAGCCATGAGATATCCAACCATAATAATCCTAGTGTACGCAATGTACAGTCTACCATGTCTGTTCAGTCTACATATTGTATTTGGTCAGTCATCATATTGACCAGGTTTAAGTTCAGTAGTAGAGCCTTAGCAAACAGTTTTCCTTTCCTGTAACAATCTTTTCAATTAAGAAATTATCCTATAGACCAGTCATTGTAGTCCCCTGTATCATAGTTTCACTCACAGGTTGAATGCTCACACTAGGATGTCCTGCACTCTTAATGGGTTCAGTCCTCATGCATTGGTCATGTCCAAATAAATATTTGTCCTACACCTAATTGACATGCTATTTGAATGTTATGTACATTTTGTCCTGCTATGATGGATTTTCTTATATCCCATGGCTAATGACATATGTACTTTCTGGAATCAAATTGATGAAACCACTGGGATTTTCCTATAACCTGCTGATACTGACATATGGGTGTCCTAGTACATATGTGTATGTTCTTAGAGAGTTTACATGGGTACATTGGAGGCAATAGTGCTTCAGTTATTCACAAACTCATATGGGAGCAGGGTATTTTTCAGTTAGAGAGGATAAGAGAGTTCATACATTTATACAAATAGGGCATGGTCAAACCTGAGAATAGCATCAGTCCTAGGTGAACCCATATCAGATATAGGGTTGATGCAGATCAGTCATAGTACCTTGGATGTCTGTTTAGCTACTATTCTATAGAGAGGGGCTGACCCAACAGGGCCATAGTAAGGTGTGGAAATGGGAATGTACCATGTGGTAGAAAATATGTGTGTTTTTTAGAGAATGCAAGTAGTGGTAGCAGCAAGAGGCTACCATGATTTAGGGGCAATAGGAAAATTGGGAGTGTATGTAATGCCTGTGTATCTTGGAATACGTATACGTAATTTGACCCGTATTGCATGTCTCACTGCTTGATTTATTCTAGCATTTTATTGATTGGTTTATTCTTGGGCTGGTCGGCTTGGCTTGGTTGCTTTGATTCATCATGAACAAAAGGTGAACCCTCCTACCTACCAATACCCTTCTTATTTATAACCCCTTCCCTTTCTCTCTCATCTTTACTTCCTTCCTTCTTCATTTACTCTCCACCACCAACCAAAAGAACCCTAGCCTAGGCAAGTACAACTTGCTTCATGAAGGAACCCACCTTTTTTATTGTTCTAAACTCTTCTATGCAACTTTCTAATCCACCTTAGTTCTTGTCATTTTATATTTTCTTGTATATTTTTTTGAAGATCTAGGTTTTATCCATTTTTGGATTTTCATAGTTTTGATCTATCAAACCTTCTTGTTTTCAAGTTTTGATGGTTCCAGGTTGTAAAAAATTTGATTCTACCCAATTTAGACTATTAGAAGTCCTGATTTTGACTTATTTTGAGTGATTTATGGTCTTTTGGTTCATGGGTTTTTATGGCCATTGGAGGCTGGTTGGAGAAGATGAGCAACGCATGCTATTTGATGGCAAAAAGCTGTTGCCATGCTCTTTGCTGGCGCATGCTGTTTGCTGGCGCATGTTGTCCTGGCACATGCTATTTTTTGGCGCATGCTGTTTCCTGGTAAAATACGGTTGCCATGCTGTTTGCTAGCGCATGCTGTTTTCCTGGCGTATGCTATTTCCTGGCACATACTGTTTACTGGCAAAACACTGTTGTCATGCTGTTTGCTGGAGTATGCTTTTTTTGGCGCATGCTGTCCTGGCGCATGTTGTTTGCTGGCAAAACACTGTTGTCATGCTGTTTGCTGGCGCATACTATTTTCTGGTGCATGCTGTCCTGGCGCATGTTGTCCTGGCACATGCTGTTTCCTGGCGCATGCTGTTTGCTGGCAAAATACTGTTGCCATGCTGTTTGCTGGTGCATGCTGTTTTCCTGGCGCATGCTGTCCTGCCGCATGCTGTTTTCTGACGCATGCTGTTTGCTGGCAAAATACTGTTGCCATGCTGTTTGCTGGCACATGCTGTTTTGCTGGCGCATGCTGTCCTCGCGCATGCTGTTTCCTGGCGCATGCTATTTGCTGGCAAAAAGCTATTGCCATGCTGTTTGCTGGCGCATGCTGTTTGCTGGCGCATGTTGTTTCCTGGTACATGTAGTTTGCTGGCAAAACATTGTTGCCATGCTGTTTGCTGGCGCATGCTATTTTCTGGCGCATGCTGTTCTGGCGCATGTTGTTTTCTGGCGCATGCTGTTTACTGAAAAATACTGTTGACATGCTGTTTGCTGGCGCATGCTATTTTCTGGCGTATGCTGTCCTGGTGCATGTTGTTTCCTGGCGCATGTTGTTTGCTGGCAAAACACTGTTGCCATGTTGTTTGCTGGCGCATGCTGTTTTGCTGGTGCATGCTGTCCTGGCGTATGCTGTTTCCTGGCGCATGCTATTTGCGGGCAAAATACTGTTGTCATGTTGTTTGCTGGCGCATGCTATTTTCTGGCGCATGCTGTCCTGGCGCATGTTGTTTCCTGGCGCATGCTGTTTGCTAGCAAAACACTGTTGCCATGCTGTTTGCTAGCGTATGCTATTTTCTGGCGCATGCTGTCCTGACACATACTGTTTTCTGGCACATGCTGTTTTCTGGTACATGCTGTCTCTGGTACCCCTTTTATCTCTTGTACCATATATTTTGTCATGACAATTCTTGTTACCTTATCCGTGTTGTTTCTCTTGATCCTTAGTGTAATACGGGTTAATTGTGGCATAAACACGACATGATACATGAACCTGACACGATACATGGGCACTATATGATAATACATGATAGTGGCCCGCCGTGGCGCACTCCTGACAAAAAAACCTGACATGCTGTTACGACGGCTAACATGACATGACATGACAAGTATGAATAACCTGGACACCGTGGGCGATTGTGCTTGTACAATTAAACCAGTCTGGTCTTGCATCATATTTAGGATGGGTCTCCTGAATACCACGGTCAGGGGTACCCACTGAAAGGGACTAAGGTTAATAACTAGAATAACACAGTAGTCATGAAGAGATTTCCCAGCTACAGGCAATCCCGTTACCTGGGCGCTCTTGGGATCTGTAGCTTGCCGTTGAGTAGGGCATATTTCCAGCACACTGTCATGTGTTGCACCCTCTAAGTCACTTAAGGGTACATGCGTTTCCTGGACGATGTACCCACTTGAATTCAACCCCTAATATTCGACCTGGATAACCTAGATGGTCTGCAGGGCTTGTGGCTGTGGAATAATCTCACTGCATCTTGCTAGTAACTAGGCCTGTGATAACCCTAGTTAGTTAAAGTATCAAGCCGTACTCCTTGCTTGGCCGTAAAATATTGGATGGAGTTCAATCAGTCTAGTCTTGTCTTGATCCTGTACAAGATTGTTACGTGACCTGATTTCTTATATTATCTTGTCGATAAATGGTGGGAGAAACCAAGTTCCGTTCAGGCGAAGGGTTACAACCCCGGTCCATGTTTGGTTTACGGGTTGTAACCTGGTTATCTGAATAGTCCCATGGTTATCTCATCGTATATCACCTGACATGCTTTTTTTAATAATTTCTGTCTTTTATTATGTAATTATATTCTTGTGCTAATTGCTGGTTTTAGTTCCTAAGTGAAGCCTCCTTTGTGGCACTTGCTCTTTCTGGGGTCTGACCCAGCTGGTTTTGTATGGCAAGATTCCGGAGCAGCTTCAGAGGATCTACCAACTTTCCAGGCAGATGGTGACCACTAGACGAAATCCTGGCAACGAGTGGGTTTATTTTGGCTCTTCCACTCTATTATAAAATTTTCTTTTGAGGTGTTTAGCCGCCGAGCAAGTGTTAGCTCGTGTACATTTTACTTACTGTCTGCCTACGGGCTGTAACATGATTGGCAACCTAGGGTTGATCAGGTATGACTGAAACTCTTGCTAGTCCTCACATTTTGTAATGACTAGCTTCATGATCAGCTGAATATGTAATGTTTGGGACGCCTTACTATTGTATATCTGGTGATCTTATATCTTGTAACATTTACTTACTTGCTTGTGATTGAGACACTAGGCTTGTTATTGACCATAAGAGACTGATAGATTGTAGTTAAACCCTCATATATCTAGACAGCCGACCCCGTATAGTGGAGTGGATCCCATTTCCTTATACGTAGCTGGCTATGTCTGCCTCCGCTCTCCAGTGTTCTGGTTCTGGGGTGTGACATGGTTTAAGTGGTGGCCCATGCAGGTCTTGTAAATCAAGATATGTGGGGGTTTACCGAATAGATGTCTCAATCAGTACTCTCCCTTGATCTCTGCTTGTATCCTCTTGATCCCTGTAATCTTGACCTGATCACATGCTTGTAATCGTTGATCTGTCTTGGTCCTTCCTTATTGTTCCATATGTCGTCTTTTTCAGCGACATTGTACCTGGCCCTGCCGATCAGCAAGGCAGAGCATCTCCCGTAGACCAGCAGCAACCAGAAGATCAGGCCCAACACTCAGGAGCAGCCTCCCGAGTCATGCCTACCGGGGATCCCGAGCCACCAGTTCAGCCTGTCCAGCCTGTAGAGCCTGATGATGGCACTTTGGTGGGTCTCATCAGGACCTTGTTAGCTTCCTAGGATCGTAGAGGAGATGCCTTGCACCAGGCAGTAAAAGACACTTTGAATAGAGGCGGTCGTCATGGGAGCAGTGCAGCGAACAGTTTCAAGTGCCTAAACCCTCCATTCTTTGATGGCAGCGAAGATGCTATCACCGCAGATGCTTGGCTTCAGGACACAGAAGTGATTCTAGAGGCAGCCAGGACTCCGAAAGATGAGAAGGTGGCCGTGGTGCGCCTGCAGTTACTGGATCTTGCCCGTAGCTGGTGGACGGCGCAGGCCGTCGGGTTAGTGGCCCCTATTTCATGGGCAGTATTCAGAGAGAGGTTCCAGACCAAGTACTTCAATGCGGTGGCTCCGTACGATCTTCAGACCAAGTTTACCAATTTGAAGCAGATGGACAGGACAGTCGATGGGCATGCGGCCGAGTTTTTCAGGCTTAGTCGGTTTGCTCCCACCTTGGTGGCTACCGAGTTCGATAGAGCCAGCAGTTTCAGCAGGGACTCCACTTAGAGATTCTGCTGGTAGTGGAGCAGTTTGAGCATCAGACTTTCGATACGATATTGAGAGCAGCTAGGAGGCACGAGTATACCTCCCACAGGATCGTAGACAGGACCGGAGGTCGGAAGCGATCTCACGGCCAGATGACCCAGTCTTCAGCACCAGCCCCGACAGTCAGGGCTTTGACAATTGGAACTCCGAGGCAGGCAAACCTCAGTGACGTCGGTCACGTCCCCTCAGCAACAGAAGCAGAAGCAGTCTTCCGCAATGGGCTGCATTCATTGTGGAAAGCCAGGACACGTTGTTTTGGAGTGTCGTAGAGCACAGGGATTGTGCTTGGCTTGTGGAGCACAGGATCATAAGATTGGGTCCTGTCCGAATAGGGCCAGTTCATCATCGGCCCAGACTAGTCCCTCGGTAAGGGGACCAGCACCAGCACCAGTGCAGCAGCAACAGCAGTACCAGCCTCCGAGGCCATTTTCGCCTCAGACCCAAGTCTTCCAGCAGCAGAGACCCCAGCAGTATGCCCTGGTCCAAGCTCAGATTCAGAATCGACAGAGAGGTTTCTAGCAGGATATTTTCCCTCTTCCTCATGCCTTCAAATTTCTTGCTTGTATGATTGATTGTTTGATTGATTGCTTAGTATAGCTTGTCCTTGCAATCTCTAGCTACTTGATTAAATTCCGAGGACGGAATTCTTTTAAGGTGGGTAGAGTTGTAATGCCTGTGGTTCGTATTGCGCATCTTGGTATATGTATACATAATTTGACCCGTATTGTATGTCTTCCTGCTTGATTTATTCTAGCATTTCATTGATTGGTTTATTCTTGGGTTGGTTCGGCTTGGCTTGGTTGCTTTGGTTCATCATGAACCAAAGGTGAACCCTCCTACCTACCACCACCCTCCTTAGTTATAACCCCATCACTTTCTCTCTCCTTTTTACTTCCTTCCTTCTTCATTTACTCTCCACTACCAACCAAGAGAACTCTAGCCTAGGCAAGTGCAACTTGCTTCATGAAGGAATCTACTATTTTTATTGTTCTAAACTCTTCTATGCAAATTTCTAATCCACCTTAGTTCTTGTCATTTTATATTTTCTTGTATATTTTCTTGAAGATCAGGTTTTAGCCATTTTTTGGATTTTTATGGTTTTGATCTATCAAACCTTCTTGTTTTCAAGTTTTGATGGTTCCATGTTGTAAGAAATTTGATTCTACCCAATTTAGACTATTAGAAGTCCTGATTTTGACTTATTTTGAGTGATTTATGGTCTTTTGGTTTATGGGTTTTTATGACCATTGGAGGCTGGTTGGAGAAGATGAGCAACGCATGCTGTTTGCTGGCAAAAAGTTGTTACCATGCTGTTTGCTGGCGCATGCTGTTTGCTGGCGCATGCTGTTTCCTGGCGCATGTTGTTTCCTGGTAAAACACGGTTGCCATGCTGTTTGCTGGCGCATGCTGTTTTTCTGGCGCATGCTGTCCTGGCGCATGCTATTTCCTGGCACATTCTGTTTACTGGCAAAATACTGTTGTCATGCTGTTTGCTGGCACATGCTATTTTCTGGCGCATGTTGTCCTGGCGCATGCTATTTTTTGGCGCATGCTGTTTGCTGGCAAAATACTGTTGTCATGCTCTTTGCTGGCACATGCTGTTTTCTGGCGCATGCTGTCCTGGCGCATGATGTTTCCTGGCGCATGTTGTTTGCTGGCAAAATACTATTGCCATGCTGTTTGCTGGCGCATGTTGTTTTACTGGCGCATGCTGTCCTGGCGCATGCTGTTTTCTGGCGCATACTGTTTGCTGGCTAAACACTGTTGCCATGCTGTTTGCTGGCACATGCTGTTTTGCTGGTGCATGCAGTCCTGGCGCATGCTGTTTGCTGGCAAAAAGCTGTTGCCATGCTGTTTGCTGGTGCATGTTGTTTGTTGGCGCATGCTGTTTGCTGGCGCATGCTGTTTGCTGGCAAAATACTGTTGCCATGCTGTTTTCTGGCGCATGCTATTTTCTGGCGCATGCTGTTCTGGTATGATGTTTTCTGGCGCATGCTGTTTGCTGGCAAAATACTGTTGCCATGCTATTTGCTGGCACATGCTATTTTTTGGCGCATGCTGTCCTGGCGCATGCTGTTTTATGGCGCATGCTGTTTGCTGGCAAAACACTGTTGCCATGCTGTTTGCTGGCACATTCTGTTTTCTGGCGCATGCTGTCCTGGCGCATGTTGTTTCATAGCGCATGCTGTTTGCTGGCAAAACACTGTTGCCATGCAGTTTGCTGGCGCATGCTGTTTTCTGGCGTATGCTGTCCTGGCGTATGTTGTTTCCTGGCACATACTGTTTTCTGGTACATACTGTCTCTAGCACCCCTTTTATCTCTTGTACCATTTGTTTTGCCATAACAATTCTTGTTACCTTATCCGTGTTGTTTCTCCTGATCCTTAGTGTAATGTGGGATAATTGTGGCATAAACACGACATGATACATGAACCTGACACGATACATGGGCACAATATGATAATGCATGATAGTGGCCCGCCGTGGCGCACTCCTGACAAGAAAACCTGACATGTTGTTACGACGGCTAACATAACATGACATGACAAGTATGAATAACCTGGACACCATGGGAGATTGTGCTTGTACAATTAAACCAGTCTGGTCTTGCATCATGTTTAGGATGGGTCTCCTGAGTACCACGGTCAGGGGTACCCACTGAAAGGGACTAAGGTTAATAACTAGAATAACACAGTAGTCATGAAGAGATTTTTCAGCTACAAGCAATCCCGTTACCTGGGCGCTCTTGGGATCTGTAGCCTGCCGTCGAGTAGGGCATATTTCCAGAACACTGTCATGTGTTGCACCCTCTAAGTCACTTAAGGGTACATGCGTATCCTGGACGATGTACCCACTTGAATTCAACCCCTAATATTCGACCTGGGTAACCTGGATGGTCTGCAGGGCTTGTGGCTGTAGAATAATCTCACTGCATCTTGCTAGTACCTAGGCCTGTGATAACCCTAGTTAGTTAAAGTATCAAGCCGTACTCCTTGCTTAGCCGTAAAATGTTGGATAGAGTTCAATCAGTCTAGTCTTATCTTGATCCTGTACAAGATTGTTACGTGACCTGATTTCTTATATTATCTTGCCGATAAATGGTGGGAGAAACCAAGTTCCGTTCAGGTGAAGGGTTACAACCCCGGTCCTTGTTTGGTTTACGGGTTGTTACCTGGTTATCTGAATAGTCCCATGGTTATCTCATCGTATATCACCTGACATGCTTTTTCAATAATTACTATCTTTTATTATGTAATTATATTCTTGTGCTAATTGCTGGTTTTAGTTCCTAAGTGAAGCCTCCTTTGTGGCACTTGCTCTTTCTGGGGTCTGACCCAGCTGATTTTGTATGGCCAGATTCCGGAGCAGCTCCGGAGGATCTACCAACTTTTCAGCCAGATGGTGACCACTAGACGGAATCCTGGCAACGAGTGGGTTTATTTTGGCTCTCCCACTCTATTATAAAATTTTCTTTTGAGGCGTTTAGCTGCCACGCCCCGCTCCCATAGGAGCGATCGTCCTCGCTAAGGCGTGATCCCGCACGGGCCTAGGTTGCGCCCGTGCAAGGCCAAGTCCAGAAATGGCCGATTTGAGCTAGGCCACTGAGTCGCGCAGAGTGTCCCCATTTGCAGCGGAAAGTAAATGAACACAATTAGAAGCGAATTCAAACTCTTTATTAATATTCAAAAAGTTTACAAGCGGCGCTAGGCCGAGGTTACAAGTCTCTCAAGCTCTCTCTCTCTGAAACATAAAAGGCGTGCCAAGTGGCTTACAAGATGGAATGATTCATGGCGATGTTCCGATACATTATGTCCTGTATATGGTGCTTCAGCTCCTTGTAACGCTCCAAGGCTCCAGAGATAGCTCCGCGCCTTAGCACGTTCGAGGGAAGCTCCGTACCCGATGATGTCTTCATCATCCTGCAAGCAGACTGTGGGGTTATCAGTACATTGTTATGCACTGGTAGGGAGACTAGGTCGCCCACAATGCTATCATTACCAAACACGTTTCATTTACTTTTGTGCACCGTCTATCATTCATTGTCTTTCTAATCTTGCCTTAGGATCGTTTTATGGCATATTTCGTAACCTATCTCGTGTTGCCGAATTCAAGTGTCTGCATGGAAATACATGCACGACTTACCCATACTTACCGTTCGGCCTTCCCTGTCCAAAGTAAACTAAGTTAGTCAACAATTCACATGTAGTAACTTAACGTGATTCATGTAAACATTCAATGTTAAGGGCGTGTCCCTGCCTCAGGTTCTAGCACGTCGTGGGCACGTTATCTAACTCACTTTCATAAAGTACTCTTATCATTTGGTGTGTTACATTTCAAGCATGTTCAGAGTGTTATATTTCAAGCATGTTCAGAGTGTTACATTTCAAGCATGTTCAGGATGTTACATTTCAAGCATGTTCAGGAGGCACTTCATTTAGCTAACTTAGACTACTTGTTTCAATACAAGGACTTGCACGTGGATTGCCACCAGTATAGCCCACTTAATCTACATGCACGGGTCGTTGGCATCACAAGCCATTTAGGACATATCACTTGGGCAATCTCACCTATCGAAGCGTGATGGCTGGTACACCTTGATAGTCTCTTGGAATGCCTGGCCTTACATCTCCTTGAGTGGCCGAGCCCCCACTCAAAGTAGCCCGTAAGCCCCGTGTCTGATTCCGCCTAGGCCGGCCACGATATACCCCCCCATCGATCGTACCGCGAAATCCTTCCTCATGACGGCCACGGTATTCCCCCCCATCGCCCGTGCCGTTTGTCCACGACCATTTCGTATTGACTTATCATTTAACTTAACGGCTGTCTTCGAGCCATAGGCTGTCTCTGAGTCATAATGCGTTATCGACCAGGTTGGCGTCCGTGCAGTGCGGGTTGCGAGCCCCGTTGCACGTGCCCGTCATACCTGTCGCTAACCATTCTTTCATTTCTTATCTTTTATTCACTCTTTCATTTCTTTCTTTCACTTGTTCGTTCATTCATTCATTCTTCACGTATTCATTCATTCATTCGTTGATTCATTCATTCACTTATTCGTTTATTTATTCATTCATACATTATGCAACTCCCCGTGCCGGAGTCGCCTTGGCGACCCATGGGTCCCGAAGTCTTTCAATGTTGCTATACTCTACTCGGAACGGCTATGTCGATAGTCTTTCGTTTCATTGTTGTAAACCATTCATTATTTCATTGTTGAACGCGTAAGGGACTTGAACGTAAGCTTGTGCCTTAGCACGAGCGTGGAGCGCGGTATGAGAGTTCTCACATTTTTCTATGTTCTTTTCCATATTCTATACAAGATGGGATTATTCTCTTAGCTAGGTGCGTTGAGTCATTTATTAGCATGCGCGATGTTATCGCCTAGCGATTCTAGCAATAGTGTCCATATTGTTATGTGTCTAGGCTAAGCAAAGACAGGTTCATCGGAGCCACCCACCTTAGCGATGTTCGCATCGGCCGAGCGATACTTCGAGCGCGCCTTTGAAAGTCTAAGTCTGGATTCATCTTGACGGGCCAATGTAAGCCTTGTATCGATTCTTCATCAGGTCGATGCCAACTCGACGGCTCGTTTGAGTCGTTGCACTTGCCGTTTGAATCGGCGTTCCGCTAGGGCGGAGCGGGTCATTACATTAGTCGTCGAGCAAGTGTTAGCACGTGTACATTTTACTTACTATCTGCCTACGGGCTGTAACATGATTGGCAACCTAGGGTTGATCATGTATGACTGAAACTCTTGCTAGTCCTCACATTTTGTAATGACTAGCTTCATGATCAGCTGAATATGTAATGTTTGGGATGCCTTACTATTGTATATCTGGTGATTTTACATCTTGTAACATTTACTTACTGACCATAAGAGACTGATGGATTGTAGTTAAACCCTCATATATCTAGACAGCCGTGGCCGTATAGTGGAGTGGATCCCATTTCATTATACGTAGCTGGCTATGTCTGCCCCCGCTCTCCAGTGTTCTGGTTCTGGGGCGTGACAGTGTAGGTAGCCATAGACCTTGTGCTCTGCTAACAGCAGTACAGGTAAGGTAAGGAAGAAGTATCAGGTGGTGTTGTGGTCGAGTATAGAGGCTTCAAGAATTGGGGGCATTCCCAGATGAAAGTAAGGGACCTAGTAACTATACATGGAATAGGAAAAAGGGATACCCAAATGTATATTAGTCTAAGTAAAGTAGGCTGAGGGGATCCAACCCAAAGTATAAGGGTATTTTGGCACTAACTCAAGAAGTTTTGTTGTAATTCATTTTCACACGTTAATTAGAAATTTATAAATACAGGTTACTTGGACTTTGACCCAACACTTGGCCAGTATACACAGCTCAGGACCACAGGCAAGTATACCTTACCTTTCTATACAGCTTTATTTACATGCACTGTTTTTCATTATTTAATCTTTCTCATTATTGTTGACATGTACTTTTCATATCATGTTAGTATTTTATTTTATTGATACATAGCCCTTGTTCACAGCTAGTCTTGTGTCATATTGGTCGTGTTCACTTGTGCCTTGATTGAGTCGTGTCATGGGTCGAGAAGTCATGAACTGAACTGCTATGCCTCCTTGCCTTGAAATCTTGAATCTAAACTGTGAGTCCACATTAGGGGCGAGGGTTAGTAGATATCTGTCCGTACCTGCGAGTCCACACTAGGGGCGAGGGTGATCTCTTGAAGCTAACCTGCGAGTCCACACTAGGGGCGAGGGTGATCTCTTGAAGCTAACCTGCAAGTCCACATTAGGGGCGAGGGTTAGTAGTATATGGTTCACACCTGCGAGTCCACACTAGGGGCGAGGGTGATGCTAGCCTGCGAGTCCACACTAGGGCGAGGGTTAGTAGTTGATCAAACCTGCGAGTCCATACTAGGGGCGAGGGTTTGAGTATTCGATTTGGTTATCCGTGACATTTCGACATGAGTTCTCTCGTCTTAGTCCAGCAGTTCATTTATGCGTAGTCAGTGTACAGATTCGTGTTTATCATTGCTTAGTTTCACTTATTTATTCTCCATGCATGATAAACTGTTAGAAAGGCTCGTTTTTATGTACCTTGCTAGTCCTCTGAGGACCTGATAATCTCTTCAGATTTAGTCGAGTTTGAGTCAGGAGCAGTTGAGCAGGTTGAGTCAGCACCAGACCGCAGAGTTTTGCAGTTGAGATTGTCTTGATTAACAGGTAGTATTTAGTTAGTATATTTTATGTACTATTCTCTTTCCGTCTATTGGTAGTGGATTTTTATCTACCGGACGTGACATTGATTCTGAAAACATTCAGTTTACATTATTCATTATTGTTCAGTTTCATGTATTGTTCATTGATCTTGGTTGTGACTTGATTATTCTGTGGATGAGATATAGACTACCACGAGATTCTAGATTGTCATGACTTGTGTATATTAGACAGCGTTCTACCGCCGACACTACGGCGTAGGCTGGGCTTGGACACGTCTTGTATCCGAAAAGCAGGTACGGGTCGTGACAATTGTAACGCCCCAGAACTAGAATACTGGAGAGCGAGGGCGTACATAGCCAGCTACGTATATTAAAGTGCAACCCACCTCGCTATACGGTCACAGCTGTCTAGATACATGAGGGTTTAACTACAAGCCAACAGTCTCCTATGGTCGTGAACAAGCCTATTGTCTCAATCTCAAGCAAGCAATAATAGTTACAAGATGTCAGAGCACCAAATATATAATAGCAAGGCGTCCCCATACATTACATATTCGATGATCATGAAGCTAGTCGTACAAAATGTTAAGACTAGCAAGAGTTCAGTCATACATGATCAACCCTAGGATTTGTCAATCATGTTACAGCTCGTAGGCAGACAGTAAGTAAAGGTGCAATACGAGCTAACACGTGCTCGCCGGCTAAACGCCTCAAAAGAGTAATTTTTACAATAAAGTGGAAGGACAAAAAGAAATCCACTCGTTGCCAGGGTTACGCTTGGTGGTCACCATCTGGCTGGAAGACAGGTGGATCCTCTGGTGCTGCTCCGATATCTGGCCACACAAAACTAGCTGGGTCAGACCCCAGAAAGAGCAAGTGCCACAAAGGAGGCTTCACTTAGGAACTAAAACCAGCATATCATAATAGATATTAAGGATAAATAATAAATAAAGAACTGATATTAATAGAGATAACAACAGTAAACGGAGTACGAAGAAACCATTCAAGTAGCCAGGTCACAACCCTTAAACCAAACAAGGACCAGGGTTGCAGCCCTTCACCTGAATAGAACCCGTCTCAAATACTATTGGTATAGTGAAAACAATAAACGAAGAGAGGACACAGAACTTCTCCGGGAGCCAGGTTACAACCCTTAAACCAAACAAGGACCGGGGTTGTAACCCTTCGCCTGAACAGAACTGGACCCCTGATCTTTATTGCTAAGGCCAGCATAATTAATCACGGTATTAAGGTAAGGTAAAACATGACGAACATGGCATGGGGTTGCAATAAGACAATAAATGAAGAGAGGACACAGAACTGCTCCGGGAGCCAGGTTACAACCCTTAAACCAAACAAGGACCGGGGTTGTAATCCTTCGTCTGAACAGAACTGAACCTCCGATCGTTATTGCTAAGGCAATCATCAATAATCATGTCATGTCACAATCTTGCACAGGATCAGGATAAGACTAAGCTGGAATAAACTCCATCCAATCAATCACGGGCAATCAAGAGTATGGCTTGATACTTTTAACTAACTAGGGTTGTCACAGGCCTAGTTACTAGCAAGATGCAATAAGATTATCCCAACAGCCACAAGCCCTGCAGACCATCCAGGTTATCCGGGTCGAATATCCGTTTATGAAGAATGCAACACGTAACTGTGTGCTGGAAATGTGCCCTACTCGTCGGTAGACTACAAATCCACTTAATGTGCCCAGATAACGGGATTGCCTGTAGCTAGAAATCTCTTCATGTCTACTGAATTATTCTAGTTTATTAGCCTTAGTCAATTACTGTAGGTATCCCTGACCGTGGTACTCAGGAATCCCTATCCTAGACATGATACAAGACAGTACCAGTTTATTTATACAAACGTAATCGTCTACGGTGTCCAGGTCATTCATACTTGTCATGTCAGACTAGCTGTCGTAACATCATGTCGAGATATATCATGTCAGTTTACTAGTCAAGAGTACGCTACAGTGGGCCACTATCGTGTTCTATTCTTACATTATCATAAATGAGAAAAGTTGCATAAATAGTTAGTAATATATTCTTGAAGCCAAGAGAAAGATCTACAACTTTCATGTTGGGAGTTGGAAGAAATTCTGGCCATAAATTAGCCAAATCAGACAAGAAAAACAACCAAATTAGACACTATGCGGCCAAGGGTGGATTGGGGGCTCATGCGGCAGTAGATGGGTACTCATCTATGCGGCTGGGTAGATGGGTACTCATCTATGCGGCTGGGTAGATGCGTACTCATGCGTCTGAGTAGATGGGTACTCATCTATGTGGCTGGGTAAACATAATCCCATGCGGCTGAGTAGATGGGTACTCATGCGGCTGAGTAGATGGGTACTCATCTATGTGGCTGGGTAAACATAATCCCATACGGCTGAGTAGATGGGTACTCATCTATGTGGCTGGGTAAACATAATCCCATGCGGCTGAGTAGATGGGTACTCATGCGGTTGAGTAGATGGGTACTCATCTATGCGACTGGGTAAACATAATCCCATGCGGCTGAGTAGATGGGTACTCATGCAGCTGAGTAGATAGGTACTCATGCGGCTGAGTAGATGGGTACTCATCTATGTGGCTGGGAAAACATAATCTAATACGGCTGAGTAGATGGGTACTCATGCGGCTGAGTAGATGGGTACTCATCCATGCGGCTGGGTAAACATAATCCCATGCGGCTGAGTAGATAGGTACTCATGCGGCTGGGTAGATGGATACTTATCTATGCGGCTGGATAAACATAATCCCATGCGGCTGAGTAGATGGGTACTCATACGGCTGAGTAGATGGGTACTCATCTATACGGCTGGGTAAACAGAATCCCATACGGCTGAGTAGATGGGTACTCATGCGGCTGGGTAGATGGGTACTTATCTATGCGGCTGGATAAACATAATCCCATGCGGCTGAGTAGATGGGTACTCATACGGCTGAGTAGATGGGTACTCATCTATGCGGCTGGGTAAACAGAATCCCATGCGGCTGAGTAGATGGGTACTCATACGGCTGAGTAGATGGGTACTCATGCGGCTGAGTAAACAGAATCCCATATGGCTGAGTAGATGGGTACTCATGCGGCTGGGTAAACAGAATCCCATGCGGCTGAGTAGATGGGTACTCATCTTCTCCGAAAATCTGAGAAGTATGGCCATGGAACCCATAGCTTCCAAGCTCCATAAAACCTTCATTATAAGTCCAAATTTGGACTTGCATAGATCAAAATAGGGCAACATAGAACCATCAGAACTTGATAATAACAAGATTAGACAGATCAAAACCCAAAAAATCCAAAAATAAAATAAACTTAGATCTACAAGCAATGAGCCATGGAAATTAAAAATGTCAAGTACTAAAGTGTTTTAGAATGCTGTAAAGAAGAGAATGGAACAATAAAATTTGTGTTCCTCCATGAAGCAAGATGCACTTGCCTAAGCCCTCTCTCTCTCTCTCTCTGGTAGGTAAAGAAGTAATGTTGGAGAAGAAGAAGATTAATGAGGAGAGAGAAAGGAGTGGGGGTTAATAAATGGGGATGGTGGTGGTAGGTAAGGGTTCTCCTCTTGGTTCATGATGAACCAAGGCAACCCAAACCTAGCCGAACCAACCCAAAATAAACCAAGCCATGAAATGACAAGATAAGCCAAGCAAGGAATCATGCAATACAAGATAAAATACGTACACGTATTCCAAAATACGTAATATGAACCACAGGCATTACAACTCTATCCACCTTAAAAGAATTCTGTCCTCAGAATTTAATTAAGAGGCTAGAGGGACAAGGACAAGCTATTACATACAAGTTATAACTAGGCAATCAATCATTCATTCAAGCAAGGAAATTAGAGCATAAGGCATAAGAAAGACATTATACCTTACGAGTCAAACAGGTCGGGATATCGCGATCGGATATCATCCTCACGCTCCCATGTTGACTCACCCAAAGAGTGATGATCCCAAGCAACTCGGACTAGCTTGATAGTCTTGTTCTTGAGTATCTTCTCTCTTCAGTCCAATATAGACACGGGCCTCTCCTCATACGAAAGGTTGGTACCAACAACCAATTCAGAATAATCCAGGATGTGGCTCAGGTCTGGGATATATCGTTGCAGTTGGGATACATGGAACACATCATGCACCTCACGCAACGATGGTGGAAGAGCGAAACGATAGGATACATTGCCTACTTGCTCTAGAATATCGAACGGCCCTATATATCTAGGACTAAGCTTTCTTCGCACGCTGAAATGAATGATGCCACGGGTAGGCGAGATACTAAGGAATACATGGTCGCCAACAGAAAATTCAAGGGGACGTCGATGAGAATCGGCCCAATGGCGCTGACGATCTTGGGCAACTCGAAGATGATCCCTGACTCTCCTGACCACCTCAACGGTCTGAGCAATCATTTCTGGACCGAGCATCTGCCTCTCTCCGACATCATCCCATGCTAGCGGGGATCGACACTTCCTACCATACAGTGCCTCGAACGGTGCCATCTGGATGCTAGCTTGGAAACTGTTGTTGTATGAGAACTCCACCAGGTGCAGGTGATCTTTCCATGAACCATCGAAGTCGAGCGTACAAGATCTTAATATATCTTCGAGAGTCTGGATCGAGCATTCTGACTGGCCATTGTTGGCCCAATGATTGTATCATATTTTTGAATATGGTTAATATGTTAAGTTTAGCACTTCATTATCACTAATCTTCATACTATCGCTAAAAGCATTTCTACTTATACTTATACCTTTGGTGATATGTGCCTATTGGTTTACATATTAGTGATATGAGCTTATCTATCTTAAATTTAATCGGGTTGCCAAAATCAAAACTATGTTTTTGATTGTGGTCATTCAATTAAGTTTAATCATTATGATATCACTAATATTTATGCTATCGCCTTAGCACTTATACTTAAACTCAGCATTGTCCTAATGTGCATTAAACTTATCATACTTGCTACTATGTATATTACTTTGTTCGTCTAACATGTACATGCAGAAAAGTAATAAGCAAGATCAATGTGGACATATGCAATAAAGAAATCATGGTGGGCCAAAGACGATGGATCCCACAAGATTTCTCTGAACCACCCGACGACATCTCTGGAGCCACGCACCGGGGGTTCCGCTGCCCGGTCAGCGGACGGGGGTCGAGGGGGCAGCGCCCCTCGTCGGGAGTTCGGAGGCGAAGCCCCCGAAAGGTATTCAGTTTTTACAAACTGGATATCTTTGGACAGCTGCCGCCAAGGGAAAAAGCCAGTACCTATCAAAGGAAGAAGCCAAGCCATGCCATCATCATTCAAGACTCTGAAGAAGCCTGCACATGCCTAAGTATATCTAGAGTTTGTAATGAGTCTTAGGAATTATTGTAAACACAAGAAATGGATGGCAAAATCGAAAGCTAGGGTAGAAATAAGTCTAGGATCATTTTTTGCTGAAAAATGGCATACCGACGGTATACCGGTGTATACCGACGGTATACCGGTTTTTGTTCACAGAAAGTTTCTGTCTACAAAACCGGCATACCGACGGCATACCGGTCCATACCGACGGTATACCGATTCAGTAATGTTCAAATTCCAACGGTCGAATTCTGAGCAATAAATGATCCCAACGGCTATATTTCTAGCCGTTGCATTCCAGACCGGTATACCGCCGGTATGTCGGATCATACCGACGGTATGCCGGTTCGTGACTGAAAAGTTGCATTTGGCTTCTTTTCAAGCTTTGGTTATAAATAGCCTTGAACCCCTTCATTCAAGGTTGATACTTTGAGCCTAAAAATTCCTAAACCACCAAAGCTTATCCACATACAACTCTACAAAGCTTTCATTTGCCATCCATAAATTGTGTTAGAGTTATTGAATTGAAAAGTGAGATCTTCATCCTATTATATAAGGAGATCAAAACCTATTGTGAAAGGTTGAAGTTGGAGAGTCTTCGTATCCAAACTCTCGGTTGAAGTTGGGGAGTCTTCGTATCCAAACTCTCGGTTGAAGTCGGAGAGCCCTTCGAATTAAAGCTCTTGTGTAAGAAGTTGGCGAGTTCTTCGGATCCAAACTCGTGTGTAACTATTTGCTCAAATAGTGGATTAAAGCCGGAGAGAGTTCCGGGACTGGACTGCCTCTTAGGAGGATACCAGGATATATCGGGTGTCGGTATTGTGTTTGTTTCTTCTCTTGCACTTATATATTTAAATTGCCAATTAGCTTGTGCTAAGTGCTTGATTAGTTAGCTTGACCCTATTCACCCCCCCTCTAGGGTTTCTACAGCCATCTGTCTGTGGGTGATATGCTGAGCTGAACTGGAGGCGAGTCCCCAAACTCTCTTACAGGCTACGCCAAAAGTATGATGTAAATCTGGAATCGCTGTCCAAAGTGATACTGACTGGTACACCGTATAATCTGACAATCTGCCGGAGATACATCTCCGCTAGCTGAGCCGTCGACTGACCAACTCTGAACGGAAGAAAGTGAGACACCTTCGTGAGCCTGTCTTTGACAACCCAAATAGCATCTCTGCCAGCCGGGGATCTAGGCAATCCAGTCACAAAATCTATGGTTATGTGCTCCCATTTCTATTCTGGAATTGGTAAGGGCTGAAGAAGTCCAGCTGGCCTCTGATGTTCAGCTTTAACTTATTGGCAAACCAAACATCGAGAGACAAACCGGGCTATCTCCCTCTTCATGTCATTCCACCAAAAGTGCTGACGGATATCACGGTACATCTTCGTACCGCCGGGATAGATGAAATACTGTGAACTGTGAGCCTCTGCCATGATCTCCTATCTGATATCTCCATTGGGTACACAAAGACGCTTTCCATGTCGAAGTGTACCGTCTTCATGGATACATAACTCTGGTCTTCGTCCTGCCTCACACTCTGCTCTGAGTCGCTGAAGCTTGTGTAATGCCTGTGATTCGTATTACGTATTTGGAATACGTGTATATATTTTATCTTGTATTGTTTGATTCCTGGCTTAGCTTTCCTTCTTGGCTTGGTTTATTTCCTTGGGCTGGTTCGGCTTGGCTTGGTTTTACTTGGTTTATTATGAACCAAGGTGAACCCCCTACCTACCACCACCACTCATATTTATTATCTATTCTTCTTCTCTCTCTTCATTAATCTTTTTTTCTTCTTCCATTTACTTCCTTACCTACCAGAGAGAGGGAGAGAGAAGTCTAGGTAAGTGCAACTTGCTTTATGGAGGAACTCTGATTTTATTGCTTCATTCTCTTCCTTACAGCATTTTAACATACTTTAGAACTTGGCATTTTTACTTTCCATGGCTAGATTCTTGTAGATCTATATTTACTTCATTTTTGGATTTTTTGAGTTTTGATCTACTTAATCTTGTTATTTCTTAGTTTTGATGGTTCCATGTTGTAGAAAATTTCGTTCTACCCCGTTTTGACCTATGGAAGTTCGGATTTGGGTTCCGGATGATGGAGTTATGGAGCTTAAGGACTTGGCTCTCATGGTGTTCTTCTTCTCAGAAATTGGAGAAGAAGAACAGTACTTGACTTGACCGTATGAACATTTCATACGGCAAGTGTTCTCTGAGCTGCATGGACTTTTCCTCACTTGGCCGCATATGCGCCCTTGTACTCTTCTGAGCCGTATAAATTATCTTAGCCGCATGAGCCCCCCTTCCACATGAGTCGCAGCCGCATAGGTGCGTAACCCCGCTTCCGCATAAGCTCCGCTCCTACCTGCGCCGCATGGACTCGATTGATTGAGCCGCATGGACTCGATTGATTTAGCCGCATGGACTCGATTGACCTGAGCCGCATGGACTCAATTAATCGGGCCGCATGGATCCAATTGATTTCAGCCGCATGGGTTTTGAACCCTGCGCTGTATGGATTCGATTGATCTCAGCCGCATGGGGCCATGAACATCCTCAGCCGCACGCGCCCTCGTCCCCCTGGCCGTATGTGCCCTTGCTCCCTTCCAGCCGCATGCGCCCCCTTGTCTTGGCCGCATGGGATCCAGTGACCCTGGCCGCATGCGCTCTTCTGATTGGGCCGCATGAGTCTTACCCTTTCCTGACTGCATATGCTTTAGCCGCATGGCTCTTCTATAGCCCTGAATTTTGATATTTTATTAGATATTTTACGTCCATTTTATATCCTTACGCCTTTTGTTATGAACTTGAAAATCATGTATTTATTTAATATATTTAATGATACCTGAGCATGACACGATAGTGACCCGTAGTGGTGCACTCTTGACAAGTAAACCTGACATGACCTGATAGTGGCCCGTCGTGGCGCACTCTTGACCAGTACACTTGACACGATAAACCTGACATGATATATCTGATAAACTGTTGCGACGGCTACCTGACATGACATGACCTGTATAATTAATCCTGGATACCGTGGGCGATTGTGCTTGTACAAATAATCCAGTCCTGTCTCGTATCATGTCTAGAAGGGGACTCCTGAGTACCACAGTCAGGAGTACCCATTGAAATGGACTAAGGCTAATAACTAGATTAATACACTAGTCATAAAGAGGTCTCCCAGCTACAGGCAATCCCGTTACCTGGGCACGCCTTGGGATCTGTAGCCTGCCGTCGAGTAGGACACATTTCCAGCACACTGTCATGTGTTGCACCCTTCAAGCTACCTAAGGGTACATTCGTTTCCTGGACGGTGTACCCACCTGAATTCAACTATAATTCTTTTAACCCGGGTAACCTGGATGGACTGCAGGGCTTGTGGCTGTGGAGTAATCTCTCTGCATCTTGCTAGTAATTAGGCCTGTGATAACCCTAGTTAGTTAAAGTATCAAGCCGTAATTCTTGCTTGGCCGTAAAATGATTGGATGGAGTCTGACCTGTCTAGTCTTGTCCTAATTCTGTTCCAGATTACTGCATGCCTGTATTTATTTTACCGATAAATGGTGAGAGTTCCAAGTTCTGCTCAGACGAAGGGTTACAACCCCGGTCCTTGTTTGGTTTACGGGTTGTAACCTGATTATCTGAATAGTTCCATGGTTATCTCGTCGTATATCATCTTGATGTATTTTCTTTATTTCCAGTTCTTACTTTATTTATACTCTTGTGCTGATTGCTGGTTTTAGTTCCTAAGTGAAGCTTCCTTTGTGGCACTTGCTCTTTCTGGGGTCTGACCCAGCTGGTTTTGTGTGGCCAGATTTCGGAGCAGCTCCAGAGGATCTACCGACCTTCCAGCCAGATGGTGGCCACTAGACGGAACCCTGGCAACGAGTGGGTTATTTTTGGCTCTCCCACTCTATTGTAAAAAATATTCTTTTGAGGCGTTTAGCCGACGAGCACCTGTTTAGCTCGATTGTACTTACTTACTGTCTGCCTACGGGCTGTAACATGATTGACAGATCCTAGGGTTGATCATGTATGACTAAACTCTTGCTAGTCCTAACATTTTGTAACGACTAGCTTCATGATCAGCTGAATATGTAATATTTGGGACGCCTTACAATTGTATATTTAATGATCATACTTCTTGTAACCTTTACTTACTTGCTAATGATTGAGACACTAGGCTTGTTCATGACCTTAAGAGACTGTTGGCTTGTAGATAAACCCTCATGTATCTAGACAGCCGTGACCGTATAGCGAGATAGATTACATTTCATATACGTAGCTGGCTATGTCTGTCCCCGCTCTCCAGTATTCTAGTTCTGGGGCGTGACAGCTTGGAATCTGCTGACTGCGCCATCCGGATCCTCTCGACTATAGTGGACTGAACTTGCATGCTGGTCATCAATGCCACACTGGAAGGGAGGACAACTTCTATTCCCATCTTCTGAAGATCGGCTAATAACTCCGGCTGCGCTGTGAGAAAATAAACTCCAGCTCTCCTGCTCAATGCATCTGCAACAACGTTGGCCTTCCCAGAATGATACTACAAGTTGATGTCATAATCCACAAGCAGCTCCAGCCATCTCCTCTGACACATGTTGAGATCCTTCTGGGTGAAAACATACTTCAGGCTCTTATGGTCGGTGAAAATCTCCACCCTATCTTCGTACAAGTAGTGCCTCCAAAGCTTAAGTGCAAACACTACTGCTGCCAGCTCCAAGTCATGGGTTGGGTAATTCCTCTCATGATCACGAAGTTGTCGTGACGCATAAGCTATTACCTTCCCATGCTGCATCAGAACACATCATAAACCTCTGCCCGAAGCATCACAATACACTGAGAATCCTCCGGTTCCATCTAGAAGCGTGAGAATAGGAGCCGTCATCAAGCCTCGCTTTAACCTCTCAAAAGAATCCTGGTACTCTCTTGTCCAAGCAAACTGCATATCCTTGCGGGTCAACTGGGTCAATGGCGCTGAAATTCGAGCAAAGTTTGAAACAAATCGCCGGTAGTAGCCGACCAAGCCAAGAAAACTACGAACTTCTGCGACTGTGCTGGACACTGGCCACGACTCAATAGCCACGATCTTCTGGGGATCCACCTCTACTCCTCCTCTGGTGATGATATGACCCAAGTACGAAATGCGATCGAGCTAGAACTCGTATTTACTGAACTTGGCATACAACTGGTGCTCCCTGAGAATCTGGTGAACCACACGGAGATGCTGCTCATGCTCCGCCTCACTCTTGCTGTAGACTACGATGTTGTGAAACCCAATTTTCGTAAGTAAATTAATATTAATATTATAATTTTATTGCTATTATTATTAGTATTATTTGTGAGTTTAAAATAAATTTCGAAAATTAAATATGGCTTTTGTTTGTCGACCAGACCCGAGCCCGGACCCGATTCCCGAACCCAAACCCGGACCTAATCCTATTCTTTGAAATATGATTTGTTTTTAAAAAAAAATATTATTCCTAACTTTATTTGGAGCTAGACCAGATCCTTAACCACCCTTCCCACGTACTTCTTTCTCCACATTCTTCTCACCCTACTCACGTTTACCCACAACAACCCCACTCCTTTCCTTATAACTCCCATTCACAAACCCATCTCCCCACTTCACACCCTCTCCCTCCAGAAGAGTAAACACACCCACCACCACTACTTGCTACTCTCTCTCTATTCTTCTTCCCAAGAGGAGAACAACCCTCCAGCACCCTTCCCCAAGCAGACCCCGACCCCGGCCTTTCAGACGCGCCACAGCCGCAACCCCGGCCCCGCGCGGACCCGACGCCCGCGCCCCGCAGCCGCTCCGGCGTTCCCCGCCGGCCGAGCCCCTAGCCCCGGCCTTCCGTGCGACCTCCGGCGTCCGTGCCGTCCCCCTTCGCCGGCCCCGGCGCCCCCTTCCTGCCGTCGGCCGCTGTCCCGAGCTGTCCGACAGCGCCCCGCGCGCTGTCCTCCCCGATCCAGCCGACCCCGCGCGCGTGTCCAGCCCCGGCGCGTCTCCCGCAGCCCGGGCGCTCCACCGCCGGGACCCAGCGCTGACCCCGAGGCTGTCCGCTGTTCTGGACAGCGCTCTTCACTGGATTTTAACCCCGACCTGTGGATTTGCGCGTCCCGAGTCCGAGGCAACCCTTCGGATTCCGTCTTTTTGTGTAATCCCTGGTTAATCACAGTAGTTCGTCCCTCCCCGTGTCGATGATGAGTTGGTCCACGAATTTCCTTTGGGAAATTCGATTTTTGGGGTGAACGTCGTTCCCGGGATTTTTCCGAGGAACGTCGGAAAGCTTCTGTTGGTTTTCTTTATTTCCAAAACTTTTTGGAAATGGTTTTCTAGATATTTTAGTTTTCGGATCCTTCCAATATTGTGCTGTGATGTTTTGGTTTAGTTTCGGACTCCCGAATTTGTTTCGGGTCGTTCCAAATTAATCTGTGGAATATTTGTGGTTATTTATATATATATTTTTTGGGATTCCCTGATTTGGGATTTGCAGGAAAATATTGGCACACATTTCCCAGTTTTTGGGTTGACCAAAAATAGAGGAAATACTGCCAAATTTTTTCGTAAATTTAATTATATTTTTAAAAATGATTTTAAAATGGATTTCGGAAATATATTAAATATTTTGGATTTTGGGCGACGACCGTATCGGTCAATGGGCCCCGGCTAAGTGCAAACGAAACCGGCTTCGCCCGGAAGTTGAGGCATTAGCCTAGTTGGCGATTGGACCATATCTGAGACTCGTTATTATTTAATTTATTTTTATTATTTATTTTATTCATATTTAAATTATAGGAAGTTTAGAACTAACGACCGTTTTGTCTTATTTCAATTTATGTAAATAAATTGTAATGGGCATAAGCCCAGCTGGTTGTTGGCTCTGTGACTTGTAATTTGGTAGCGTAGGATTTTTCTGTTATTTACTGGTTTTGCGAGTTTTTGTAGCGTACGCGTAAATCGAAATATATAATTATTTTCATATAAAAATTAATAAAGTTTTATCACATAAAATTTACAAGTTTTAATATTAAACAACGATCATGTATTTCTCATTAAAATAAGAAATGTAGTTTTTATTTATAATTACGAAAATACAAAGTTTTAATCAAATTAATTTGGCATCGACGAGTTTTCCAAAATACCAGTTTAAAACGATCTTTCCCTCGTTATTAATTCAACGCACCAATAATCGCATTTTTTGTTCGTGCTTTGTTAATAAAGAATTAAAATTGATTAGGACACAATTAGAGATTTCAACTAGCGTAGTTAGATTGGTAACCCTGGATTCTGAGTCAATTTCTCGAATGTAGGAATTCGAGGACGATCCTAAATTCCTATCTCGAAGTCTCCAACTTTCCAGTCCAGTTCATTTGAGGCAAGTACATTTTGTGTTAGTTTACAATTATTTAGTAATCGTTTTAATGCAAGTTTAAACCACGATGCAACACGGAACTCTCTCTGAGAGCACTGACCGTAACTACTGTAACTGTTTGGGGACTGGGGGAGTAGTGTAATGATTATGACCACATCCAAAATAATAACTTAGGCCAGTATTAGCTTACCCCTCTTACACACGGGGATAAGCCGAATCGTATCAATAGGATACAACTGTACAACCCAAGCCGGTCATATTCATTGCCTATTTCAAATCACACTGTTTTACTGCTAGAAAACTGTTTACTTTAAATTGTTTAAAAGTGCATGATTCTATTATTATTTTAATTGTCAAATTAGCATAAATTGTACTTTGCTCCCTCCTGACTGAAGATACATTTTTAGGGGACAATGAGGATGCTGAGCTGTTATACAGCAGCTACTACGACCTTGTTCTGTACCCTATAGTGCTGCCAGAGTCCCCATTAGAGGACGTTGGGACTGAGGCCGATGAGCCGACTAATTAGCTAGCTTTTCCTTTTCCAGCTTTGTTGTCTATTTTGAAACTCTGTTTATTTGAGTTCAGATATTTATTTCAGTACATTTAAATTCCAGTTGTATTTGATTTCAAAGTTTAATAAAGTTTTATTTCCCAAATTTGAGTTGTGACAAATATAGATGTTGTTGTTATGGTTACCTGCTAATGGAACAGCTTACTGCCGCCGTCTAAACAACGGTGCAGGCTGGGCATGATCCGGTTCGACCCAATTATTTGGGATCGGGTCGTGACAGATGTCGTTTAGGAACACAATCACGAACTGATCCAAATAAGGCATAAAGAAACGATTCATGAGGTCCATGAATACTACCGGCGCATTGGTTGCTCTAAATGGCATCACAAGGAACTCCCAATGCCCATATCTTGATCTAAAAGCTGTCTTCGGGATGTCCTGCTCTCTGACTCTGATCTGATGGTATCCTGACCGCAAGTCGATCTTCGAAAACACTATTGCCCCTTGGAGTTGATCAAATAAGTCATCTATCCTCGGAAGAGGGTATCTGTTCTTGATTGTCATTGAGTTCAAGGTACGATAATCTACACATAATCTGGATGTACCATCCTTCTTTTTCACAAGAAGCATCAGGGCTCTCCAAGGTGATCAACTAGCACGAATGAATCCCTTAGTTCTAAGTTCTTCAATCATCTTGTACAATATCTCTAGCTCTGACGATGCCATCCTGTAGACTCTCTCTGACACTGGGGCTGTCCCGGGAATCAAGTCGAGGGTGAACTTGATCTCTCGCTCTGACGGCATCCCTGGAAGCTCTTCTGGAAAAACATCTGGGAACTCTTCAACTATCCTAGGTAACTGCACTGCTGCTACTGCCATCCGCAACACTGGAGGAGAAGGTTCGACTTCGCCTCGAGAAAAGGAAAACTCCGGCTCGCCTGGAATGCTAAAAACAACCCTGCCAATATGGCAGTCTATCCTAGCATATTGGTCCCTCATCCAATCCATCCCTAAGACCACATCATAATCGGCCATCAGGAACTCTATCAATCTAGCGGGGAACTCTCTGCCGCTAACTACGATCCGACACGAGAAAAACACTCTATCTACTCCCACAAGTCCGTTACCAGTAAGTATATTGAGCCTTGTTGATAATGACTCGGGCTCCAGTCCTATCCGTGTCGTAAATCGTGCAGACATAAATGAATGTGAGGCAACAGAATCAAATAATACTGAAGCTAGAAAGGTGTTGACGAGAATTATACCTGCTACTACCTCACCTGGTGCTATTCCTTCTTCTTCCATGGTCAAAACCAGCACTTGACCATGCCCTCTAGGTGCAGGTCCCCTCTGCTGAAAATTCTTCTGCCTGCTCTGGATCCGGGCTTGGGCTTGGGCATACTGCTGCGGTCTCTGCTGCTGGAATGCCTGGGCCTGCATCGGCAATGACCTCGGGAACGGGTACTGCAGCTACTGCTGCTGCTGGACTGGTGCTGGTCCTCTAACTGAAGGACTAGAGAAGGCCGACGAACTCCTCCTGTTCGGGCAGTTCCCAACCCTGTGGTCCGGGGCACCACAAACGAAGCACAAACCCTGTGCTCTGCGACACTCTGATACCACATGTCCTGGCTTCCCGCAGTGTGAACATTCCACTGCAGAAAAATGCTTCTGCTTCTGCTGCTGAGGGTGCATCGGGGTGGAATGCTGAACCGACGTCACTAAGGCCGCCCGCCTCGGAGCTCCAATGGTCAAAGCCCTGGCTGCCGGGGTTGGTGCTGATGACTGATTCATCTGGCCGTGAGATCGCTTCCGACCTCCGGTCCTATCCACGATCCTCTGGGAGGTATACTCATGCCTCCGGGCTGCTCTCAATACCGCATCAAAAGTCTGATGCTCAAACTGCTCCACCGCCAACAAAATCTCTAGGTGGAGCCACTGCCGGAACCGCTGGGCTCTATCGAACTCGGTCGCCACCAAGGTGGAAGCAAACCGACTAAGTCTGGAAAACTCGGCTGCATATCCATCGACCGTCCTGCCCATCTGCTTCAGATTGGTGAACCTCGTCTGTAGATCATACCGAGCTACAGCATCAAAATACTTGGTCTAGAATCTCTCCCTGAATACTGCCCAGGCAATAGGGGCCACTAATCCAACGGCCTGTGCCGCCCACCAGCTGCGGGCAAGATCCAATAGCTGTAGGCGCACCACGACCACCTTCTCATTCTATGGAGTCCTGGCTGCTTCTAGAATCACCTCTGTGTCCTGAAGCCATGCATCTGCAGCGATCGTATCTTCACTGCCATCGAAGAAGGGAGGGTTCAAGCGCTTGAAGCTGTTGGCCGCGCTATTACCCTGATGACCTCCTCTGGTCAAGGCATCTGCTACCGCCTGGTGCAAGGCATCTCCGCGACGATCCTGGGAAACTAATAGGGACCTGATAAGACCCACCAAAGTGCCATCATCAGGCTCTGTAGGCTGGACGGGCTGAATTGGTGGTTCTTCTCCGGTAGGCACGACTCTGGAGGCTACTCCTGAATGCTGGGCTTGATCTCCAGGTTGCTGCTGGTCCGCGGAAGGTGCTACGCCTTGCTGATCGGCAGGTCCAGGAATAATGCCTCTAAAGAAGACGACATAAGGAACAATAAGGAAGGACCAGGACAGATCAACGATACAAGCATGTGATCAGGTCAAGATTCTCAGGGATTTAAAGATACGAGCAGAGATCAAGGGCGAATACTGATTGAGACATCTATTCAGTAAGCCCTTACATATCTTGATTTACAAGACCTGCATGGGCCACCACTAAAACCATGTAACGCCCCAGAACGAGAATACTGGAGAGCGGGGGCATACATAGCCAGCTACGTATATTAAAGTGCAACTCACCTCGCTATACGGTCACGGCTGTCTAGATACATGAGAGTTTAACTACAAGCCAACAGTCTCCTATGGTCGTGAACAAGCCTATTGTCTTAATCTCAAGCAAGCAATAATAGTTACAAGATGTTAGAGCACCAAATATATAATAGCAAGGCGTCCCCATACATTACATATTGGATGATCATGAAGCTAGTCGTACAAAATGTTAAGACTAGCAAGAGTTCAGTCACACATGATCAACCCTAGGATTTGTCAATCATATTACAGCCCTTAGGCATACAGTAAGTAAAGGTGCAATACGAGCTAACACGTGCTCGCCGGCTAAACGCCTCAAAAGAGTAATTTTTACAATAAAGTGGGAGGACAAAAAGAAATTCACTCGTTGCCAGGGTTACGCCTGGTGGTCACCATCTGGCTGGAAGACAGGTGGATCCTCTGGTGCTGCTCCAATATTTGGCCACACAAAACTAGCTGGATCAGACCCCAGAAAGAGCAAGTGCCATAAAGGAGGCTTCACTTAGGAACTAAAACCAGCATATCATAATAGAATATTAAGGATAAATAATAAATAAAGAACTGATATTAATAGAGATAACAACAGTAAACTGAGTACGAAGAAACCATTCAAGTAGCCAGGTCACAACCCTTAAACCAAACAAGGACCGGGGTTGCAGCCCTTCACCTGAATAGAACCCGTCTCAAATACTATTAGTACAGTGAAGACAATAAACGAAGAGAGGACACAGAACTGATCCGGAAGCCAGGTTACAACCCTTAAACCAAATAAGGACCGGGGTTGTAACCCTTCGTCTGAACAGAACTGGACCCCTGATCTTTATTGCTAAGGCCAGCATAATTAATCATGGTATTAAGGTAAGGTAAAACATGACGAACATGGCATGGGGTTGCAATAAGATAATAAATGAAAAGAGGACACAGAACTGCTCCGGGAGCCAGGTTATAACCCTTAAACCAAATAAGGACCGGGGTTGTAACCCTTCGCCTGAACAGAACTGGACCCCCGATCGTTATTGCTAAGACAAGCATTAATAATCATGTCATGTCATAATCTTGCACAGGATCAGGATAAGACTAAGCTGGAATAAACTCCATCCAATCAATCACGGCCAATTCCAAGAGATTAGATCACACTTGAGGAGGATCGCCTCCGTCTTCAAGGTCTCAACGCGCTCGGCAAGATCGACAAGGCTATGCCGTAGACTCTGTCACGCCCCAGAACCAGAATACTGGAGAGCGGGGGCGAACATAGCCAGCTACGTATATTGAAATGACGTCCATCTCGCTATATGGTCACAGCTGTCTAGATATGAGGGTTTACTACAAGCCAACAGTCTCTTAAGGCCAAGCCTACTGTCTCAATCTCAAGCAAATAATATAATTACAAGATGTTTGACCACCAAATATACAATAAAAGGCGTCCCAAATATTACATATCAGCTGATCATGAAGCTAGTCGTACAAAATGCTAGGACTAGCAAGAGTTAAGTCATACATGATCAACCCTAGGATTTGTTAATCATGTTTACAGCCCGTAGGCAGACAGTAAGTAAATGTGCACCGAGCTAACAGGTGCTCGTCGGCTAAACGCCTCAAAAGAATAACTTTACAATAGAGTGAGCGAAACAAAATAGAAAAACCCACTCGTAGCCCGGGTTCCTTCTAGTCGCCACCATCGGGCTGGAGGTTCGGAAGATCCTCGGGAGCTGCTCCCACTACAACAAATAGGGCCTACAATAGCAGTTTTTCTATAGCGTTTAAGTGTCCCCGCTATAAAATGTTATCAACAATAGCGTTCTTTCTGCAATGCTATAAAAATATCTATCTATAGCATTTCCTGAATGCTGTAGAATATATATTGGTGCCAATAATTTTTACTGACTTTGGTTTTGGAGGCAAACCAAAATATTTCCCTCAAAACCAAAATTTGGGAGACACATAGTACAAAATTAAAATTCTCATTACTAAACCTAGCCTCTCCGTCTTCCCATTCTCTCTCCCGTGCCACTATTTCCTATCCGATATTTAGGTCAGCGGATTGGAGGAAATAGGTCATCTCCTCCTCTAAAAATCCCTCCGTTCAAATTTTCTCTCTCTCCTTCTCTGTGATCGGTCAGCCATAGGTAGGATTCTGCTCCTCTCCTCCTCCTCTAAGCCATCAGTAGGATTTTGCTCCTCTCGGTAGGATTCTTCTCCTCTCCTCCCTATAGTAAGCCATCGGTAGGGTTTTGCTCCTCCTCCTCCTCCTCTCCTCCGGTTATTCTCCCCTCTTCTCCTTCTCTAATATTTTTGTGTGTAACAGATGCTCCATGAAGTCCTTCCTCGTCCAGGAAGGAGATCCCACCGGCCAGGACCTACGGTACATCTCAAAACCCTAACCCTAATTTTTTTTTGGTTATTTTTCAGAAATTTTTGCAATTTTCTATTATTAGATGTTCGATTATTTGCCCCTTGCATACTAGTTTTAGCTATCCAGTTGAAGTAACAAGTAGAATTTTCTGCTTTACACTTTGCATCCTTCTGCTTCCAGATTGATTGTTTTCGTTGAGAGGACTGTAAAATTGGTTTCTTCCAGAAAATTAGATTGGTTAATTAATTATTTGGTTCACAGGAAAATCATAAGAGTGGATATATCCTTAGAAACAAGTAATTTTCCGAATTTAACTTCTCAAGATGTTATTAGCATTTTAGCCAACGAAACAATCTGGAAACTGACCTTTTTTTCATGGAAAAACAATTGTATTCATCTTTTCTGTTTGTAGAGTTCCTTATGTCTATATTCTTTTTTCATCCGTTTATTAATGTGAATATGTGGTATCCAAACGGATGATTGGCGATGCGGAAGGAAATCAAGATTCATAAACAAAAATGTGGCGGGACCACATGATATTGGTTACTCTCTTCCTCTTTCCCTCTTTCCCATTTTTTCTCACAACTTTCAACCTGCTTTTGATTTTCAAATCTTGGCAAATAATTAGAAATTCTACTACAAACAATCTTTTAAAAATATTTTCATATATAAATTTTCTAGCACTCATCTGTTAAGTTGTGCAAATAGATGAAATTTACCTATTGGATGCAATTCATATTCAACGACATATCATTGACTAGTGTTAGAAGACTTGTTTATCCTTTTCTCATCTTCTACTTGATTGTGATTTTAGTTGGTAAATGGTCCCTTCAATATTTTATGAAATTGCCATGTGCAGTCTACATGGACTGGGCCATTCACAACCTCCAGTGCTCCTGTTAGCACACCAGCTGTATCTGCAACTCCTTTGCCATTATCTACTACATCTGCTGTTCCTTTAACCTACAACTGGACAGAGCACACCTCTCCTCAAGGATTTAAGTACTACTATAACAGTGTTACACAGGAAAGTAAGGTGAGACTGCTGTATTGCCTTTTGTTCTGATATTGCACTTTTTCTTTGTTGAATCAAATGTCTGAATCAATTCTTTCTTTTCCAGTGGGAAAAACCCAAAGAACTTTTAATTTTTGAGCAACAGCAGCAGCAAAAACTTGATGTCCAGCAGCTTCAATCACCGGCTCAGACTACCTCACATTCACAGGTTCAAAGTTAAGATGTTTCTCTATTTGCTTTCAACTGGTATGATTCAATTTTAAATCCTACATCCATTTATTAAACTGAAACAAAACATCCAAGAAATGTGTTCACAATTCATATTGTTCAAGCATCATGTTATTTTCTCGTCATCATTATTTTATTTTCTTGCAAGTTTTGAATGACAGTGACATGAAAGCCACCTTCTCAGGACCCTTAAAAGTATCTGTCCATTAACAGCATATAATTACATGGGTAGAATAGCTCGTCGGAATTGCCCTTGCTCAAATATGGAAAATGAATTCAAAGTTTCATGCATTCAAATATCTTTCTAATTTCTACAATGTTGAAATGTTTCTTTGTACAATTTTGAGATGGGCAGTGTTTGGTCTGTCTGGATAAATTTAACATGTTCAATATAATTTATAGATGCGGTCAGAGGTTCTCACCAGTTTTTCTACTTTCAGGACTTCAATTATGCACAGCTACAGGCAGAAACAAATGGTGGAAAATGCTATGGACATATTGACTTCAATTATGCACAGCTACATATTGACTTTCATTCCTCCCCAGGCAGAGTCGGTGACTCAAATATGGCTAGAAAAATTCAAAATCATGAATACATGGACATCGAGAACCTGTGCAAGTACGATGTTTAGAGCCAGAAACAAATGGTGGAAACATTTTACTCATTTGAAGTTGTAATTGAACATTCTGTTCTTGACTCTGTTACTAATGAGGTTTAAGCTTTTCCATACTCTATTTATTTTTGGAATCACATGTTAATTATTAATACTCTTCAGCCATCTCTATATACTTTGTGCATGACTAAATTCTCCATGTATCGACCTGTGATCATGCTTTGCGATACTTTGTTCAGTTTTTAGCCATCTTTATATAGTTTGCATGGTCAAGTTCTCTCAACTTTTGACTTGGGATGAGAACTTTTTGATACTTTCATTTTCAGAATCCAACTGTCATTCCTCTTTGGAGTCCTTGTTGAGATAAGTACTTAACTGGCCTTATGGATTTTTGTCCGAACATATCCTTGTCTTATAGATTTTTGTCATTTAGTTAATTTGATGTTTGTCCCTGTTAAACCTCCGTATTTTGATATCTTGAAGCCAATGTTCAGCAGGTTCTGAGCATTTGGATCTAGTAATAGGTATTATTTTTCAACAAAACTATTTTTTATTCTGCCAATTGTAACTGTCCTTTTCTTGTACAGAAGTTCATAATACTAGATGATAGCATCGAACCTTGGTTATTGTAAATTTGTTCATTTAAGCCTTGTTACCTCTCCTAAACCAGTTGTTATTGCTTCTTCACTGAAAAGATAGGACATGTTCCATGCAATTAACTCTCCCACACCAATTGTTGGTGTTTGTTTTGCTTTTTTTTTATTCTGATTCCTAACAATCATATTTATTTTCGGTTTCCTTCCAGGGCATTCACCCTACAACAAAATACCATGATGCAGCTCTAGCAGTTGATGGTTGTGCAACTACAATAATCTATATCAAGCAAGTTCGAGCAAAGTGTGGATGTGCCACTCACCCCAGAAGCATTGCTGAACGGGTTGGTTTATACTTGATTATATCTTTAAGATGTAATGCGACTTAGATTGATACCAATGACATGATTATGCATTTATCATCTATATGTATTATTAACCATATGTATGTCTCCAACTTTAATTTGACCTACAAGATTCAGATTGAGCATTTTTATTTGTTGTTTCTTTTTGTACCACAGGCAAGGAGAACAAGAATCAGTGACAAGTTGAGGAAGTTGCAGGAACTTGTACCTAACATGGACATGGTAAGTGAGGAACTACAATGTAATCTCTATAAAGATGCATTTTGCTCTGAACTTCAACTTCAACTTACTCATGTACTGTCTTCATTCTTGTGATACATGTGTATTCTTTTGGATGACCTCAGTTCTTAGGATGAGATTATTAGAGAGAATAAAAGTCAATATGTATAGACGATTCATTTGTTTGGAGTGATTTTAGTAGCCTGGTAGAGGGCTTATAAGTGTACCCAGAGGGCTTTCAAGTGCTACCACAGGGCGGTGAATTTGAATCCCAATGATTCAGAAGTTGGGGGTGAGCGATGAGGGATTTAATTATTCAAAATTTAAGCTAAATGCTTTATAATTTTAGGTTTATATATGTTATTGAGCTAAAATTTTGATTATTGAGCTATTATTTCATGATATTTTTCTTAGTACTATGCTACTCTGCTACAATGTTGTGCTAGTTCCTTATAGCACTGCTACAATGTTGTGCTTATTCCCTATACAACACAGTTATTGTGTTGTTTAACTTCTAGAATACTGGTTATTCTAATGAGATCACTTGTTATTATATTGCTCATATTTCTGAGTAGTATATATTCATGTACAATGCTCTTCATGTGATTATTTTCATCTAAAGTGATATGCTCATTTTAGTATTCAACTTTCTATAAGAAAATGATGGGTTTTTCCCTCTTTTTTTTACTTTACTGCTGGTAATCAGGCTAAATAGACCCCTACAATATATTGGAAATGTTGGAAAGACATCGATTTTCTAAACAAAAAGATAAGGCTTGGTTTCTCAGAATACCCATGCTTGGGTTAGATATTCATTGATGCAGTTGCAATAGTTTCTAATTCAACTATATTTTCTTCCTTCTTTCTCAATTTCAGATATTTTGAACTAGATGTATGACAACATATTTTAATAGGGTTTTGTTTGGTGGACAAATATTTCCTTTTTCTTGTGGGTTTGTCATCCCAGGTTGTGCGCTTTTGTTGATTTGTAGGAGGTCAAACTTATTACCTTTTCATTAAACCTTTCTAATAAATTTTAATTTATGTGGTTGCCTGCTTTCATCATCTCATCTTTTATCTGATTTGATATATGGAATTTATTGTGGCCAATGGGACAAGAGGAGATAACCCATAGTTAGGTCCTTTTATCATTTCAGTTTGGAAATAATATGATTAATATTCACACTGCAAGTGTTGTTTGATAAGCTCCTGATCAACACAGGGTCTTTGAAAATTAGGTCCTTTGATAAGACCCTGATCAACCATGTTGAGCCAATATGGAAGAGAATTGAATTTCCTGATTCAAATAGTGATCAAAGATGGAGCTGTAAATAAGTTGTGAATTTAGTGACCAAAAGTTTAACAAGTAGAAACTGAAGTTACACTGTCGTTTGAAGTTACAAACCTGGGTTCAGTCTCACCGAAGGACAGCATAACAACTAGAAAAGAAGAACCTGTTTGCCTCCCTTAATTTACTACCAAACATTTGATTGCCTAGATATATTTTTCTTATTTTTATAATGTGTTTTCTTCTCAATTTTGTGTAGGTTGGCGTATATATTTTTGATGGTTGTGGATAACTGCTAGAAGGAAAGAGGCGATCGAACTATTTTTTGGCCTACATATATTTGTAAATGGAATGGTTTATTTTGGACTACAGATACTTTGTAAATGGAATGGTTTATTTTGGCGTACAACTACTTTTTCTACATCTTGAATGTTTTAATGACTACTACTTTTTGTATATCTTGAATGTTCTAATGAAACATTTCATTTTTGGGCAAATCTTTACTATATCTTGATTGATCAAAATGCAAGTTGCGATTGAAATTGTTTGCGATTATTGTTATTTATATGTGATACAAAACAGGTTATGAAATATGAAATTCTGTAGCAGATATGAAATAATATAAAATTCTGTAGCAGGTTTATAGCACTCAAAACGTCTAAACTGCTGCTACCACGATAGCATATGATGAACGCTATAATAAATCAAACCATTCATCAAACGCTATAAATCATCCACAGCATTCACAAACGCTATAAAAAATCCACAGCATTCATAAACGCTATAAGTAATCCACAGCACTCACGAACGCTATAAACTATCTACAGCGTTCTAGAATGCTATAAATTATTTACAGCATTCATAAACGCTATAAACCATCAACAACATACACGAACGCTATAAACCTTCTACAGCATTCATGAACGCTATAATGTTATAGCGTTCACATTTCTGGACATACTATAGCGTGGGCGATCATAGCAGACAGAATATGCTATAGAAGGCTTTCTATAGCGTTCTGTGCATGCTATTGTAGGCCATATTTGTTGTAGTGTCCGAAATCTGGCCACACAAAACCAGCTGGGTCAAACCCCAGAAAGAGCAAGTGCCACAAAGGAGGCCACGAAATAAGAACAAAAGCCAGCATATCAGAACATAAGAAAAGAAATGGAAGAAGGTACAAATAAATAAAGAGTGCAACAGGACAATAAACGACTAGTGACGTGGGACCATTCCGGGAGCCAGGTTACAACCCTTAAACCAGACAAGGACCGAGGTTGTAACCATTCGCCTGAACAGCACCCTGTCTCTACCCATTTATTGTTAGAGATAAGTAAAACAAGCATGTACAAGAGTAGCCAGGTACAGGGACTAGACAAGACTTAGACAAGGCTGGACTCCATCCATTCACAAGCGGCCAAGCAATTACTACGGCTTACTACTTTAACTAACTAGGGTTGTCACAAGCCTAATTACTAACAAGATGCAATGAGAATTTTCCAGTCCCAAGCCCTGCAGACCATCCAGTTATCCTTCCGCGGGTTGAGAGTATGGTTGGGTACATCGCCCCGGAGACGATATACCCTTAGGTGACTTAGAGGTGCAACAGTGACAAAAGTATTGACAAAAGTATTGACAAAAACTGTACATGTAGTGTCCTAGTGTATATACCCTTAGGTACATCGCCCCGGAGACGATATACCCTTTTGTGCGTAACACTATGCTACAGTGACAAAAGTATTGACAAAAACTGTACATGTAGTGTCCTAGTGTATATATTAGAATGATTACGTTGTATTTGTCCAAACATTATTTGGTTTTGGATCGAGAACTGAATCGAACTGAATAAGAAAATAGGTTCCGTTTGGAAAAAAAAATGATTTGGAAAATACTAAAATACCTTATTCGGTTTTGGATTTCGATCCAAAACTGAAAATTGAATAAAATTTACATAATTATACAATTAATCTCAATTTTATATATATATATATATATATATATATATATATATATATATATATATATATATATATATATATTGAAAATAATTATTTTTTGTATGTGTTTTAAAGTCCAATTTTAATAATTTAATAGCTAATACAACAAAAGTATGTATAGAAAATTATATTTTATTAATATAGTTTAATTATAGTTCCAATATTATATTCTGGCCGTTAAACAATAAAAATATTCCAATTGATCAAATGGGCGAATAAAAGTAATTTTGATTCAGTTTTGAATTTGTAGAAATTTGATTTATTAATTTTGACTAATTTAATTTGGCTGAAACTGACCACTCACCCTATAATATAGTGTTTATGTTTTTTTTCCATCTAATTGATATTGGTCACCTAAAGAGCCTCTTCTCCATTAAAATTTCCATCGTACCAAATTTTATGCAATAACCCATCAAACTCCAACTAAAAGCAATCTTTCGTATTCTTATTCACTCTAGTCCAAACCCCTGCTACTCCTCGTAATATAAAAAAAAATTATTATTTCATTACACCGTATCTTTAACATGGAAATGTTTTCCTATTTGAAAGTTAAAAATTGAATAATACTATTTGTACTTCCAATTGTATCTCCAAACCGTTCCTCCTTACGTGACAGTTGACGTGATATATTGATATGGCAGCTGACGTAATAAATTTAAAAATTTAAATTCAAATTAACATTAAAATTAATGTGAACATTAACATTAAAATTAATATTATCGTTAACATTAATATTAACATTAAATTAATATTAATATTAATATTAATTAATATTAACATTAAATTAATATGGACAAAATTGGATAATTAATTTTTTTTTTTTAAAATTTATCATGTCATTGGTCATGTTAGATGACACATAATATTATTTAACATGCTACGTCAGCTGCCACATAAGAAGGAATGTATTGGAGAGACAATTTGGAGGTACGAATAACATTACTCTTAAAAATGTATGCACCAGACAAAAATAACGGGTCCAAATTTAGAACGGACACAGATATGATACGACACAGCAAGGACACAGCGACACATTTTAGTTTGTTATGGTATATTTTGGATTGTCCGGAAGATGTCTAATGTATATCCCGTACGTGTCTTATATGCCTACAGTTTTCGAATGTCCATTCGTGCTTCCTAACTGATCTTCCATAATTAATCAACCCGATTAATTTACTGCCACCATGCCGATACGCACTCCGTTCCGGACACGGTTACGATACTGTTACGACACTGATTTGCCACGTCAGCATTCTCATAAAAAAATCAAACAAAATGGAATTGAGAGAAGAACTAAAAGAATATATTAACTATAAGAATTGAATTTTTAGTTTTGACCACAAAAAACAAAAAAAACCAGCTACTAAATTTATTTACTTTTCTTTTTCCCGAAACTCGCCTGTCGGCATCACGAGAGGAAGACCTGGACGCCGCCGGTCCTGGCGCCCCGGCACACGGGGCAGCACTCACCGGCGGTGACGGCATCGCACCCGGCACAGAGACACAGATGCCGACACGGGAGCAGGACCACCGACGCCGGCTCGACCCGGCAGCACCGGCAGATCCCGGACCGGCCCGGGTCGACGTGGGCCGACTCCGCGTCCTCGGCCCGGTCCCCGCAGCATTCCTCCGGTCCGGTCTGCGCGGCCGCCGCCGCCGCAGCCGCCGACTGGAGCTGGGCATGGAGCGACGCGGCGGCGGCCTGCTCCGCCATGGCCTTTGCCTGCCAGGCCATCGACTCGGTCCGAAGCCGGGCGAGCAGCTCCTCCAGCTCGGCGGCCCGCCGGGCCGCCCGGTCGAGCTCGGCCTGCTTCTCCGCCAGCCTCTTCGCGGCCGAGTCCTCTGCGGCGGCGAGCAGCGCCCGCAAGTGCTGCTGCCGCTTCTCCGCCAGCGCTCGCCGCAGCTGCTCTCCCTAAAACATAAAAAATAAAAGCAAATTAGAATAAATAACTCCTTAGCAGTGTCTTCCCATGAGTATGTGCTTAATATATATATATATATATATACTTGAGCGAGGAGGTAGTGGTCGAGCTCTTGCATGTGATGCTGGTTGATCTGCGCGAACACATCGTCTTGGTCGTCGTCGGCGGAGGAGGAGAGGCGGAGGCCGGTGGAGACCAATGGAGGAGGCTGCTGTTGGTGGTGGTGGAGCTGGGAATGGAGAGAGAAGACGTTATTCTGAGCTTGCGCTTCTCTTCCTCTCTTCCTCGTCGTCGTCTTGGCATCGGCCGCCGCTGCAACCATCGCGCTGCCATTCGAGGAGAAGAATAGAGGAGGAGGCTGTTGGTGGAGGAGGAGGTTGTAGTCCATTTCTTTCCTCTCCTGCTCGTTTCTGACACCGACACCGACACAACGGTGATCAGCAATGGAAGGAATATAAGAACAAGAATAAGAAAGAGAGAGACGCAGTAGCCTACTTGTTGTTGCTGCTGCTGCTGTTGAAGAAGAGGATGTTGTTGGATTGATATTGCGCTTGAACTGCCATCGATTTGATTGAAGAAAATGGAATAGCAATGCCTACTACTTATGCTCCCTTTGCCACACTTCTCACGCACGCACACATCATAGCTGGAGAGGGGGAGAGGAGGAGGTGGGAATGGGAATGGAAAGAAAAGAAAGAGAGTGGCAAGCATTATATTAGGGTGGGGTGGGGATGGGGATGGGGATGGGGGGACTAACAACAATGCCACTATTAATCAACCTACTTTAATTGAGGGTGATTAGTGGGGGGAGGGGGAGGGATTTCTAGTTGGGGGTGTATTGGTATTCCAAGGACGTGCGTATGGGAGAAATATGAGGAGGAAAAAATGGGGGTGGGATTGGATTCCTTTCGGGAAGTGTTAAGATAGTATGTGGTTATTATGTTACCCCAATGCTAATCTTCTAAAAGTTAAAATAGGTTTTGTAGTTGTAGCATCTCTATAGGACCAATAATTATTGAGTGAGACGAGTTCACCAGAGGCAATGGTGAGTCTTATTAGCAATTAGACAAACGAAAAAAAATTGGGACGACAAAAATAAGAGTTTAAATCACTCAGTACAAATAAAATATGCTAAAAAATTTGGCCAAATATTCAAAAAAAAAATATTGAGGTTAGAAATTTCATATTTTTAAATATGTTGTCAAATTTGGTTAATTAAACAGTTTCCCACCACATTTTTTTGGCAAATTTTTCAATAATTTATATAGAACACGTCTTAAAACTTCACATGCTTAAATTTATATACTGATTCGAATCATTCAAAAGTACACAAGTATTATACGTTTCTGAAAGATACTGAAAAATTCGTGTATAATACGAGTTTTCTTCGGGTGATTGCTAACAAGGGTGGTGAGTCATAAGTCTCCTCTAATAGTACAATAACATACCATTAAATTAGAGATTAAAAAATAAAAAATATTATTATACTAATAGAGGGGCTCATGGTTTATTTGATTTGTTCGGTTTGAATATTTTTATTGTTTAATGGATCAGATCTAAAGTTAAAATCATGGTTAAATTACATTAAAAATTATAATTTTTATACACACATTTGTTGTATTTTAAAGTTGTGTCCAAATTTGAACTAATTGTTAAATTATTAAATTTGAATTTTAAAACATATACATAGAATTGTTGTTTCCAAAATATACACATTTTAATCACAAAATATAAATTGAGGGTATTTACATAATTGCATTAGTCTTATTTGGTTTTCAATTTTGGACCGAAATTCAAAATCGAACCTGAATAATTTTTTTTAATATTTTTAAACCGAACCGATTATCTTTTTTCTAATCGAACAGAATCTCTTATTTTTCAGTTCGGTTATATTTGATTTTTGGTCCAAAAGCAAATAAAGCTCAGCCTACAATTAAAGACTCTTAAGTTTAGGAGTCCGATTTTAAGGACACTACTAGACAGGAACAGATTTATTGTTCCCAAAATTTTTGTACCAAATTGTCTTTTGAGATGGTTTTAGTAAAATCTTTGAGATGGTTTTAGGAATAATATAGAGAGGGGGCCCACCATTCACTTTTTCTTCTAACTTTCTGCATTTATTAAAAATTAGGATTAAACTATTCTTGCTCAAAGATGTATTCTTATTATATTTCTGACCTTTCCAAACAGCAACAAAAATTTGATAAAAATTATAATTTTCTATAAGGAAGAAAAAAGAAAGCAAATGACTGATTTTCTCTTATTTGATATAAGAAGGAAAAGTTGAATGAAAAAAAAATGAAATGATTACTTTTCCTCGTAACATAAGAAATTCACTCTCTCAAAATATGGGGAAAAAAAAATTGGAAAACAAATTGTGGCTTATATTAATTAACAAATTATACCCATATGAATTATATTATTTAAAAATTATCCAAAAAAGTCAAATGATAAATAATTATTTTTAGTTGAGGATATAACTGATAGAGTCTAATTTTTTTTCTTCTACTCTTTCTTACATATCAAATAAAGAAAAGTGCTTTTTTTTTCCCTATTTTTCGTCCCTCCTACAAAAGAAATGATATTTTTTTTATATTGATAAAAAAAATTCTATTTTTTTATTTTTTATTTTTGACCTTTACTACCAAACGGAACCTAAAGCTTGAATAAAAAGTGGGTTGGAGTTAGATGATAGTTTCAGGTAGTCGCCCCAGTTTTTAGCAATACTTTGCTGTTTTATGGCTTGCCAATTAAATCTTCATTGACAGGTGAGCTAGGTAGTAGGTACAGTATACGCAAACTTACTTTAGAGTTTTGTCATGACAAACATTGTCAACTATGCAGGTTGGGGTACCCCTTGAGGTTAGGATCAAGTGGGAAGCAATTGATCAATCCACCCCCTCATTAACTTTTCCTTGTTTGTTTGCTAAATTTTTCAATCTTGGTTTTCCTTTTCTTTACTCTCTTTCTCAAAGACTGGACCCAGAATTCGAGTCGCCTTGGACTAAACTATTTTTTAAAATTATTTTTAAAGTAATAGACTGTTGTATGTGGGTTAGATGTGAACCGTTCGGTTAATTCGGTTTCAACAGAATCGAAATAGTCAAAATCGAATATATCAAAATTCTAAAAATATAAAACCGAAACCGAATCGAAATTAGTCATAACAAAAACTGAATCAGACCGATATACTTGATTAAGCTGATTGGGTTTGTTCGATTAGACTATTTCTATTGTTTAATAGACGGGACCCAAAATTAGGATCACAATTAGATTAAGTTGAGTCCAAAGTTGGACTAATTGTTTAATTATCGAAGTTGGACTTCAAAATACATCTATCTATTATAATGCGGCATGGAAATGGCTCCAAAATGAACCGTCTAAGCCATATGTATATCATCATTTAATTAAATTTAAAAATTAATAAGAAGATAACTAAATAACTACTAAATACTCCACTAATTATTTAAATAAACTTAACCAAGCATTTAAGTACCTAATATAATATATTTATAACTAATAACTCTAAATCAAGTGGTTAAGGTCGAAGGTATTTTTCTTGATTGTTCGAGTTTAAATCCTACAAATGACATTTTTTTAATATTTAATTCATATTTAAATTTTTTTGATATTTTTATGCATGTGCAATGCATATAATTGTTATTTCAAAATATACACATTTTTAATTATAAAATGTACACATAATTGAGAATATTTACATGATTACATAAGTCTTATTCGATTTTCTATTTCGGATTGAAATCGAAATTCAAAATTAAAATTGAAACCGTATAATCTTTTATAGCAGTTTTAAAATCGAAATCAAACCGAATTTTTTGTTAATTTTATTCGGGATTTGTCCAAAATAGAATATTGCACACTCCAATGTGGTTTGGATTGTTGGACTTGTCTCAAATAGAAGTTGTACTATAATGAGATAAATTTAGAATAAGCTAAAATTTGAACAAATGTAAATTAGAGTCATATGAAAAAAAAAATTTAATTTTAATTAGACTAGAACCCATCTCAAGCCATAGATAGATCTGCCTTTGCTTTTTCTCTTTCCCTTGGATTTGAAGATTGATTCAACCTTCTGCCAACTGCCCCCCATCTTTACTTTGTTTAGAAAACCAAGAAGATGGGAGGCAGCAGTACTAGATCACTCACCTAAATATTGCTTGGTTGCTTGCGAGGCTACTTTTTTTGGTTTGGCTCTCTTTCCTCTTGATTGGTAGATGCTGATTTGACCCAATGGGCACTGATTAATTAATTGCCTTCTAGATCTATAAGTTTCTCTAGTCAAACTGTAATTTGGGAATGCAAGAAAAATTTGCATTCTACTAATTAGTGGTAGGAAAAGATTGTAACATCAGCAAAAGATTATAAAGAAAAATTTGCATTCTAGCCACATACATTTCTCTAAAATGTATCAGAATAGTCCAGCCAGCTGTGTACACACTACAAAATACATGTTTCTAGATTTTAGTTATAAGCACCCTATTTGACCCTCTCCAATAAAATGTTTCCATATCTATTTCTATAGTAGTAGAATTTTTTATCCCGATTTTCATTCTACTTAACGCTGACGAAGGATAAAGAATGTCTATGATATATCTTAATATTAGATCCACTTTCAAACTAAATCGGGATATTATGCCCAACTTTTTGACTTCACATAGGATAGATAATTTTTATAAAAGTTTCTATTAAATTGTCCATTTAATATTTTTCATATTAATATTAGATAACGTCACATTTGGAGAGTATTTCTTTTCTGGTGTAATTTTTATGTAGAGACTCTGATAGAATTATTTTTATAGCATAATATCAAGTAGGATAGAAACGCTCAGTTTCCAATTTCTATAAATTTTTATTGTTTGTTTGGTAGGTTCGGAAGAAAATGTTGGGAATCGGATACGCCCTCTTATGCTTCGATAACGTGTCTGAGACGTTACCGCAGCGAAAACTTAGGCCAACCCACCTGAAATAACCAACCCCCGTCTAACGGACACCAAGCACAGATAAAGACAAGTAAATGGCGGTGACTACGTCACCTCGACAAATCCCAATCTCTATAACTCAGATGAAATTACAAGATTGACAAAAACTAATGTTGAACCCTTTGTCCTAATAGGTTCAACCCCATCACCACACTCAAGAATAAAAGAAAGAGATTACAATTGAAATCCCTCACCAACCCGTAGCAATCTCCCTAACCGAAGTTGACGACCCATCGATTATATCTCTTCTTCCTTCTGTCTTGGATGACGAAGTCCTAAAAGCAAAGTGCGGAACTTTCTCTTAGATTTTCTGTGGACGAACACCTCGAATCTCCACTTTTGTGCTGTACTTTGTGCCTCCACCTCACCCCATATATATAGGATGAGAAAAACCTATTTTAGGTCATAATAGGATTTCTTAAATAGGAAGCCCTCAAATAAGAATCCTACTACACCTAAAATAGCCCATCAACATCCTATTTTAGATTATTATATGATCTCTTAAATAAGAAACCATCAAATAAGAATCCTATTATATCTAAAATAGCCCAGCACCAATTATGGACATCTAAATCAAATTAAATTAAATATTTAATCATATTTGGACTCCATAAATATGCTGTTACCAAATCCAGACTGGACTCCAACAATCTCCCCCTCCAGTCTGATAAGAGGGTGTTGACCCCATGGCTCCTCAACTGGACTCCATGCCTGTCGTCATGCGACAGAGTTCCTGCTCCCCCATGCCACTGATCTTCGATCCCCCGAGCTGCTTTGCATCTTCCTTCGTCTCCAGCTCCTCGACCGTCACGTCGATGCTAGCTGCCGTGCATAGCACCTCTTGCACTACTGTGATCCTGTCGATATCAATAATATGATCAAGATCAAAGTCCCGGACGATCAGCCTCACCGCAAGTCTCGACTGCCTGTCCCCGACATCTATCTTCCACCGGAAAGTATTAACGTTCCGACGAGCTTCTTCATTCTTGGATGGCCCAACCAAGCAGACGGTGCGGTCCTCCTGAGATTCGAACTCCTGAACCTGCCCACCTTCGTGTCTGAACTTGAAGCTCTCCCATACAGATGCGTCCTCGAGCAGAACATCACGTACTGTGCATGTCGTCGATGACCCACAGCTCTTCTTGAACTGTGTGAATGATGATGCTCCCGCCTCAGATTGAGTTTGCTGTAAACCTTGATCTCCTTTCTGGCTTCGAACTGCTAAAACCGATGTTGCTCCGTGAAGCTTTGGCAAACCACCCGTCGCCAAAAACGGATCCGTAGAGGAACCCCCACCTGGAGATCGACTAGCTGTCATAGGACCGACAGACTGACCCTTAATCTTTGACTCACCATCATCCGTCGCTGTCTCGACGAACCGAATCCTTCGTATCCCTCAAAGCACCTATAAGCCCCTCCTCAGCAAGTTTTCGATGATCCACCTCCTGTCGAGCACCCCTCGAGCCTCCATCCGGTGTTTGTGGCCTACATGTACAGCTGAACGGCTTGAGCCTGTACATGCCACAACATAAATCTTTTCGAGCCAGCTGTTGGGAACGCTTCGCAAGCATCCAATCTTTGTTCCCAAACAGACTGCGACAGCCATCATCTGCCAGCCTCCCTACCGAAACCAAGTTGTAGCACAAACTCGGTACATGTCGCACACCCTTGAGAACGAGCTTCTCACCGAGCTCCGTTGTCAAGTGCACATTACCGATGCCTATAACTGCAGCTGTCCTCTTGTCGCCCATCTTCACACGTCCAAATCTGCCATCGCGGTATGACGTGAAAATCCTCCTATGTAGAGTGGCGTGATACGACGATCCCGTGTCCATGACCCAATCGCCATCATGACACATGCCACAAGGTTCCTCTGCATCGGTTGCTGCGATGATGATATCTCTCATTGCTGTGAGATCCTCCTGATCGTCCTTGCCTTTTGCCTTCTCAGTTTTGAGCTTCATGCAGTTCCTCTTGATATGACCCCTTTTGTCATAGTGATAGCAGTCCTCCTAGCGGTCCACAATCGTGAGATTCTGAGAACTCCCCCTATCCTCGTCTGTGAATTGGGTCTTCCCTTCCCATAGGAAGTCACTAGAGCGGACTCATGCGACGATTCCACTTGCTTGCGCCGGACCTGTAAGCCCCTTGAATTTTAGGGTTTATTTTAATTTTTCTAAATAAATTATTTTTAATAAATATTTTATTATAATTATTTTTGATCATTAAATATACTTTTTTATGATTTTGATTTCTGGAGCGTTAGAGATGCCAATCTCTGGAAACTCTCTTTATGAGTTTTATAGTAGACCAGATTATCTTTATTTTGGTATAAGGTGTCCCACTCAAACTCTTTTCCTTGTGCTCTGTTTGCATCGCACAACTTTCGGGTCAATTTAGGCCAATTGATTATCTACCGTAAAACCTGATCCAACTTCTAATTTAATTTCAGGGCCCGCGACATCGGTCCAATCAAATCGACCCAATATATGGTTCTGACTTGTTTTGAGCCTACTATGCATGTGCTACTTGTGTGCCGCCCAATTGATCTCCCGTGTGCTTCTATTTTATCCATGATTATAAATAATTTAAATTTATAATTATGATCAAACCTTAGTCCAAACTCAACCAAACTTGACCCAACACCCAACCCAATTTTATGTGACCCCTATCATGACTACCCAAACACCCCATACAATTTTTCTCTTTTTCCTAGTCTAAAATATCACTTTTTTCTCTCTACTTATTTAAATATCTCTATTTAAAATATCTCTTTCTCTTTATAATATCACACTCTATCTCCTCTCAAATATCTCTCTCTCCCTCTTTCTAATATACAAATCTCTCTCTCTCTACTAACAGCCACCTCCCCCCCACATAGCCGACCTCTCTCTTAACTTCCTCTCTCTCTCAACTCGCTTTCTATAATCTCTATCACTCTCTCTCTCTCCACTTTCCTCACAGTCACGATCCCCCTCTTTAATTAAAACACACACACACACACACATTAGTCTCTCTCCCTCTATCGCATGGCCGACAACACCCTCCCCTACTCCACAGCCTCCTTAGCCGAACTCTTCCTCCTCCCTAGGTCGGGCTTCCCCTCCTTATATTCTTCTTCACCACCACCATCATTCTTACCACCATCTTCACCATCACCATAACCACCATCACCATCACCCGCACCACCACCAACACCACCACGAGCACCACCACACCCACCACCACTCTTCTCCTTCTTCTTTCCCCGTGCCGTTCGTCGTACCCCTGTCGGTTCCCGCATCGCCGCACGACGGAGCAGCAACAGCTGCAGTGGCCAGCAGTAGTAGCAGTAGAGCAGTACCAGCGCAGCAGTAGCCGCAACGGCAGCAGCAGCGGCCGTGCGCCGGCAGCCACCGCGTCGCCCGTGGCCCCTCAGCCGGGCGCACCTCCAACGAGCCCTCCTTGTGTGCGCCTTCGTCCCTGATGTGTATCCGAGCCGATTCGTGCATTTTGTACGAAATTCCGTCGTGACGCGTTCAGAATGGAATTCAGAATGGCGTTACGTCGTAGCGACTTAGCGCACATTTTTCGAAAGATCTGACCATTTGATCGACGAACTCTTTGCTCCATCACAATCTCGATATATAGCTCTTCACTCCCCTCAAGTTTCATCCATTAATTTTGTCGTTTGATACATCAAAACCGTTCGCCAAGTTGACCGTTTAAATTATATAATTTTTGGACAATTTTGTGGAGCCAACTTCGTCGGCTCGTATCTCCGCCGCCACAGCTCTGTTTGGCATGCCACCAGTTCTCGTACGCAGCTGGTATAACCCTCTTCCTTTTCCTTCAGTTTTGTTTCATTGTGAGCACGTTTGATTGGTTGAATTTGACGCCAAAGTTGGCCGTCCGAATTCGTAATTTTCAACTTGTAAAATTCTATTTTTCAACTTGGGACTCCGGATTTCAATTCTGACACCACCAAAAGAACTGTGGCATCGTTTTGGCATGATTTTATATAAAGTTTATTAGATTTAGAGGACATGGGCCCTAGCATGCATTTCGGCACAAAGTGGGCCCCACAGTCCGAGTCAACGGGTCAATTTGAGATCGGCTCATCGGAATCCAATTCCGGATATACCATTGAGTTTGTATCGTCATTCTGGACTCGTTGACATATAATTTGCTAAGTTTTGTGGACCTTGGCTTCGGCATGCTTTTTCGTACAAATCAGAATTTCAATATCCTGGTCAACGGACCAATTTGAGATCGGGTCAACAGAATCCAATTCTGGATATACTGTTGGGTTCGTATCGTCATTCTGGATTCATAGACATATAATTTGTTAGATTTTGTAGACTTCTACCCTGACACATTTTTTGGTGCAAAGTGGGTCCAACGGCGGACATCATTTTGACCCAAAATTATCATTTTGCTCCTGTGTCCAAATTGGACTTATGGGTAGGCTATCCTAGCTAATTTGACCATTCTGGACACGTTGGTAATATTTGTTTTATCATTCGATGACATTTGTAGATTGTTGCTTAGGTATCATCCTTAATTTACAATTAATTCTTATTATTAGTGTATATATGTATATACTTGGTTTTCGTAAACCTCTAGAATGATCTTTGAGTTTCTAAGGACTCTAAGTGTTGACTATAGGCTTAGTGTCAACCCAAATTGGTCTACTATGCTAGGGCATCACTTCGTTAAGTGTCCCAGTTAGAAGTCGTGGCACACTACTAGTCTTGGAGTTAGCAGTCTAGAGTCTTGAACATAGAATAGGATCTGCGATTATTATACCCTTTTTGACAGTGACAGGACACCAGGCTTCTTCCTATGCATTCTTATCACCTTGTCTTACTCGAGGCGAGTACCCCTACAAACTCTATTTTACTGCATATGATAATGAATTGCGTATGAACCATGTTAAAATACCGTTTCTTGAACTGCAAGTCATATCTTCACATGCTTTATACTGCTCTAAATACCTACTATGTTTTATACTGCTCTCAGTACCTACCATGCTTTATACTACTCCCAGTATCTTTCACATATTTTAAACTGCTCTCGTATCTCTCATATGTTATAACTTGGGTTATGGAAAAACTGATAGTTGAGTACGTGATCATGTTGTCACTCCCCAACCCTGGAATACGTATTTTAATACGTAAATCGATAAATTGTATTTACCTTGAATTTATACGATATTTATTATGCAGTATTTCTTCATGCATTTCCCATAAATATTCGACAAAATATTATTTTCTAATTTATTTTCTGCATTTGGGCCTACAGTTTTGGCTCATTTGGGTAACCTATTCTTGGTTCACCCATGGTTCATCATGAACCCATGGGTTCAAGATTCTATATAATAACTCATCTCCTTCTTTCTCCTCTCATTTACTTCTTCTCATTTACTTCCTCCACCAACCAAGGCAAGTACCAACTTGCTCAAGAGAAGGATCCATAATTTTGTTAATGATTCTTACAAACTATTTGCCAAAACATGTTCTTCTCCTCAATCTATACTAGTTTAGAACTTGGAAATTTCTATTTTGAAGCTTTGATTTTTGTAGATCTAAATTTTAATCATTTTCAGATTTCCTTAGTTTTGATCTATTTTCGTTGAAGTTTTGTGGGTTTTGATGCTTCCATATGGAAGAGAATTCCATTTCACCCAAGATGGAACTTTGGAAATCTGGATTTGGAGTTCGGATGACCAAGTTATGTTGTTTTGAAGTTTTGGGTTCTGCCATGGTGTTCTTGCTGTTTGGAGAAGACAGTGAGCAGTGTGCAGAGCTTCTTAGCTCACGCACACTGAGCTACGCGCGCACTTTAGCGCTGCGTACGCAGACTTAGGTACGCTTCCTGTTGGAAGCGTGTCTCCCGAAGCGTGCGTGACTTTTCACCCACGCTGCTCCCTGTAGCGTGCGTGACTTTTCACCTACGCTGTCTCCTTGAGCGTGCGTGACTTTTCACCTACGCTGCTCCCTGTAGCGTGCGTGACTTTTCACGCTGCTCTTTCCCTTGAGCCTGCGTGACTTTTCACACAGCTCTTCCCTTGAGTCTGCGTGACTTTTCACGCAACACTCTTCCTTGAGCTTGCGTGACTTTTCACGCTGCTCTTTCCCTTGAGCCTGCGTGACTTTTCACGCAGCTCTCTCCTTGAGCCTGCGTGACTTTTTACGTACGCTGCCTTGTGTAAGCTTGCGTGACTTTTCACCCACGCTGCCTTGTTTTGCGTATGCTTTTGATATTTTATTAGATATTATATGCCCATTTTATATCCTTACGCCTTTTGTCCCGAAGCATGATATGAGCACTGATGTGACCCCGGAGAACAAAGTGTTCCTACCTGATACATGTACCTGAATGTCCCAGTTCTTGTTCATGCTCGACAAATGACTCGTAACTCCACGTGGCGTATTTGCAACGATGCATTACACTAAGGAGGGTAGCACATGTTGACATACTGATTGACATGGATCCTCTTTGGGGTACTCGTACTAAGGTACGATTTTAGGAGGGTAATCATGCAGGCCACAGCATGAGAGTCCAAGATTTTACCTAGGGTTAAACTAGGCAACTGAATATACTAGATGCATGGGGAGGGCAGAGTCCCGAGATCGTGTTACACCAGTCGCCCTGAGATATTGTCTTGGCGCCGGCTGGTCTCCACGGATACTGTGTCATCCGCAACGAATGGATGACTGTATCCGATTAATTCCTGCTATATATTACATGTCTTGGCAAGGTGGCCTCACGAGGGACCTGTGCTCCATGACACCTGTCTACGCGAACTCCTAGGTTGGCTAGCCTTGCTGGAAAGATACGATCTGAGGATTTTTTCTAATAACATGACGCGAGGATAACCTCGTCCCACTAGAAACTCGTAGACTTGATTGGCCGTGAAAATGACTTGCTTGTATCCTATTACCTTCCGCGAATAACCGAGGGAAGCGGACTGTTGTGGTACGTAATCCAACCCATGTTCTTGTTTGATTGTTGGGTTGGTTATCGTACTATGACAGGCTGTGGACTGAAGTTATGAACGGAAGACTTATTCTGGTTGTGAAGTGCTACTTCTGTGAATGACTGAGGAACATGGTCTATCATGGTACATGATCCAACCCATGTTCTTGTTTGATTGTTGGGTTGGTTATTGTGCTGCGATAGGCTATCGACCGAAGTCACGATCAGGAGATTTTATGGTTTATACCTTTTTAACTTATGTGAAAGTTATAGAGTACGACACGTCCCGACTCCATGCGGTACCTTTTGTCCTTGTTTGGTTGTAAGGGTGCCATATGGGTTCGAGGATGTGGCGTTACCCTATAATAGTAGCATAAGTATTACTATTATCAGTCATTCTATTAGCTGGGTTTTTAATCTTAACTCTTGTGCCCCTTTGGCGGTACTTGTTATTCGGGGCTGACCCCGCTAGTTTTGTTTGGCCAGATCTCGTAGCAGAGCCAGAGGACACGATCTTCCTCCCTGACATCCATGGTGCATACTAGGAGCATGACAGTTCGGGGACTCGAGTGGGTTTCTTCTCCACCACTCCTGCTTATACTTTTGCGGCGTTTAGCCACCGGCACCTGTTAGCCGGATTACTTGATATTTTGTGTCAGTACATAATTGTAATTAAACAGACTACAGCTGTGTATAATTTTGTACTCCTGACTCTCTGAGATAGCTAAATTATAAAGCTAGTCTCTCATGATCATTTTGATGAAGTATCAGGGACGCCTTACTGCTTTATCTTTAATGTTCATTTAATTGCTGATTTGACTTAATTGATTGAGACATAGAACTCTGTGGGACCATAGGAGACTTGATTGTAGCATGTACCCCCTAGTCTCTCGACAGCCACGATCGCCGTATGACGTTACGTACCTCATATGGAGTAGCTGGCCTAGTCCGTCCCCGTATTTCGGTACTGGGGCGTGACAAGGTTTTAGTGGTGGCCCATGCAGGTCTGATTTTCAGACTTGTGGGGTATTACGAATTATTAGGAGTCTCAATCACGACTTGTTCCCCTTGAAATTCTGTTTCGAATTCTCTGTCCTTGCCTTGATCTCTAACCTGACTTGCATCCTCGAAATCTTCTTTGTCCGGACTTGATAATCTTATACCTTTCTCTATAGGGGTGCTTCATTCTCAGTAGCGGGTGAGGCCCATGAGGCAGAGCAGCAAGAGCATGGCTCGACTGGACAGCAACAGGGGAGAGAACCTTCTCCAGTACAGGCACGAGCAGAAGTGGGACCAGAGGCAGTGCAGCCGTAGGTTATTGGAACTCCTGCAGCACCAGCAGCGACGGCAGTACCAGATGCCGTAGCACTCCTGGAGATCATCCGAGGGATTCTTGTCACTCACCAACAGCAACAGACTCGGCAGCAGGAGCAGAACATGTTGCTGAAACAGGGGATTCAGTTAGCTCTTGAGAGGAGTGCCGGGGTTGACTCGGGAGCATCAGGAAGGTTCCGTCGCTTGAACCCGAGGTATTTTAATGGCACGGAGGATGCCATCACTGCGGATGCCTGGATTCAAGACATTGAAGCCATTCTTGTGGCAGCCAAGGTTCCAGATGATGAGAAGGTTGATCAGGTCAAACTGGTACTTCAGGATCTTGCCCGCGACTGGTGGGCATCAGAAGAAGTTGGTATAAGACGTCCTGTTCGTTGGACCACCTTCAGTGACAGATTCAAGGCTAAGTATTTTGGCGTAGTAGCTCGATATGAGCTCCAGCAAAAGTTTATCAGTCTCAAGCAAGCAGGCAAGACCGTAGATGGGTATACAGCAGAGTTCTGCAGATTGTGCCGTTTCGTACCAGCAATGGTGGCAACGGAGCCAGAGAAAGCTATGAGGTTCCAGCAGGGACTTCATTTGGAACTATTGTAACTTGTGGAAGGACACGACTACCAGATGTTTGACGCTGTTTTGACGGCCGCTCGGAGGCACGAGCTTACCCAGCAAAGGTTAGCATCAAGGACAGGAGGTCAGAAGAGATCTCATTCCCAGGTTGGAGGAGGAGCAGTACAGCGAACGTCGGCACCAGCACCCGGTGTACGTATTCATGATGCAGGAGCACCGTGGAGGACGGCCGTGTCAACTAATACAGCGCCAGTTCGGCATCAGCAGCCGAGGAACTAGCAGCAGCATCAGGGAGCACCCCAGGGCTGTACCTTCTGTAAGAAGGTAGGGCACACGAGGGAGGTGTGTCGGTCAGCGAATGGCTTATGTTTAAGGTGTGGTCGTGCAGACCACCGTATTTCTACTTGTCCTATGATGCAGAGGCCAGGAGGGCCAGCTCAACAGTTTCCAGCATTGCCAGCTCCAGTGGCAACCCCGAGTGGAGGGCCAGTACTAGCAGTAAGGCCCCTAGCCCAGCGCTTACCAACGCAGGCTCAGATGTTCCGCCAGGCACAGGAAGCCGAAGGCCCTCAGGGGCAGCAACAACATGGTCGAGGAAGGCCGCAATAAGGAGCTCAGCGGGGCCAGGGACAGGCTCTCACCTTGTCCTTGGGAGAGGCTCTAGCGTCTAGTGACGTGGTGACAGGTAAAATTCTCGTCACCTCATTTTCCGCTGTAGCATTATTTGATTCAGGCGCTACTCATTCATTCATCTCTGCACAATATGCTACACGGATTGGATTAGAGTTTGAGGCATTGCCGGAGAGGATGGATATACTCACCGGCAATGGGCTCGTAGAAGTTAGCAGAGTGCGCTTTTCATGTCCGGTGGAGGTGTGTGGGCATTTATTGCCTGCATCATTGATTGAATTCTCTATGGGGAATTTTGATGTCGTTCTTGGCATGGACTGGTTGAGAGACAGTCATGCGACAATTGATTGTAGAGGAGGTAGGGACATATTCAGCGTTCCTGGGATGGAGCAGTTCATCTTTACTCGAACCTTGAAGAATCAGGCCGGAGGCGTCATCTCAGCAGCAGTGTCAGAGCCAGGACAGATTCCGAGAGTGGTCGAAGATTTTCTTGACGTCTTCCCTGATGAGCTCCCAGGGATACCCCCAGTCAGAGAGGTAGAATTTAGCATTGAGTTGAACCCTGGAATGAGGCCTATTGCAGATAGAGTTTACAGAATGTCGCCGTCAGAGCAGGATAAGTTGTATCAACATGAAGAAGAGTTGAAGTCTAAGGGATTCATCCGAGACAGTAAATCGCCCTGGGCAGCGCCAGTGATTCTAGTTCCCAAGAAGGATGGGTCGACGATGATGTGCATCGACTACCGCAAGCTAAATGCAGTAACAGTGAAGAATAAGTACCCACTACCAAGGATTGATGACCTGTTTGACCAGTTGAGCAAGGCCAGCGTCTTTTCCAAGATCGATCTTCGGTCAGGATACTATCAAGTAAGAGTCCGGGAGCAAGACATACCGAAGACAGCATTCAGATCTAGATATGGGCATTATGAGTTTTTAGTAATGCCCTTTGGACTAACCAACGCCCCCGCAGTATTCATGGATTTAATGAACCGCATCTTTTTGCCGTATTTAGATAAATTTGTGGTGGTGTTCATAGATGACATTCTTGTCTATTCCAGCAGTGAAGAGGAGCATGAGAAACATCTTAGAACGGTCTTACAGACATTGAGGGAGCATCAACTTTATGCGAAACTCGACAAGTGTGAATTCTGGTTAGATCATATTTCGTTCCTGGGGCATGTAATTTCTGGGGAAGGAGTGTCAGTGGATCCGAAGAAGATTGAGGCCGTAGAGCATTGGCCAGTCCCGAGAACGGTTGCAGAAGTGCGAAGTTTCTTAGGATTAGCTGGTTACTACAGAAGGTTCGTGGCGGACTTTGCCAAGATCTCTGCACCCTTAACGCGTTTGACGCACAAGGACGTAGAGTTTGTTTGGTCAGCTAGCTGTCAGGCATCATTTAAAGAATTGAAGAAGAGATTGATCTCAGCCCCGATCTTGACACTTCCAGTAGGAGCAGGAGGCTTTACAGTATATTGTGACGCATCAGGGAAGGGTCTTGGATGTGTATTGATGCAGCATAGAAAAGTGATAGCATATGCGTCTCGGCAGCTTCGAGACCATGAGAAGAATTACCCGACTCACGACTTGGAGTTAGCAGCTGTGGTATTTTCACTCAAGTTGTGGAGGCATTATTTATACGGGAATCGGGTAGAGATCTATACTGATCATAAGAGTTTGAAATACATATTCACGCAGCGAGATTTGAACATGAGGCAAAGAAGATGGTTAGAACTGCTGAAGGATTTTGATTTAGATCTTCAGTATCATCCAGGCAAGGCGAATATAGTTGCAGATGCACTGAGTAGGTGAGACAGTGCCTTTATCTTGACCTCACAGAAGCATATTCTAGAAGACCTTCAGAGTATGGGAATCGAAGTATTTTTGCCAAGGGATATAGGAAGAATGACCAGTATGCAGATTCAGTCAACCTTAGTAGAGAGGATAAGGGCAGCACAAGCAGGAGATCCACAGATTCAGAAATTGTGGTCGGAGTGTGAATCAGGCCGTAGGAAGAAGTTAGTGATTCATGAAGATGGTACGCTCATGTTTGGAAACACACTCTGTGGAGTGGAGACCTTCGCCAAGAAGTTATGTCCGAAGCTCATAGTTCTATTTACTCCATTCATCCAGGAGGAACGAAGATGTATCGAGATATCAGGCAGTTCTTTTGGTGGAATGGCATAAAAAGAGAGATAGCAAGATTTGTATCCAAGTATCTGGTATGTCAGCAGGTAAAAGCCGAGCAGCAGAGACCAGCAGGATTGCTACAGCCGCTTCCTATCCCAGAATGGAAATGGGAGCACATTACGATGGATTTTGTGACCGGTTTACCTAGATCCCCGACTGGCAAGAATGCGGTCTGGGTAATAGTAGATCGACTCACGAAGGTTGCTCATTTCCTTCCCTTCCGAGTTGGACAGACTACTGAACAGCTAGCAGAAGTATACATGAAGCAGATAGTAAGACAGCACGGTGTTCCAGTTAGTATAGTATCAGATCGGGATACGCGGTTTACTTCCCATTTTTGGGGGAGCTTGTACCAAAGTTTGGGAACCAAGTTAAGATTCAGTACTGCTTATCATCCACAAACTGACGGACAATCAGAAAGAACCATTCAGACATTAGAAGATATGCTACGGGCGTGTACCTTAGATTTTGGCGGATCTTGGGAGTATCACCTTCATCTAGTGGAGTTCTTCTATAACAACAGCTATCAGGCTAGCATTCAGATGGCCCCGTTCGAAGCATTGTACGAAAGGAAGTACAGGTCCCCTTTGGCATGGGACGACGTCGGAGAACGGAAGTTGTTGGGGCCAGAGATGATCACGCAGACTGTGGAGATAGTTAAGTTAGTCAGAGAGCGCCTTCGAGTTGCACAGGACCGGCATCATCATTGGGCAGATCAGCATTGTAGGCCTCTAGAGTTTAGAGTTGGCGACCAAGTGTTTCTGCGGATTTCGCCTACTCGGGGTATCATCAGATTTGGAACCCGGGGAAAGCTTAGTCCAAGATATGTTGGTCCTTTTAAGATTCTCGCTCGGGTAGGCGATGTGGCTTATCGACTTGCCCTTCCGCCTTTGTTAACTGGCATACATGATGTATTTTATGTGTCCCAATTACGTGGGTATGTCCCGGATCTGAGTCATGTCCTCGATCATTCTGAGTTAGTCGTTGGTACCGACCTAACTTACGAGGAACAACCCGTATCTATTTTGGACCGGCGAGAGAAGGTACTCAAGAATCGGACGATAAGCCTTGTCCGTGTTTCTTGGAACCATCACTCTTCGGAAGAGTCAACCTGGGAGCGCGAGGACGAGATCAGATCTCGTTATCCGTATTTGTTTGACTAATAAGGTATATTTATGCACCTTATTGACACGATTCCAAGCTTTTCTGCACCTGCTTATTTTACACTTTGTGATGTATGATAATAACTGCTATGATAGTTAACTTATATATGATTGTGCCTTGCTTGCCCTGATTTCACTATCCTGTCTTGGCTGGAATTTCGAGGACTGAATTTTTCTAAGAAGGGTAGAGATGTCACTCCCCAATCCTGGAATACGTATTTTAATGCGTAAACCGATAAATTGTATTTACCTTGAATTTATACGATATTTATTATGCAGTATTTCTTCATGCATTTTCCATAAATATTCGACAAAATATTATTTTCTAATTTATTTTCTGCATTTGGGCCTACAGTTTTGGCTCATTTGGGTAATCTATTCTTGGTTCACCCATGGTTCATCATGAACCCTTTGGTTCATCATGAACCCATGGGTTCAAGATTCTATATAATAACTCATCTCCTTCTCTCTCCTCTTATTTACTTCTTCTCATTTACTTCCTCCACCAACCAAGGCAAGTACCAACTTGCTCAAGAGAAGGATCCATAATTTTGTTAATGATTCTTACAAACTATTTGCCAAAACATGTTCTTCTCCTCAATCTATACTAGTTTAGAACTTGGAAATTTCCATTTTGAAGCTTTGATTTTTGTAGATCTAAGTTTTAATCATTTTCGGATTTCCTTAGTTTTGATCTATTTTTGTTGAAGTTTTATGGATTTTGATGCTTCCATGTGGAAGAGAATTCTATTTCACCCAAGATGGAACTTTGGAAATCCGGATTTGGAGTTCGGATGACCAAGTTATGTTGTTTTGAAGTTTTGGGTTCTGTCATGGTGTTCTTGTTATTTGGAGAAGACAGTGAGCAGTGTGCAGATCTTCTTAGCTCACGCACACTGAGCTACACGCGCTCTTTAGCGCTGCGTACGCAGACTTAGGTACGCTTCCTGTTGGAAGCGTGTCTCCCGTAGCGTGCGTGACTTTTCACCCACGCTGCTCCCTGTAGCGTGCGTGACTTTTCACCTACACTGTCTCCTTGAGCGTGCGTGACTTTTCACCTACGCTGCTCCCTGTAGCGTGCGTGACTTTTCACGCTGCTCTTTCCCTTGAGCCTGCGTAACTTTTCATACAGCTCTTCCCTTGAGTCTGCGTGACTTTTCACGCAGCACTCTCCCTTGAGCTTGCGTGACTTTTCACGCTGCTCTTTTTCTTGAGCCTGCGTAAGTTTTCACGCAGCTCTCTCCTTGAGCCTGCGTGACTTTTTACGCACGCTGCCTTGTGTAAGCTTGCGTGACTTTTCACCCACGCTGCCTTGTTGTGCGTATGCTTTTGATATTTTATTAGATATTATATGCCCATTTTATATCCTTACGCCTTTTGTCCCGAAGCATGTATGAGCACTGATGTGACCCCGGAGAACAAATTGTTCCTACCTGATACATGTACCTGAATGTCCCAGTTCTTGTTCATGCTCGACAAATGACTCGTAACTCCACGTGGCGTATTTGCAATGATGCATTACACTAAGGAGGGTAGCACATGTTGACATACTGATTGACATGGATCCTCTTTGGGGTACTCGTACTAAGGTACGACTTTAGGAGGGTAATCATGCAGGCCACAGCATGAGAGTCCAAGATTTCACCTAGGGTTAAACTAGGCAACTGAATATACTAGATGCATGGGGAGGGCAGAGTCCCGAGATCGTGTTACACCAGTCGCCCTGAGATATTGTCTTGGCGCGTCGGCTGGTCTCCACGGATACTGTGTCATCCGCAACGAGTGGATGACTGTATCCGATTAATTCCTGCTATATATTACATCTCTTGGCAAGGTGGCCTCACGAGGGACCTGTGCTCCATGACACCTGTCTACGCGAACCCCTGGGTTGGCTAGCCTTGCTGGAAAGATACGATCTGAGGATTTTTTCTAATAACATGACGCGAGGATAACCTCGTCCCACTAGAAACTCGTAGACTTGATTGGCCGTGAAAACGACTTGCTTGTATCCTATTACCTTTCGCGAATAACCGAGGGAAGCGGACTATTGTGGTACGTGATCCAACCCATGTTCTTGTTTGATTGTTGGGTTGGTTATCGTACTATGACAGGCTGTGGACCGAAGTTATGAACGGAAGACTTATTCTGGTTGTGAAGTGCTACTTCTGTGAATGACTGAGGAACATGGTCTATCATGGTACATGATCCAACCCATGTTCTTGTTTGATTGTTGGGTTGGTTATTGTGCTGCGATAGGCTATCGACCGAAGTCACGATCAGGAGATTTTATGGTTTATACCTTTTTAACTTATGTGAAAGTTATAGAGTACGACACGTCCCGACTCCATGCGGCACCTTTTGTCCTTGTTTGGTTGTAAGGGTGCCATATGGGTTCGAGGATGTGACGTTACCCTATAATAGTAGCATAAGTATTACTATTATCAGTCATTCTATTAGCTGGCTTTTTAATCTTAACTCTTGTGCCCCTTTGGCGGTACTTGCTATTCGGGGCTGACCCCGCTGGTTTTGTTTGGCCAGATCTCGTAGCAGAGCCAGAGGACACGATCTTCCTTCCTGACATCCATGGTGCATACTAGGAGGATGGCGGTTCGGGGACTCGAGTGGGTTTCTTCTCCACCACTCCTGCTTATACTTTTGCGGCGTTTAGCCACCGGCACCTGTTAGCCGGATTACTTAATATTTTGTGTTAGTACATAATTGTAATTAAACAGACTGCAGCTGTGTATAATTTTGTACTCCTGACTCTCTGAGATAGCTAAATTATAAAGCTAGTCTCTCATGATCATTTTGATGAAGCGTCAGGGACGCCTTACTGCTTTATCTTTAATGTTCATTTAATTGCTGATTTGACTTAATTGATTGAGACATCGAACTCTGTGGGACCATAGGAGACTTGATTATAGCATGTACCCCTAGTCTCTCGACAGCCACGATCGTCGTATGACGTTATGTACCTCATATGGAGTAGCTGGCCTAGTCCGTCCCCGTATTTCGGTACTGGGGCGTGACACATGTCCCTTCCCCGTACGTATGTACCGAGCAAGGTTGACATTTTATATGTATACCTTGTCATAGGCGTACTAGCTGCATTTGTGCGTATGTACATCTATCGCTTGCTTGCTTGTACGGAAGTATATTTTATATACTTGTGCCACAGTATATTTTATACCTATTGACGATCACGTGCCTGCTCCAGTTTTAAATATTACATATACATATGTCGCCATGACAAATGTATCTTCTACATGATATACTATGATATGACATGATTTTTATTTATTACATCTCTTTTCATTCCATGCTCAGTATGTTTAGTTTGTATAACCAATACTTGCTCCCGTCCTGACAGGATAACGTTGTAGGCATACTTTCGGAGGAAGATTTTGCTCTGTGATCTTTATTATGGGCCCACTGCAGAGGACCAGGTCATTGCTCCCGAGTAAGTCCTCGTAGGGAATCTCGCTTGGTAGTCTCGCTTAGATTATTTTTTTGGCTTAGTTATTGAACCGTTTAGACTATATCTTGTAGTCACTGGACTTTGTCTCCAGTTTGATACTTTGGAAGTGTATTATTAAGTTTGTACTTATTTTACTTTCGCTTATAGATGCTGTATTGTGATGAACCTTTTAAATGTGATATTAGACCTGTTAGCAGCTTAGATCCTTTATTATATATTCTTAGAACAGCTTACTACGCTTTAACCAAGCGTAGGCTGGATATGGCTCGGCCTGGCCCAACAATTTGGGTAGCGGTTCGTGACATGTTTTTAGTGGTGGCCCATGCAGGTCGAGACTTAAGTTGTTTGGTTACGTTATTGTACCAAGCATGCCTGCAATTAGGATCTTAGGACAACTTTTTAACACTAGGGACAACAATTAGAACACCTAGAGGATTTTTAGGATTGCAACATAGGAAAAACTCATCACAGCATAAGACCGTTAACTATATTTAGTCTCTTGCTTGAAATTCAGTAGATTATAATTTTGACCAAGATAGTACCCCTTGGGATGACCCCTGAGGATCTCACTCTAAATCTTACCTAGAAATCTATTTCTGCTTGTTTCCATTTACTCTTCTTTAATTCGTTGTTGAATTTGATTCCAGATATTCGTTGTTGACTTTGATTTTGCATCAAGATAAATTTTGTGGATTGAATTAAGGTATATCCTGATAAGGTAAATATCTGCTTTAGTTATGGAGTTTAGAATTTATCGCAGCCATATTAGCTGGTATGACAAAAACATAGAGCCTGATTTTGTGTATACTTATCTTAGTTATGGAATTTAGATTTTCTCGCAGCCATACCGGTTGGCGTTGCGTGGATTCTAGATAACATGATTATAGGGTGTATACCTTAGTTATGACTCTATCGGTTATTGCATCTAAGCTTACTAGTGTGGCAGAAATTCTGGCAACATGATTTCAGGAAGACGTGTATGGTTATCAGATCACATCTCAACTTGGTTCACTTCGTTATGACCGAATGAGCAAGAATAAATACTTATCATCATTCTTCCCCGTCTTGATTAACTCTTTCCTATCTACATCCACAACTGGGATTATAGGTTCTCTAGGACTCTCCAACATGATTGCTTTCATGTTATCGTTTTGGACATAATTGTTTTTGTGTTCCATCTTTCCTATGATTTGACTAAACTTCTCTTCTTTAACCTCTTGGGTAATTCTTCTCGTCTTTCTCGATAATTGTTGGAAACGCCTTATAGATTGATCCAATGAAGGTTCGAAAAAGTAGATTTTAACCTTGTATTACGGAATCGAGAGTTTTGCAGCCAGAGAAATACTGGCGAGACAGGACTTTAGATGACGGCATCATGGTTACATATGTTTTACGGATCTTACTTGAACCATACCCTGTGTATTTGATTTGTATTTCATGGATTTAGCCAAGATAAGTTCAAGAACATGTACTATCTGGCATGGCAGTTGTGCACTGCAGCCATCCGTCGTATTACGGAACAAAGAAGTTATTTCAGCCAGATGCACACTGACTTGGCAATAACTTTACGTGACCTAATCGTAGAGGTATATGGTTCTCGAGTTTTACCTCGACTACGTCCTATGCATCTTGTTGTCCTCGTACCATTCTTGGAGATATTCCGACGAACTTTTCTGTCTTGCTTGACCCTTAACTTGTTTGGATACTGTTATGGATTGCTCGACCCGGTCTTAGGCCTTGTTATCTTCTATTTGATAGACGACTGAAATAGCAAAATCTCGTTAACTGATTCTATAGTATAACTATAAATGTTATTGTATGATTATGATAAGTACTTTTCCTAGGGATTGGTTATATTAAGCTTATAGGACAAATATGAGTGACTGACTACAGTAGACTTGGAAACCATTAAGAACGATTATATTGATAGTATAACTTGATGATAGGGTATCTAAGATGGAGAAATGAAATATTATATTATTGTGACTACGGATTAAGGATTAGAATCTTGTGCTTAGGTTCGAGGATTGAGCATTGTAGGACTTTGATGACCAAGTGATTATTGGTTATCTACAAGCTAATTACATTTGATTAGAGGGTAGATCGATATGTGGAATGATATAGAATAAGTTAGAATAAGATATAATATTGCGTACGAGATCGAAAAGATATCAGTTAAAATGACAAGGAACAAGGCAAAGACATATGTACATTAGTAATTAATAAATCGGGAGTTTGAAATTGAGGATTTATATTCGAAGGAGTTGAAAAGAAGATGGCCCTACGCCAAGGATAAGTATTGAACGTATAATTTCAAGGAGAAGCTGTAGAAAAGGATTGAAGACAAATAATGCAAAGGGCCTGTGGATTGATAGAATAAGGATACTTAGGATATGATAAGGAAATTAAGTATTTACAATTGAGGTTGGAAATATGGTGGATGACCAAGCATTGTTGGCTTATAAACATACCCAGAGAATGACCTATAGTTTAGGATATACATAAAGGTTCCATATTAGTATGGAAGATTCTAAAGAATATATGACGTAGTTTATGATAGAAGGACATTTGTTGAACCTGAACCAAAAAGATTGCAAAGAGAAACAGAAGAGATGATCATAAGGATAGCAGATTGAGTATTGTAGCCAGAGCAGCTACATGTTATAGTTTGACCTATTGGATGATTTTAAATTTCAAGGACGAAATTCTTGCAAAGTGGGTGGATGTAAGCCCCTTGAATTTTAGGGTTTATTTTAATTTTTCTACATGAATTATTTTCAATAAATATTTTATTATAATTATTTTTTATCATTAAATGTACTTTTTCGTGATTTTGATTTCTGGAGCGTCAGATATGCTAATATCTGGAAACTCTCTTTATGAGTTTTGTAGTAGACCAGATTATCTTTATTTTGGTATAAGGTGTCCCACTCAAACTCGTTCTCTTGTGCTCTGTTTGTATTACGCAACTTTTGGGTCAATTTAGGCCAATTGATTATCTGCCGTAAAACCTGATCCAACTTCCAATTTAATTTCAAGGCCCGACATCAGTCCAACCAAATCGACCCAATATATGGTTCTGACCTGTTTTGAACCTATTATGCATGTGCCACTTGCGTACCGCCCAATTGATCTCCCGTGTGTTTCTATTTCATCCATGATTATAAATAATTTAAATTTATAATTATGATCAAACCTTAGTCCAAACTCAACCAAACTTAACCCAACATGTCACGCCCCGCTCCCGTAGAAGTGATCGTCCTCGCTAAGGCGTGATGCCGTACGAACCTAGATTGCGCTCGTGCAATGCAGTTTTATAACGACCGATTACATCGGCGGTGACGGGGAATGCAGCAAAAATTTAGAAGCAATACACAAGTTATTCAAAAGAACTCTTTATTGATATTGAACAATGATATTACAATAGGCGCAAGGCCATGATTACAAGTCTCTCATGCTCACCTTTCTCTCATTTTATAAGTCACTCTGCTCTCTCTCATCTCTCGATACAATGCTTGAGCCAGCGGAAGCTTCGGAAGGCGATGTCCATACATTATGTCCTGTATAAGTCTTGAGTTCACGCGGCCGCACGCTTCGACTCACCAAGGAACTCCATGCCTCGATGCATCCAAGCGAGCTCCGTTCCACGAGCTTCTACCTGTGCCTGCTCATGAAAACTGTGTGGGTGTCAGTAGTAAACTGTACTGGTGGTGTGAGCTCCTCGTCCACCCATACAAAACCGACACGTTCATTTACTTTGTGCAATACAAGTCCCTTTACGATTTGTCTTTCTAGTCTTGCCTTATGATCCATTTTAGAACAAGACGTCCCGGCCTATACTTAACAATGCAACGACAGGGTCGTGCAACGACGGGGTCGTGCCATGCCAACGTGTATTTCGATCGAGGCAGTGCCTCATCGCTTATGTACTTGACCAAACTTTAACTCGGGACGGCAGGGTAGTGCCATACTCTATTCGGGACTTCAACGCATTCAGGACAGTGCTTTGCCGAGGAGCAACTTATGCGAACTCGGCCGTGCCAAGACTTTTGTTGTGCCCCGTTCCGCTCAGTCAATCGGAGGAATAGGAACGCCGACGGCGTTCGGACTTAGCCTTACAACGGCTGCTCGAAGACATTGCTCGGTCGAGGCGACCGCTCGCTCAGGTGGGGTAGTTTCGGTGAACTTGCCTCATCTTTGCCTTCACATAATAATACGCATGTTTTCAACTTGCACAAGTAGGCTTAATAATAAAAGAGATGAATCCACATAGCTAAAGGGAATAATCCCGACGGGTCGAAATGAGTTAGAACATGGAAAAAGGTCCAACAGTCGGCTTAGAGTTGGTACACAGCGTGCCTTGAAAATGACACTCGGTCCTTCGTCCCGTAGCTTGGGAGAAGGAATGTTGGTCTTCGATGCAAAAGCTAAGAGTTAGCCTAAGTCATAGGCGTCGCCCACAAACACGCTTGATAAAGCGAGCACGGTTCCATTGCGCAAGGCCCTGCATAGCCTTTGCTCGTCCCTTGGGTTAAGTCGTAGGCTTGAGTAAGTTAGGCAAAGTTATGCCGGTCGACCTAAGTCGTTCCAAGTGCTGTCCCGCCCATTCTGCGGTTGTCAAGTTAAGTAGTCCCGCGATCTCAAGGCTCGTCGACTTGGGCAGGAGTGTCGCATAGGCACGATTGGCTTAAGGTACGATGCACGGGCGTAGTGTTTAAGGCAAGGATCAAAATTGATTCGGAGTGAGTTTGAGAAAGGACTATCAAATAGGCATTCATGAGTTGAACCAAATGATAGGGTCTCAAGGAAAGGAATGCTCGCGACCGTGGGTCGTCGAGGGGTCTCAAGGATAAAAGCTTGGTTTTCATGGAGGAATGACTGTGTGAGACGTCAGTTTGTGTCGAGTCTTGCATGGTCATTTGACAACTTGTCGACAAGGGCGATGAACCCTCGAGCGGTAACCCCTGGGCCATGGGGGCCGACTCAGCCTAGGAGGGAACAGGGTATAGTCGTGCGTAAGGTTTTGGCACAGGTTAAGCGGGGACTTGCGACGGGGCTAGCTACTTGCGTCGAAAGGATCCCGATTAACAAAACTATACGTCAAGGTATGGCTTGTGATGCCAGTGGCCAAGTTCATATAGATGTCGGCAAATAGCGGCTAACCGCGTGTATGTTCTTGGATTGAGTTGAGTTGAAGGTGTGTACAGTTAGAACACAAAGTTCGGGCCTAAGATTGGATTTCAACATAGGCGTCATGCTTCGGCATGAGAGGTGGCGTCAAGTCTTGAGTTGTCGGCACATAAGTTCCTTAAGTTGGTTGAGTTGTTTGAGTTAAGTCGGGAAACCGCCGCAAGGCAAAGTGGGTCGACATAAGTTCAGAAGTCTTGATTGGGTCAGTTGGTGGTCAAAGTAGCAAGGGCCGCTAGGCGGTAAGGGCCGCGAGGCGGCGATATGGTTAAGTCTTACTGAATTGCGAGGCACGGCCTCAGCAAGGGTTTGTAGTACGGTCACACAGAAAAGGGAGCTTCATCGCGTAGTTGCGTCTCTGATTTAAGTCGTAAGGCAAACACGACTCGATAGGTTAACGTTATTGGCACGAGAAGGGTCTTGAGGCAAGGTATGAGTCGACATTGCTGTGCAAGCACGGGATGGTCTAATGACACAAGGTAGGCAAGGCGTCGGTCATAAAACTGATCCTAAGACAAGACTAGAAAGACAATTGATAAGAAGGGACTATGTTGCACAAAGTAAAATAACGTACGGGTTTTGTATGGGTGGGCAAGAAGCTCATTCCACCAGTACAGTTGAGTACTGACACCCACATAGTTTATATGTGCAGGCACAGGTAGAAGCTCGTGGCGCGGAGCTCGCTTGGATGCGTCGAGGCACGGAGTTCCTTGGCGATTCGAAGCGTACGGCCGCATGGATTAAAGACTTATATGGGACATAATGTATGGACATCGCCTTCCGAAGCTTCCGCTGGATCAAGACTTGTAATTGAGAGATGAGAGAGAGCTGAATGAACTTGTAAAATGTGAGAAGAGTGAGCTTGAGTGATTGTAATCTTGGCCTTGCGCCCCCATTGTAATCGTTGTTTCAATATCAATAAATAGCTTCTTTTGAATGACTTGTGTTTGTTCTAAATTTCCGCTGCTATGTTCAATGTCTCTGCATGGGACTTCTGTGCGACGACCCCGTCGCAGCCGCTGAAATCGACCGTTATGGAACCCGTCTTGCACGAGCGTAATCTAGGCTCGTGCGGCATCACACCTTAGCGAGGACGATCGCTCCTACGGGAGCGGGGCGTGACAACTTTTACTTAAACTCAAGTACCTCTAGATCAATTCTTGTGCCAACGACGTTAAGGGGACGACTCGTACAGGTCGTGCCTCTAGACCTTGCTTAGACTTGTTCGTGCTTCAAGATTGAGGCCGTGCCTCGCAACTTATCAAGACTTATCCATGCTACCGCCTTGCGGCCTTCCTGTTCGACTCATAAACCAACTTAGACAAGACTGGTAAAATATAATGTCGACTTCATGAACATCCCGACGCCAAGTATCGTGCCTCTATACGGTACCTATGCTGCAGCCCAATCTTAGGCCCAGACATTGTGTTACCGACTAGACCTGTATTCAAGTTCTAGAACCAATCCAAAGGCATACATGCGGTTTACCGCTATTCTGCCGACCCATCTACATGAGTGGTCACTAGCAATGTCAACCTATCTTGGACTCGGCTCGACGGGATATCGGACCACCCTTCCATGGGCAGCTAGCCCCGGAAGCGCCGAGACTCCCATGCGGTTATCCGACATCCTGCTTTGAGCCGCCTCGCTTCCCTCGGGACGACATAATCCCGGCTCCCCGGCGATCATTCGAGAAGACTATACCTTGTCGACAAGTTGTCCAATGACCATACGGACTCAACTCGATCTATCAAGACCTTCCTTAACCATGACCATGCTTTCCATCTTTCTATTGAGACTCCCAAGTAGCGGGACCGATCTCGCATGCTTGCTTATCCAGACTTATCGAGACTCCCAAGTAGTGGGACCTATCTCGCTTGTTTCCTTGTCAAGACATAGCGAGACTCCCAAGTAGCGGGACCGATCTCGTATGCAGGACTTATCGAGACTCCCAAGTAGCGGGACCGATCTCGGCGATAACCAGTTGCGTGGACTTCCTTTGTCCGTGGCATGCTCTTTACTAAATCCATCGTGGCTCGTGCCTTAGACAGACTTTGTTCTCTAAGCGACGCTATCGCTCAAGTCATATACTTTATACGACGAGCCTTATTCTCAAGGGACTATGCGACTTGATAACCGCAGATAGAACGAAACAGTGCTAGAAATGGCTTAGATCGACTGGCATAACTTTTGCCTAACTTACTTGTGCAATGACTTGACGAGCAAAGGCTACTCCAAGCTTCGTATCGAGGGAAATATGCCGTGCACGCGTTCGACTTGAACAACCAAGTTCGTGCCTAGACATAAGCCAAAAGTCGTGCAAGATATCTTGACCCACGAGACGTGCGAAGGCTATGCCAAGCCTTGGACGACGGGACCGTGCATGCTTTATCAAGTATTCACGCAGGCGACGCCTATGACTTAGGCTATTTCGAGTGTTGAGGCAACTTAGCAACTTAGGCCAACTTCCTTCTCCCAAGCCACGGGACGAAGGATCGAGTCTCGTTTTAAAACCACGCTGAGCAAACTTCTAAGCAGACCGTAGGACCATTTTCTATGTTCTAAGATATTCCGACCTGTCGGGATTATTTCCTTAGCTATGTGGATTGCATCTCTTTTATTATCAAGCCTAACTTGTGCAAGTTGAAAACATGCGAGTTATGTAATGCCTGTGGTTCGTATTACGTATTTTTAGAATATGTGTACGTATTTTATCTTGTATTGTATGATTCCCTGCTTAGTTCCTTTCTGGCTTGGGCTATTCTTGGTTCGGATTGGCTTGGTTCGGTTTAGGATTGCTATTGGTTCACTATGAACCAAGGGTGAACCTCCTACCTACCACCACCCTCCTTATTTATTAACCCATTCTTCTTTCTCTCTCTTCATTACTCTTCTTCTTTCCTCCATTACTTCTTCACCTACCAGAGAGAGGGAAAGAGAGGTCTAGGCAAGTACAACTTACTTCATGGAGGAACTCCAATTTTATTGCTTCATTCTCTTCCTTACAGCATTTTAACTTACTTTAATACTTGGCATTTCCACTTTCCATGGCTAGATTCTTGTAGATCTAAGTTTAATTTACTTTCAGATTTCTTGGGTTTTGATCTACTTAATCTTGTTATTTATGAGTTTTGATGGTTCCATGTTGTAGAGAATTTCGTTCTACCCTATTTTGACCTATAGAAGTTCGGATTTGGGCTCCGGATGATGGAGTTATGGAGCTTGAGAACTTGGCTCTCATGGTGTTCTTCTTCTCAGAATTTTGGAGAAGATGAACTGTGCTTGACTTGACCGCATGAATATTTCATGCGACAAGTGTTCTATTCAGCCGCATGACTGGAAGTACTTTGAGTCGCATGAGGGCCGAACTCATCTAGCCGCATACACTCGCTTGACCCCAGCCGCATAATACTCCGCTCCTCTTGAACCGCATAGACTTGCTTCCCGCTAGCCGCATATGCCTCCTTCTCCCTGAACCGCATAAGGGTCGCTTCCCGCTGGCCGCATGGGACTTCACTTGACCCAGCCGCATGTACCCTGGCTCGTCCCAGCCGCATGAGAACTCCCTTCCCTTGAGAGCCGCATAGGCATTGATCCTCGATAGCCGCATGGGATTTGCTCACCACCCAGCCGTATATACTGCAGTCTTCTTCTTGCCGCATGAGGACCCGAGCCCTCTCAACCGCATGACTCTGAATTTCCCAGCCGCATAAGTTTTCTGCCCCTAGCCACATGAGTACCCTCCCCTTCCTCCAGCCGCATGGGTTGCCCCTTCTGCCTGCTGCATAGATTCGTCTCTCGTTGGGCCGCATGACTCCTCCCCATGCCTTGTTGTTATTTTATTATTATTGTTATTATTCATTTAGTATTATTAACTCATGCCTTGTAACCCTCAATGTAATTGGGTCTCCTGATTGAATGCTTACACTATGATGCCTTGCACATATACCTGAACACGAAAGTGACTCGTCGTGGTGTACTCCTGATAAGTGAACATGATATGACCTGATAGTGGCCCGTCGTGGCGCACTCTTGACCAGTACTCTTGACATGATAATCTGACATGATATATCTTGATAAGCTGTTGCGACGGCTACCTGACATGACATGACCTGTATAGATAATCTGGACACCGTGGGCGATTGTGCTTGTACAAATAATCCAGTCCTGTCTTGCATCATGTCTAAGAGGGGACTCCTGAGTACCACGGTCAGGAGTACTTACTGAAATGGACTAAGGCTAATAACTAGATTAATACATTAGTCATAAAGAGATTTCCCAGCTACAGGCAATCCCGTTACCTGGACGCGCCTGGGATCTGTAACCTGCCGTCGAGTAGGGCACATTTCCAGCATACTGTCATGTGTTGCACCCTTCAAGCTACCTAAAGGTACATACGTTTCCTGGACGATGTACCCACCTGAATTCAACCCTAATCTTTCGACCTGGGTAACCTGGATGGTCTGCAGGGCTTGTGGCTGTAGATAATCTTACTGCATCTTGCTAGTAACTAGGTCTGTGATAACCCTAGTTAGTTAAAGTATCAAGCCGTAATTCTTGCTTGGCCGTAAAATAATTGGATGGAGTCTAACCAGTCTAGTCTTGTCCTGATCCGGTTCCAGATTACTGCATGACCAGAATGCCTGTATTTATTTTACCGATAAATGGTGAGAATTCCAAGTTCTGTTCAGACGAAGGGTTACGACCCCGATCCTTGTTTGGTTTACGGGTTGTAACCTGGTTATCTGAATAGTTCTATGGTATCTCGTCGTATATCATCCTGATGTATTTTCTTCATTTCCAGTTCTTACTTTTATTATACTTTTGTGCTGATTGCTGGTTTTAGTTCCTGAGTGAAGCTTCCTTTGTGGCACTTGCTCTTTCTGGGATCTGACCCAGCTGGTTTTGTATGGCCAGATTTCAGAGCAGCTCCAGAGGATCTACCGACTTTCCAGCCCGATGGTGGAGACTAGACGTAACCAGTGCAACGAGTAGGTTATTTTTGGCTCTCCCACTGTATTGTAGAACATTCTTTTGAGGAGTTTAGCCGACGAGCACCTGTTTAGCTCGATTGCACTTACTTACTGTCTGCCTACGGGCTGTAACATGATTGACAGATCCTAGGGTTGATCATGTATGACTAAACTCTTGCTAGTCCTAATATTTTGTAATGACTAGCTTCATGATCAGCTGAATATGTAATATTTGGGACGCCTTATTATTGTATATTTAATGATCATACATCTTGTGACTTTACTTACTTGCTTATGATTGAGACACTAGGCTTGTTCATGACCTTAAGAGACTGTTGGCTTGTAGTAACCCTCATGTATCTAGACAGCCGTGACCGTATAGCGAGATGGAATCCATTTCATATACATAGCTGGCTATGTCTGCCCCCGCTCTCCAGTATTCTGGTTCTGGGGCGTGACATGGTTTAAGTGGTGGCCCATGCAGGTCTTATAAATCAAAATATGTGAGGGTTTACCGAATAGATGTCTCAATCAGTATTCGCCCTTGATCTTTGCTCGTATTTTCTAAATCCCTGGATTCTTGTCCTGATCATATGCTTGTATCGTTGATCTGTCCTGGTCCTTCCTTATTGTTCCCCATGTCGTCTTCTTCAGCGACATCGTTTCTGGACCTGCCAGTCAGCAAGGCGGAGCATTTCCCGCGGATCAGCAGCAACCTGGAGATCAAGCCTAGCATTCCGGAGTAACCTCTAGAGTCGTGCCTTCTGACGGAGAGCCAGTTCAGCCTGCTGAGCCTGATGATGGCACTTTGGTAGGTCTCGTTAGGACTTTGATAACTTTCCAAGATCGTCGTGGAGATGCCTTGCACCAGGCAGTGACGGATGCTTTGACCAGAGGAGGTCATCAGGGTAACAACGCGGCCAACAGCTTCAAGCGCTTGAACCCTCCCTTCTTCGACGGTAGTGAAGATGCTATCGCTGCAGATGCTTGGCTTCAGGACACAGAGGTGATTCTAGAAGCAGCCAGGACCCCAGAGAACGAGAAGGTGGCTGTAGTACGCCTGCAGTTGTTGGATTTGGCCCGCAGCTGGTGGGCGACTCAGGTTGTTGGATTAGCAGCACCCATTGCTTGGGCAGTATTCAGAGAGAGATTCCAGACCAAGTATTTTGATGCTGTAGCTCGGTATGATCTACAGACGAGGTTCACCAATCTGAAGCAGATGGGCAGGACGGTCGACGGATATGCGGCCGAGTTTTCGAGACTCAGTCGGTTTGCTCCCACCTTGGTGGCGACCGAGTATGATAGAGCCCAGCAATTTCAGCAAGGGCTTCACCTGGAGATTCTATTGGCAGTTGAGCAGTTTGAGCATCAGACTTTTGATGCAGTCTTGAGAGCAGCTAGAAGGCATGAGTATACCTCCCAGAGGATTGTGGATAGGGCCGGAGGTCGGAAGAGATCCTACGGTCGGATGAATCAGTCTTCAGCCCCAGCCCCGGCAGCCAGGGCTTTGACTATTGGAGCTCCGAGGCGGGCGGTCTCAGTGACGTCGGATCAGCATTTGGCCCCGACGTACCCTCAGCAGCAGAAGCAGAAGCAGTCTTCTGCAGTAGGATGTTCTCATTGTGGGAAGCCAGGCCATGTGGTAGCAGAGTGCCGCAGGGTACAGGGATTGTGTCTGGCTTGTGGAGCAGCAGACCATAGGGTTGGATCCTGCCCGAATAGGGGAGGTTCATCATCGTCCAACCTTTCTAGCTCTTCGGTGAGAGGACCGGCTCAGGTCTAGCAGCAGCAGTATCCATTGCCGAGGCCCTTGCCACCTCAGTCCCAGGTATTCCAGCAGCAGAACCCCCAGCAGCATGTTCAAGCCTAGGCCTTGAGTCAGAATAGGCAGCGAGGATTTCAGCAGAGGGGACTAGCACCCCGAAGGCATGGTCAGGCTATGGTGATGACCGCAGAGGAAGGATTAGCACCAGGAGAGGTAGTGGCAGGTACTATTCTCGTCAACTCCTTTCCAGCTTCAGCTTTATTTGATTCTGGTGCATCACATTCTTTTATGTCTGCACGATTCACGACACGGATAGGATTGGAGCCCGAGTCATTATCGGTAAGGCTTAATATACTTACTGGTAACGGACTTGTTGGAGTCGATAGGGTATTTTCCTCGTGTCGGATCGTAGTTAGCGGTAGAGAATTTCCCGCTAGATTGGTAGAGTTCCCGATGGCCGATTATGATGTGGTCCTAGGGATGGATTGGTTGAAAAACTAGTATGCTAGAATAGACTGCCATATTGGTAGGGTTGTTTTTAGCATTCCAAGTGAGCTAGAGTTTTCCTTCTCTCGAGGCGAGGTTGAGCCTTCTCCTCCAGTGTTGCGGATGGCAGTAGCAGTAGTACAGTTTGCTCGGATAGTCGAAGAGTTTCCAGATGTTTTCCCATAAGAACTTCCAGGTATGCCGCCAGAGCGGAAGATCGAGTTCACTATCGACTTGATTTCTGGAATAGCCCTAATATCAGAGAGAGTCTACAGAATAGCACCGTCAGAGTTGGAGATCTTGTACAAGATGATTGAAGAACTTCGAACCAAGGGATTCATTCGTGCTAGTGGATCGCCTTGGGGAGCCCCGATGCTTCTTGTGAAAAAAAAGGACGGTACGTCCAGGTTATGTGTTGATTATCGTACCTTGAACTCAGTAACAATCAAGAACAGATACCTTCTCCCGAGGATAGATGACTTATTTGATCAACTCAAAGGGGCAGCAGTATTCTCGAAGATAGACTTGCGCTCAGGATATCATCAGATCAGAGTCAGAGAGCAAGACATCCCGAAGACAGCTTTTAGATCGAGGTATGGGCATTGGAAGTTCCTAGTGATGCCATTTGGAGCGACCAATGCGCCGGCGGTACTCATGGATCTCATGAATCGTATTTTCATGCCCTACTTGGATCAGTTTGTGATTGTGTTCTTGGATGACATCCTGGTCTATAGCAGGAGTGAAGCGGAGCATGAGCAGCATCTCCGTGTGGTTCTTCAGATTCACAGGGAGCACTAGTTGTATGCCAAGTTCAGTAAATACGAGTTCTGGATCGATCGTATTTCGTACTTGGGTCATATCATCACCAGAGGAGGAGTAGAAGTGGATCTCCAGAAGATTGTGGCTATTGAGTCATGGCCGGTACCCAGCACCGTTGCAGAAGTTCGTAGTTTTCTTGGATTGGCCGGCTACTACCGGCGATTTATTTCAGACTTTGCTCAGATTTTGGCGCCATTGACCCAGTTGACCAGCAAGGATGTGCAGTTTGCTTGGACAGCAGAGTGTCAGGATTCATTCGAGAAGTTGAAGCGAGACTTGATGACGGCTCCCATTCTCGTGCTTCCAAATGGAACCGGAGGATTCTCAGTGTATTGTGATGCTTCAGGCAGAGGCTTAGGATGTGTTCTGATGCAGCATGGGAAGGTAATAGCTTATGCGTCACGGCAACTTCGTGATCATGAGAGGAATTACCTAACCCATAACTTGGAGCTGGCAGCATTAGTGTTTGTACTTAAGTTGTGGAGACACTACTTGTACGGAGATAGGGTGGAGATTTTCACCGACCATAAGAGCCTAAAGTATATTTTCACCCAGAAGGATCTTAACATGCGTCAGAGGAGGTGGCTGGAGCTTCTTGTGGATTATGATGTCAACTTGCAGTATCATCCCGGGAAGGCCAACGTTGTTGCAGATGTATTGAGCAGGAGAGTCGGAGTTTATTTCCTAACAGCGCAACCGGAGCTGTTAGCAGATCTTCAGAAGATGGGTATAGAAGTTGTTCTCCCTTCCAGTGTGGCATTGATAGCCAGCATGCAAGTTCAGTCCATTATAGTTGAGAGGATCTGGATGGCACAGTCAGCAGAATCCTAGCTTCAGCGACTCAGAGCAGAGTGTGAGGCAGGACGAAGACCAGAGTTATGCATTCATAAGGATGGTACACTTAGGCATGGTAAGCATCTTTATGTACCCAGTGGAGATATCAGACAAGAGATCATGGCAGAGACCCACAGTTCGTAGTATTCCATTCATCCTGGTGGTATAAAGATGTACCGCGATATCCGTCAGCACTTTTGGTGGAATGGCATGAAGAGGGAGATAGCCCATTTTATCTCTCGTTGTTTGGTCTGCCAACAAGTTAAGGCTGAACATCAGAGGCCCGCTGGACTTCTTCAGCCCTTGTCGATTCCAGAATGGAAGTGGGAGCATGTGACCATAGATTTTGTGACCGGATTGCCTAGATCTCCAGCTGGTCGAGATGCTATTTGGGTTATAGTTGATCGGCTCACGAAGGTGGCTCACTTCCTCCCGTTCAGAGTTGGTCAGTCGACAGCTCAGTTAGCAGAGATGTACCTCAGGCAAATTGTCAGATTGCATGGAGTGCCAGTTAGTATCACTTCGGACCGAGATTCAAGATTTACGTCACACTTTTGGCGTAGCCTGCAGGAGAGTTTGGGAACTCGTCTCCAGTTCAGTTCAGCCTATCACCCGCAGACAGATGGTCAGTCGGAGCGTACAATCCAGACTCTTGAAGATATGTTGCGGTCCTGCACACTTGACTTCGGTGGTTCGTGGGAAGATCACTTGCACCTGGTGGAGTTCTCGTACAACAACAGTTTCCAAGCTAGTATCCAGATGGCACCGTTCGAGGCACTGTATGGTAGGAAGTACAGATCTCCGCTAGCATGGGATAATGTCGGAGAGAGATAGATGCTCGGTCCAAAAATGATTGGCCAGACAGTTGAAGTGATCAGAAGGGTCCGAGATCATCTTCGAGTTGCCCAAGATTGCCAGCACCATTGGGCCGATTCTCATCGACGCCCTCTCGAGTTTTCTGTTGGTGACCATGTATTCCTGAGGATTTCGCCTAACCGTGGCATCATTCGTTTCGGCGCACGAGAAAAGCTTAGTCCTAGGTATATAGGGCCGTTCGATATTCTGGAGCAAGTAGGAGATGTATTCTATCGTCTCGCTCTTCCGTCGTCGCTAAGTGAGGTGCATGACGTGTTCCATGTATCCCAATTACGACGATATATCCCGGACCTAAGCCACATCCTGGATCATTCAGAATTGGTTGTTGGTACCAACATTTCGTATGAGGAGAGGCCCGTGTCTATATTGGACCGGAGAGAGAAGACACTCAAGAACAAGACTATCAAGTTAGTCCGAGTCGCTTGGGGTCATCACTCTTTGGGTGAGACAACGTGGGAGCGTGAGGATGATATCCGATCGCGATATCCCGACTTGTTTGACTCGTGAGGTATAATGTCTTCCTTATGCCTCATACTTCGATTCCTTGCTTGAATGAGTGATTGCCTGCCTAGTTATATCTTGCTTGTGATTAATATCGCTTGTCCTCGTCTCTCTAGCCTCTTAATTAAATTCCGAGGACGGGATTCTTTTAAGGTGGGTAGAGTTGTAATACCTGTGGTTCGTATTACATATTTTTGGAATACGTGTACGTATTTTATCTTGTATTGCATGATTCCTTGCTTAGTTCCTTCCTGGCTTAGGTTATTCTTGGTTCGGGTTGGCTTGGTTCGGTTTGGGATTGCTATTGGTTCATTATGAACCAAGGGTGAACCCCCTACCTACCACCACCCTCCCCATTTATTAACCCATTCTTCTTTCTCTCTCTTCATTACTCTTCTTCTTTCCTCTATTACTTCTTCACCTACCAGAGAGAGGGAGAGAGAGGTCTAGGCAAGTGCAACTTGCTTTATGAAGGAACTCCAATTTTATTGCTTCATTCTCTTCCTTACAGCATTTTAACGTACTTTAATACTTGGCATTTCCACTTTCCAAGGCTAGATTCTTGTAGATCTAAGTTTACTTTACTTTCAGATTTTTTGGGTTTTGATCTACTTAATCTTGTTATTTTCGAGTTTTGATGGTTCCATGTTGTAGAGAATTTTGTTTTACCCCATTTTGATCTATGGAAGTTTAGATTTGGGCTCCGGATGATGGAGTTATGGAGCTTGAGAACTTGGCTCTCATGGTGTTCTTCTTCTCGAAATTTTAGAGAAGATGAACTGTGCTTGACTTGACCGCATGAATATTTCATGCGACAAGTGTTCTATTCAGCCGCATGACTGGAAGTACTTTGAGCCGCATGAGGGCTGAACTCATCTAGCCGCATACACTCGCTCGACCCCAGCCGCATAATACTCCGCTCCTCTTGAACCGTATAGACTTGCTTCCCGCTAGCCGCATATGCCTCCTTCTCCCCAAACCGCATAAGGGCCGCTTTCCGCTGGCCGCATGGGACTTCACTTGACCCAGCCGCATGAGAACCCCCTTCCCTTGAGAGCCGCGTAAGCATTGATCCTCGATAGCCGCATGGGATTTGCTCACCACCCAGCCGCATATACTGCAGTCTTTTTCTTGCCGCATGAGGACCCGAGCCCTCTCAACTGCATGACTCTGAATTTTCTAACCACATAAGTTTTCCGCCCCTAGCTGCATGAGTACCCTCCCCTTCCTCCAGCCGCATGGGTTGCCCCTTCTGCCTGCTGCATGGATTCGTCTCTCGTTGGGCCGCATGACTCCTCCCCATGCCTTGTCTTGTTATTTTATTATTATTGCTATTATTCATTTAGTATTATTAACTCATGCCTTGTAACCCTCAATGTAATTGGGTCTCCTGATTGAATGCTTGTACTATGATGCCTTGCACATATACCTGAACACAAAAGTGACCCATCGTGGTACACTCCTGACAAGTAAACAAGACATGACCTGATAGTAGCCCGTCGTGGCGCACTCTTGACCAGTACTCTGGACATGATAACCTGACATGATATATCTTGATAAGCTGTTACGACGGCTACCTGACATGACATGACCTGTATAGATAACCTGGACACCGTGGGCGATTGTGCTTGTACAAATAATCCAGTCCTGTCTTGTATCATGTCTAGGAGGGGACTCCTGAGTACCACGGTCAGGAGTACTTACCGAAATGGACTAAAGCTAATAACTAGATTAATACATTAGTCATAAAGAGATTTCCCAGCTACATGCAATCCTGTTACCTGGGCGCGCTTGGGATCTGTAGCCTGCCGTCGAGTCGGGCACATTTCCAGTACACTGTCATGTGTTGCACCCTTCAAGCTACCTAAGGGTACATACGTTTCCTGGACGATGTACCCACCTGAATTCAACCCTAATCTTTCGACCTGGGTAACCTGGATGGTCTGCAGGGCTTGTGGCTGTGGAATAATCTTACTGCATCTTGCTAGTAACTAGGCCTGTGATAATCCTAGTTAGTTAAAGTATCAAGCCGTAATTCTTGCTTGGCCGTAAAATGATTGGATGGAGTCTAACCAGTCTAGTCTTGTCCTGATCCCGTTCCAGATTACTGCATGACCAGAATGCCTGTATTTATTTTACCGATAAATGGTGAGAATTCCAAGTTCTGTTCAGACGAAGGGTTACGACCCCGGTCCTTGTTTGGTTTATGGGTTGTAATCTGGTTATCTGAATAGTTCCATGGTATCTCGTCGTATATCATCCTGATGTATTTTCTTCATTTCCAGTTGTTACTTTTTTTATACTTTTGTGCTGATTGCTGGTTTTAGTTCCTAAGTGAAGGTCCTTTGTGGCACTTGCTCTTTCTGGGATCTGACCCAGCTGGTTTTGTATGGCCAGATTTCGGAGGAGCTCCAGAGGATCTACCGACTTTCCAGCCCGATGGTGGCGACTAGACGTAACCAGGGCAACGAGTGGGTTATTTTTGGCTCTCCCACTGTATTGTAAAAATATTTTTTTTATGCGTTTAGCCGACGAGCACCTGTTTAGCTCGATTGTACTTACTTACTGTCTGCCTACGGGCTGTAACATGATTGACAGATCCTAGGGTTGATCATGTATGACTAAACTCTTGCTAGTCCTAACATTTTGTAACGACTAGCTTCATGATCAGCTGAATATGTAATATTTGGGACGCCTTATTATTGTATATTTAATGATCATACATCTTGTGACTTTACTTACTTGCTTGTGATTGAGACACTAGGCTTGTTCATGACCTTAAGAGACTGTTGGCTTGTAGTAAACCCTCATGTATCTAGACAACCGTGACCGTATAGCGAGATGGAATCCATTTTATATACGTAGCTGGCTATGTCTGCCCCCGCTCTCCAGTATTCTGGTTCTGGGGCGTGACAAGTTATTATGTGAAGGCTAAGATGAGGCGAGTTCACCGAAACTACCCCACCTGAGCGAGGAGTCACCTCGACCGAGCGAGCCTTCGAGCAGCTGTTGCAAGGCTATGTCCGAACGCCGTCGACGTTTCGATTCCTCCGATTGACTTTGCGGGATGGGGCACTACAACTTATACCACTCAGAACAAGTCTCGTCCTCGAGACTTTCTTGAAGGCAAGCCATCCTACCATCTCTATGGCCAAGACTTACTCGTGTTCAGACATGGGACTGTAACAGTCGAGCGAGGTACGCCATAATTTATCGTATACCCTCCGCCTACGTGTTTCCTTGATTCCGTGCCACGCTTGCACGATTATCAAATCTTCCTCTAACATGATTCTAAATTCTCGACACTCTTCCAATCCTCAAGTCTCGTTTGAATTCAACGTATCAATTGGTGGGATCATGCACGCATTCTAGGCGTCCCTAAAATATATGCATTCAGCTAAGCCGCATGATAGATAATTCATCATTCTCACTCGAGTCGCATCATACACATATTTAGGCGTCCCTGAAATATATGCGTGTCAGCCGAATCTCGTGAGGGGTATCCCTATACTTTTGATTCACTCCATCCATCCATGCCAATCCTCAAGATCAATCTTTCGATTGCTAACTCTTGAAATAGGACGTCTCGCCTAACCGCTAGGCCATTTCTCAAGGCTAAGTCAATGTCAGGATTGGAATCATAGTTCTCCAACAATAATGCCAACACTGACCCCAATCCTAGGGTCAAACCAAAGTCGATAGTACGGGGTTTTCTACCCGAGCTCGCGTCACTCAGATTTCTAAACATCGAGCACGATCACCTATTCGCATCGAGACATTCGTTACACAGATTCGAATCTATTCAATCACCATTTCTAACCAATTCATGTATTCGATCACGAGGTTATCTAGCTTGACAATATGTTGTGCCCCAATCTCACGCGAGTTCGATTATCCATGATGGTTCATGAATCACCATGCAACGCTTCCACGGAATAATCATTCTCATCGGGGCGTAACTCTTGCCTACGTCTAGACTAATTCATTCTCGATACGCGGATTGGACCTACGTAATCCTCAAATTTGACCGTCACGTACGCTAAGTCATTCTTGAGTCCACCTTCGCATCAAACCACAAGTCGGAGTACACAAATTGCCACGCCATGCTAGTTCAATCACTCCCGCTGTATGAATCACCATACCAGCGTTCACGCGGAGTGATCGCCCTAATCGACACGACGCATGTGCGAGGCTGGAGTTGCGCTCGCAGAAGACAAAAATGTGAACATTGTGGTTGTCAACGAAGCAAATCCAAATATTTTCATTTTCATCCAAGCCAAGATCTCAGTTCGATAGTCCGTTTGTCATTCGTTCAACCAGAAAATCCTCGAGCCAAGTTTATCTTTTCCTCGACACATTTCAACATCCCGAGTATAGCATCCATCGGAACAATGATATTTGTACGATCGTCATTCGCCGAGTCAAAGTACCCCCGAGTTATCGCATATCGATCTTTGATACGCCTCAATACCATCGACGATATGCGTAACCTGACGATCTTCCTTTGCAACCAATTTTGAGTCGTGTGACTGATGCTATTGTCCGAACTGGATATACCCCAATTCCTTTCGATCAAATCCAGATTCACAAGTGCGATCCTCTAGGCTTCCTCAATCAAGACATTCACTTTTATTCATCGTTCCGAATCATTTTCTAACTCGCGTTGCCCATTCACAAGTTGTCCGAACGACATCTCATTCGAGACATACTAAGTCACGACCAACTAAGCGTGACGCGTTCTAAGGCTCCACGCGATCGCATCGCCTCGCCGACATACTCGCCGTTACCTCTAATCGTCAATTCTTGCTCGAATGATTCCCAAGACAAACCATACACCACTCAGGATTCGAGCCATCCGATCTAGTCCTCAATTACGTTCGCATCACTCGCTAAGACATCCTTCTGATTCGTTCGACGAATCTCTAGTGTAATCGCTCACGTCGTATCGACGCACTAAGTTGTTCGTACTATTTCTCAAAAATCTAAACTAGTCTTCCTTGCACGCCTAAGCGTCATTTCGATAGAGTTCCTATCGATATATACTCTAAGTGTATTTCCGTTCCCGACCGAGCGATACTTAATATTGCTCGCGACTCGTTGGCACCAAAAAGTCGAGGTGCGCGACACGCGACACAACTTAGCCAAAAGGCCGTATGCATAGCTATCCCGTACGGACTGTATTCGAGCTTGCATGCTCATTCGCTAATGTCGACGTAGGACTATTTGGGCACGTACGTGACTTGCTAACTTTTAGTACGAGTTTCCTTATCAAGTTAAGTTGACACCGTTCGACACAAAGGCCTAACGATGCGTCCGGCGATAGCCTATCGATGCGTTCAATTGAACGCTTGCACGAGCTTTTAAAAATATCTAGACTTATTGTATGGACGTGCCGAGGGACATTTGAGAGAGAGCGCACACTTCTTTGTCAACGACGAGCTTTCAAAACTGAGAAATTTAACTTGAAGTCCAAGGACGTAAAGCCGTGCTCTGATACCATTATGTCATGCCCCGCTCCCGTAGGAGCGATCTTCATCGCTAAGGCGTGATGCCGTACAAGCCTAGATTGAGCTTGTACAAGGCAGTTTCATAACGGCCAATTACATCGACGGTGACGGGGTCGTCGCACAGAAATCCCAAGCAGAAACATTGAACATGCAGCAAAAATTTAGAAGCAATACACAAGTTATTTAAAAGAACTCTTTATTGATATTGAACAATGATATTATAATGGGCGCAAGGCCATGATTACAAGTCTCTCATGCTCACTTTTCTTTCATTTTACAAGTCACTCTGCTCTCTTTCATCTCTCGATACAATGCTTGAGCCAACGAAAGCTTCGGAAGGCGATGTCCATACATTATGTCCTGTATATGTCTTGAGTTCACGCAGTCGCACGCTTCGACTCGCCAAGGAACTCTGTGCCTCGATGCATCCAAGCGAGCTCCGTGCCACGAGCTTCTATCTGTTCCTGCACATGAAAACTGTGTGGGTGTCAGTACTCAACTGTATTGGTGGAGTGAGCTCCTCGCCCACCCATACAAAACCGACACGTTCATTTACTTTGTGCGATACAAGTCCTTTTACGATTTGTATTTCTAGTCTTGCCTTAGGATCTATTTTAGAACAAGACGTCTCGGCCTATACTTAACAATGCAACGACAGGGTCGTGCAACGACGGGGTCGTGCCATGCCAACGTGTGTTTCGATCGAGGCAGTGCCTCATCGCTTATGTACTTGACCGAACTTTAACTCGGGACAGCAGGGTCGTGCCATACTCTGTTCGTGACTTCAACGCATTCAGGACAGTGCTTTGTCGAGGAGCAACTTATGAGAACTCGGCCGTGCCAAGACTTTCACTTAAACTCAAGTACCTCTAGATCAATTCTTGTGCCAACGACGTCAAGGGGACGACTCGTGCAGGTCGTGCCTCTAGACCTTGCTTAGACTTGTTCGTGCTTCAAGATTGAGGCCGTGCCTCGCAACTTATCAAGACTTATCCTTGCTACCGTCTTGCGGTCTTCCTGTTCGACTCATAAACCAACTTAGACAAGACTTGTGAAACATAATGTCGACTTTATGAACATCCCAGCGCCAAGTATCGTGCCTCTGCACGGTAACTATGCTGTAGCCCAATCTTAGGCCCAGACATTGTGTTACCGACTAGACCTGCATTCAAGTTCTACACCCAATCCAAAGGCATGCACGCAGTTTGTCGCTATTCTGCCGACCCATCTACATGAGTGGTCACTAGCAATGTCAAGCTATCTTGGACTCGGCTCGACGGGATATCGGACCGCCCTTCCATGGGTAGCTAGCCCCGGAAGCGCCGATACTCCCATGCGGTTATCCGGCATCCTGCTTTGAGCCGCCTCGCTTCCCCCGGGCCGACATGATCCCGGCGCCCCAACGATCATTCGAGAAGACTACACCTTGTCGACAAGTTGTCCAATGACCATGCAGACTCAACTCGATCTATCAAGACCTTCCTTAACCATGACCATGCTTTCCATCTTTCTATTGAGACTCCCAAGTAGAGGGACTGATCTCGCGTGCTTGCTTATCCAGACTTATCGAGACTCCCAAGTAGCGGAACCGATCTCGCGTGTTTCCTTGTCAAGACATAGCGAGACTCCCAAGTAGCGGGACCGATCTCGTGTGCGGGACTTATCGAAACTTAGCGAGACTCCCAAGTAGCGGGACCGATCTCGACGACAACCAGTCGCGTGGACTTCCTTTATCCGTGGCATACTCTTTACTAAATCTACCGTGGCTCGTGCCTTAGACAGACCTTGTTCTTTAGGCGATGCTATCGCTCAAGTCATATACTTTATACGACGAGCCTTGTTTTTGAGGGACTACGCGACTTGACAACCGCAGATAGAACGGAACAGTGCTAGAAATGGCTTAGACCGACCGACATAACTTTTGCCTAACTTACTTGTGCAACGACTTGACGAGCAAAGGCTACGCCAAGCTTCGCATCGAGGGAAACGTGCTGTGCACGCGTTCGACTTGAACAACCAAGTTCGTGCCTAGACTTAAGCCAAAAGTCGTACAAGACGACTTGACCCATGAGACGTGCGAAGGCTATGCCAAGCATTGGACGATGGGACCGTGCATGCTTTATCAAGCATTCACGCAGGCGACGCCTATGACTTAGGCTATTTCGAGTGTTGAGGCAACTTAGCAACTTAGGCCAACTTCCTTCTCCCAAGCCACGGGACGAAGGATCGAGTGTCGTTTTCAAAACACGCTGAGCAAACTTCTAAGAAGACCGTGGGACCATTTTCCATGTTCTAGGACATTTCGACACGTCGAGATTATTCCCTTAGCTATGTGGATTGCGTCTCTTTTATTATCAAACCTAACTTGTGCAAGTTGAAAACATGTGAGTTATTAAGTAAAGGCTAAGATGAGGCGAGTTCACCGAAACTATCCCACTTAAGCAAGGAGTCGCCTCGACCGAGCGAGCCTTCGAGCAGCCGTTACAAGGCTAAGTCCGAACACCGTAAGTGTTTTGATTCCTCCGATTGACTTTGCGGGACGGGGCACTACACAACACCCAACCCAATTTTATGTGACCCCTATCATGACTACCCAAATACCCCATACAATTTTTCTCTTTTTCCTACTCTGAAATATCTCTTTTTCTCTCTCTACTTATATAAATATCTCTATTTAAAATATCTCTTTCTCTTTATAATATCACACACTCTCTCTCCTCTCAAACATATCTCTCTCTTTCTAATATACAAATATATATCTCTCTCTACTAACAGCCACCTCCCCCCCACATAGCTAGCCTCTCTCTCTCTCTCTTAACTTCCTCTCTTTCTCTTAACTCTCTTTCTATAATATCTCTCTCTCTTTCTCTCTCCACTTTTCTCACAGCCACCCTCCCCATCTTTAATTAAAACACACACACACACACATTAGTCTCTCTTCCTCTTTTTCTCCTCCTTTCCCCGTGTCGCTCGTCGTGCCCCCGCCGGTTCTCGTGCTGCCGTGCGGCGGAGCAGCAGCAGCTGCAGTGGCCAGCAACAGCAGTAGCGCTGCAGTACCAGCGCAGCAGTAGCTGCCATGGCAGCAGCAGCGGCCACGCGCCGACGGCCACCACGTCGTCCATGGCTCCCTCAGCCGGGCACACCTTTGGCGAGCCCCCCTTGCGTGCGCCATCGTCCCTGGCATGTATCCGAGCCGATTCGTGTATTTCATACAAAATCTCGTCGTGACGCGCTCGAAATGGAATTCAAAATGGCATTCCGTCGCAGCGACTCCGCGTACGTTTTTCGAAAGATTCGACCGTTGGATCGACGAACTCTTTGCTCCGTCACAATCTCGGTATATAGATCTTCACTCCCCTCAAGTTTTATCCGTTAATTTTTTCGTTTGATACATCAAAACCGGCCGCCAAGTTGACCATTTAAATTGTATAATTTTTAGACAGTTTTGCGGAGCCAACTTCGTCGGCTCATATCTCCGCCGTGGCAGCTCTGTTTGGCGTGCCACCAGTTCCTGTGCGTAGCTGGTATAACCCTCTTCCTTATCCTTCAGTTTCGTTTTATTGTGAGCACATTTGATTGATTGAATTTGACGCCAAAGTTGGCTGTCCGAATTCGTAATTTTTAACTTGTAAAATTCTATTTTTGAACCCGGGACTCCGAATTCCAATTCTGACACCAGCAGTAGACTCGTGGCGTCGTTCTGGCACGATTTCATATAAAGTTTATAGATTTGGAGGACGTAGGCCCTGGCACGTATTTCGGTGCAAAACGGACCCCACAGTCTGAGTCAACGGGTCAATTTGAGATCGACTCATCGGAATCCAATTCCGGATATACCGTTGAGTTCGTATCGTCATTCTAGACTCGTTGACATATAATTTGCTGAGTTTTATGGACCTTGGCTCCGGCACACTTTTTTGTGCAAATCGAAATTTTAATGTCCTGGTCAGCGGACCATTTTGAGATCGGGTCAACAGAATCCAATTCTGAATATACCTTTGGGTTTGTATCGTCATTCTGAATTCGTAGACATATAATTTGTTAGGTTTTATTGACTTCTACTCTGACACATTTTTCGGTGCAAAGTGGGTCCAACGGCAGAAATTATTTTGACCCAAAATTACCATTTTGTCCCTGTGTCCAAATTGGACTTATGGGTAGGCTATCCTAGCTAATTTGACCATTCTGGACACGTTGGTAATATTTATTTTGTCATTCCACGACATCTGTAGATTGTTGCTTAGGTATCATCCTTAATTTATAATTAATTTTTATTATTAGTGTATATATGTATATACTTGGTTTTCGTAAAACTAAAGAATGATCTTTGAGTTTCTAAGGACTCTAAGTGTTGGCTATAGGCTTAGTGTCACCCCAAATTGGTCTACTATGCTAGGACATCACTTAGCTAAGTGTCCCAGTTAGAAGTCGTGGCACACCACTAGTGTTGGAGTTAGCAGTCTAGAGTCATGAACATAGAATAGGATCTGAGATTATTATACCCTTTTTGACAGTGATAGGACACCAGGTCATTGCTCCCAAGGAAGTCCCCGTAGGGAACCTCGCTTGGTAGTCTCGCTTAGATTTTTTTTTTTTTGGCTTAGTTATTGAACCGTTTAGACTATATCTTGTAGTCACTGGACTTTGTCTCCAGTTTGATACTTTGGAAGTGTATTATTAAGTCTGTACTTATTTTAATTTCGCTTATAGATGCTGTGTTGTGATGAACCTTTTAAATGTGATATTAGAACTGTTAGGAGCTTAGATCCTTTATTATCTATTCTTAGAACAGCTTACTACGCTTTAACCAAGCGTAGACTGGACATGGCTCCGCCTGGTCCAACAATTTGGGTAGCCGGTCGTGACAGGACCTCCTCATTCAACAAGCTACTTTTGACTGCCTCCATCGTGACAACTCCATCAGGCGCGGAGTTGCTCACCAACACCACCAACATCTCCTAGCTTTTCGGCAGAAAACTCAAGAGCAGTAGGGCCTGAAGCTTATCATCAATCACCGTCTTCATCGCAGACAGCTGATTTATGATACCCTGAACCTCGTTCAGATGTTGTGCTACTGGGGCACCCTCCGTGTACTTCGAGTTGACGAGTTGGCGAATAAGAAACGCCTTGTTACCAGCCGTCTTCCTTTCGTACAACGAATACAGCTTCTCCTATAATGCTTTTGCTGAACTCTCCATGGACACGTGGTGAAACACCGAATCATCCAACAATTGGCGGATGAATCCAACGGCCTTCCGATCCAGTCATTTTCAGTCTTCAGCAGCTTTGTCTATTGGCTTTGCGTTGTCACCCTCCAACGGACCATGCAAGTCCTTGCTCCAGAGTAGATCCTCCATCATTGGCTTTCAAATCGCCCAGTTTTCTCCTGTGAGGATGATCATACGAGTGTTCATCTGCTCCATAGACATGGTTGCCAAAACCTCCAAAGCTCTGATACCAGATGTTGGAAATCAGATACGCCCTCTTACGCTCCGATACCGTGTCTAAGACGTTGCCGTAGCGGAAACTTAGGCCAACCCACCTGAAATAACCAACCCCCGTCTAACGGACACCAAATACAGATAAAGACAAGTATATGGCGGCGACTACGTCACCTGGACAAATTCCAATCTCTATAACTCAAATAAAATTACAAGATTGACAAAAACTAATATTGAACCCTTTGTCCTAATAGGTTCAACCCCCTCACCACACTCAAGAAGAAAAGAAAGAGATTACAATTGAAATCGCTCACCAACCCGTAGCAATCTTCCTAACCGAAGTTGACGACCCCTCGATTAGATCTATTCTTCCTTCTGTCTTGGATGTCGAAGTCATAAGAGCAAAGTACGGAACATTCTCTTAGATTTTCTGTGGACGAGCACCTCGAATCTCCACTTTTGTGCTGTACTTTGTGCCTCCACCCTCACCCCATATATATAGGATGAGAAAAACCTATTTTAGGTCATAATAGGATTTCTTAAATAGGAAGCCCTCAAATAAGAATCCTACTACACCTAAAATAGTCCATCAACATCCTATTTTAGATTATAATTAATCTCTTAAATATGAAACCATCAAATAAGAATCCTATTATATCTAAAATAACCTAGATCCAATTATGGACATCTAAATCAAATTAAATCAAATATTTAATCAGATTTGGACTCCATAAATATGCTATTACCAAATCCAGACTGGACACCAACAGAAAATAATTAAAACAAGCTACGAAACACGAATACTACATGTACATTCAGGTTCAAAGCTCCTGATCTTAGACAAAAAAGAAAGGCTAAATTGTACTTTGATACCCTCAACTATTCCGCTTTTTCAAGTTGATACCATAAACTTTTTTACTCAACAACTTAATACCTCAACTATTATTGTTTTTCAACTTGATACCTAAATTTTTAAAAATCCCCAAAATGCCCTTATCCCTTCCCTCTCCCCTTCTCCCCTCCCCCCTCCCCCACTCCGGCGACCACCTCCCCCCTCCCGCGGCGGCGACCCCCCCTCCCGCGGCGGCGACCCCCCTCCCTCTCCGGCGATGGTGGAGTCGGGAAAGGAGGGCAGCGGGAGAGGGAGGGGAGGGAGCGGGGGGGGGGGGGTGCGGGTGGCCGGAGGGTGGAGGGGAGCGGGGGTTGGGGGGAGGGGGAGGGTGCAGGCGGGGCGGGAGGGGGGGGAGGGGCGGAGGGGGAGGGTGGGGATGGGGCGGGAGGGTGGGGGAAGGGTCGGAGGGGGAGGGTGGGGGCGGGGCGGGAGGGGGGGAAGGGGCGGAGGGTGCGGGTGGGGCGGCGGGGAGAGGGGCGGGGGCGGGGGTGGTGGCCGGAAGGGGGGGGGGGGGCTGGAGGAGGGGAGGGGGGAGGGGTTGAGTGGTAGTTTTAATTTTTGGGTAAGGACATTATTGTCCAAAAAAAATTTAGGGTATCAAGTTGAAAAAAAAAATAGTTGCGATATCAACTTGAAAAAGCGTAATAGTTGAGGGTATCTAAGTACAATTAAGCAAAAAAGAAAAGACTTCTAGTTCGAGGTTGAGAATCTGTTGCAATTTGATTCATGCATGTCTCATGATTCATTTGAAATTTGCGAATGTTTTGTAAAGAAAGGATGTTTGTGAACTACAAATAGAATATGTAATGATACAATTTAAACAAATTGCAAGGAGGTTAAGAGGCTTCGTAAAACTATTACATGGTAAAAGTAATTAATTAAATATAAAATTAACCTATCTTATTGTACATTTAGGGTGTGCTCGATTGCTAGGTGGAAAACATGTGAAAAAAAAATTAATTTTATGGAATTATTTTTCTATAAAAAAATTTTCATAAAATTTTAAAAATTTTTTATGGAAAACTTAATTTGGGTATTTGATTGTCATTATTTTCCACGAAAAATTGTTATTTTCCACGGAAAATATTATTTTCCTATGGGTTGGAAAAGTTTTATTTTTCATCATTTTCGAAGAAAATATGAAAAATAATAGTTTTTTATAAAATAATTTCATGAAAAATATAAGCTATCAAATACTACAATTGGTGAAAATTTTGTGATGAAAATATTTTTCATAAAAAAATGACCAATCAAACAGTCTTATTTTATTTTATTTTATTGTGCATTTACTTGTTTGCATTCAATCTTGAAAAACTTCATTAGTTTCACGTGGAGTTTACAAGTCCACCAGCCAATGGATTTTACTATGGAATCCTATGTTTGGTAACCGGATTTTACTATTTGGATTTGGAAATCCTCCAAATCCAAATCATGGATTTCAAGATTCAAATCCAACTCCAACCAAACATAGGATTTGAATTTATGATTAATAATTAAATTATAGTCATGATCAATAATTAAGCTATTAATTAATTATGATTAATTATAGTTATTATTATTTATAAAATTAATAATTAACGATTAATAATTAACGATAAGTAATTAATAATTGACGATAAGTTATTATTAATTATAAAATTAATAATTAATAATTTTAATTTTTTAAATAAATAACGGTTAATAAATAAAGATTAATAATTAACGATTAATAATTAATAAATAATAACTATAAATTATAATTAACGATTAATAATTAATAATTAACAATCGATAATTTTTTATTAACGATTATTAATTATAAATTATAATTATTGATTAATAATTAATAATTAACGATTAGTTAACTATAAATTAAATATTTTAAAATTAGTAATTATAAATTAATATTATTATGATTAGTAAATTATTAATTAAATTATTATAAAATATGATTCTAATTGTGATTAAAATATTATTAATTAAGATTATAATAAAATAGTTATTAACAAATTATTAATTAATATTATAATAATACTAATAAATTATTAATATGATTATAACAAAATTAACTAATTAACTATTTTTTTAATTAATAATACTAAACATAGGATATGATTATTAATTAATATTATAATAATACTAATAAATTATTAATTAATATTATAATAATAATATAATAATACTAGTAAATTATGATTATTAACTAAATAATAAAATATTATTAATTAATATTATAATAATACTAATAAATTATTAATTATGATTATAACAAAATTAACTAATTAACTAATTTTTTAATTAATAATACTATTTTTTTTAATTAATAATACTAATAAAATAGTTAGTTTTTTTTATTAATTAACTAATTTTTAACGAAATTATTAAAGAATAAATATTTTTAACGAAATTATTAAAGATTAACTAATTTTTAATTTACTAATTTTTAACAAAATTATTAAATAATAAATATTTTAACGAAATTATTAAAGAATAATTATTTTTTTCCTCCAAAATCCAACAAAATTCAAGTTTTTGATTTTGTCATACTTTCCATATCCAAATCCATCTCCAACCAAACATAGGATTCCATAAATTTATTTTCAAATTCATAAAAATTCAAATCCCACCTCCACATACGATACATGTCTCGGAGATCAAGTACATCTTTCTTTGAAAATTTGGTGCGTTTGATTGCAACGTGGAAAAGGAATTAATTTTATGGAATTATTTTTTTAGGAAAAAAATTTCATAAAATTTTAAAAAAATTATGTGGAAAATTTAGTTTGGGTGTTTGATTGTCATTATTTTCCATGAAAAATAGTTATTTTCCTATGGGTTGGACACGTTTTATTTTCCACCATTTTAGAAGAAAATATGAAAAGTAATAATTTTTTGGAAAATAATTTCATGAAAAATATAAGCGATCAAACACCCCAATTGGTGAAAAATTTGTGATGGAAATATTTTCCATAGAAAAAATGCCCAATCAAACACAGCCGCATGCAGAGACTCTCAATTCAAATTCAAAATTTAATGTAGTCGGAAGAAAACGATTACCTATAGTCGCTGAATGATAACCAAATTTCTAGCCGAGAGTACCCGTGCGTACAAAATACTATGTAGAATCACTATGCAACATCCAATAGTAAAAAGAAAAAAAAAATCAAATCAAATCATGGAAATTAGACTCGGATCAAACCGGACCTACACGCAGATCCCACATGCCATGAAAATAAGATGAGTTAGAATATGTTAAAATTGGAAAAATTATGTCATACAACACTTATGTCATACAACACCATAATGACACCAAAAATTCACCACTACTCTCAGATTCACAATCCGACATGCGATTACAAAAATACTAAAATTAGTCGACTTGTAGGCCCACAAAATGAGCTCCAAAAAAGCTATACAATATTGGATGAGAAAATCATCATAGGGGTAATTCGACGTTGCGATCCCAATGACGCAAGTTTTGTCACAATCCGACAAGCGTACAAGAAGATGTTTGGTCGAATACGGTAAATATTGACGTACATGGATCAAATTCGTTGCGCTTGGTCGATGATTCTTGAAGATGTCAAATCGTATACATCATTGGACATGTTACATGTACATTAGAAGAAAATGGCGCGACGAAGTTCGCTGGTTAAGCGGGAAGGGGTGGTGGGAGGGTTGGACAGGTTATCTAATGAGAAACATGTGTAGTTTTTTGTTGAAAACATTTGTCGGGCAGTAGGGGGCTTGTCGGCGGAGTACGACGACGTGAGGGCGGTTGACGGTATTACGCTATGACATGGGGACTATGGTGGCACGACCTTGAAGATGATGATCAAGATAGGGGGTCTGACCCCATGAGGGTGGTTGTAATAGTCGTTGTTGACAATAGTAATTTCTATTATAGAGGTTGCTACAAGTGGCCGATGCAGCAGGCGCCGGGGCATGGATGTTCGTTTAGGGATGGTGGGGCGCGGAGGCGATAGCTCTAAGTTGTTGTTGTGAACAAGAAGGTGGAGAATGGAGGTTAGAGTTGTTTTTGAATTGGAGATGGGAGGAGCTATGTTAGTTATGGGAGGATCTATGTTGTTTGTGGTGCTAATCTGGTACATGGTTGGACCGGTCATTGGAGTTTTTGAATGATGGTTTGAGTCTTCCAATGTGCACAAAGTCACAAAGAGGAGTCAGATCGCAATTCACTCTTCTTCCGTCAATCGTGGTCTTGAAGAACGACAAAAGAAAGTGGCATGGTGCTTTGTCACGTCCCAGAACTAGAACACTGGCAAGTAGGGATGGACCAGGCCAGCTACGTATTCTAGAGTACTCCAATATTCCGAGACACGATCAAAGCTGTATAGATGTAGGGGTTACTGTTACAAGTCAATAATCAAACCTAGGTCAAGCACATCCTAGATATCTCAATCACATGCAAGTAAGTAAGGTACAAGAGTATGATCACAGGCATATAAGACAGTAAAGCGTCACCAACTATAATATATAGATGATCATGAAGCTAGTAGTATAAAATTAAGAAATCACAATAGTGTAAGTCATACATGATCAACTATAGCTGCAGTCTAGAATATATAAAACATGTCCAATCCCGTATGTAACGCCTCAGTTCCAAAATACATTGGACCAAATATATGAATACACGCCAGCAACACGTCACTAATAGGCCTGTCATGACCCGCTCCCGAATATTCGGATACGTGTCGGACACATCCAGCCTACGCTACGAGACACAACGTAATAAGCTGTTCTAAACCTTTAATTATCTTCAAAATTATATTAGATCAGATTAATCACAGTATTGAAATAAACTAGAAATAAGTACAAAGATGTCACTTAGTTATATTTCCAAAGCAAGAGTAAACTGGAGACAAATTCAGCCAAATAAATGTAACTAGTTATTACAAAGCAAGTTCAAATGCGAGATGTAAACTAAGTTGTATGGTACATATTCCCCAGTAGGGACATCCTCTGGGATGTGAGCTAGTGTATCAGTAGCAGGTCCATAACATGAATTGCAAAGCAACTCCTCCTCGGTCAATTCACCTGCAACGTTGAGCAAAGTACAATCCTACAATTTACACTACTGATACATGACATGATAAAGATGAACTGATAAAAAGACATGGTTGGTTTGAAAGAAAAGGCAACATGCATGGTTGAAAAATAAAATAACATACTCAGGATTCTATAAAGTAAAGACAACATGTTCATGAGATACTTGTAAAACAAAGATAACGAGTTTGGAAAATACTCGTAAAACATGTTCAGGCTAGATAGGTAAAGTGCGGCTTTGAAAAGCTAGTAGACATGTGACCGGCTATAATAAGAGAACATGTAACATGTAAATAAAGACAACTTTTTTTTTGAAATGTAGGCATTTATTAACTCAAAACCGAATTGTTTACAGCCATAGAACAGTCCTCAAAAAGAGGCTGGAGAATACAGTGAGGGGGAGAAGAAAATTTCTCAGAAGTGAGGGTGCCCCGCGCTTGTCCTGCTAGAGTGTGAGCGACGTTGTTGCCTCTTCGTCTAACAAATAGGAGTTTAATGGACTGAGAAGCAATCAATTCCTTTTGAATGTCTTTTACCAAATCTGACAGTCGCCAAGGAATTAGTCGTGGTTCCTCTTTGAGAATCCGGAGTGCCACCATAGAGTCTCCTTCAATAAAAATGTTACTCGTAAATAAAGACAACTTGGGGGTATGACATTGACTACACGTGCATGATATGCCGTCAAGTTCGGAGACATGTACTACACTACAGACGTTGATCATATATTAACTAGACATTTTTTCCTTTCCAGTGTCGGTAATGTGTACAACTTGCAATATGTGATTCAATTCTTGTTGAAGAGGATTGTTGCATGAGAAACATGTTATACTTGCAGTCTTGAAATTTAAAGACAACATGCAATAAAAAGAAGATACAATTGGTAACAGAAGCATGCAAATCATATCATGTACAGTTTTGTATGTTGTAGTGTACTTGCCTTATTTTATCGAATAAGATTGATGTTAAATATTTATGTCCAAAGTCCTCAAGCTGTAACAAGGTATAATGTTGCTTAGTTTAAAGATAAAGTACTATATATGTGTTGTGGTTACTTATGGGGTCAAGTTGTGCTAGACATGGGTCTTGCCGTCATGGAACACTAGTCATAACATTAAACATTAAGACTAACACTATTTAATACACATCAAATTTTGGTTTTACTAAGTTAAAATCACAAGTCATGGATTACTTAATTTTACAGAAATTTAATAGTAATTAAAAATATTTTATTTTAATTATTAAATAAATAAAGTATTTATGAAAATGGGTCCGACGATGTTTGTTTAAATAGTTAGAGGTCTCAAACTAACATGCTACTATTTTTCATTGGTCAAATTAGGCAAAATAATGAAGGTATTAAGTTCGTAGAATTTTTGGACAGAAATTACTATTTATAAAATTATTTGAATCAGAACTATTTTAAAAATAATTAATTATAATTAATTGTTAACAGAAACTAATTTTTAACATATCAAAAATGAAATAAAATTAACATGTAAATATATGAAAATGATCTTAAAAAAATCTAGTATGTGATTCTGAATTTTATTTAATTTTACTCCACAATTTAGTATTTACTAAAAATCAATATACTTAAAATACATTAAATAGTACTTTCAGTTTTTAATTAATAGAAAATATAAATAATAATATCTAATGTTGGAAAATTTAAATAAATATCATATGAAAACACTAATTACCAGTATTTTCTCAATATTTATTAACAATATTAGACATGCATTAAAAATTAGAACACAGTTTTCACAATTTTCTAATTTTTGTTTTTAATTAATAAATAATATATTTAATGCATAAATAATTATGAAAAATTATAAATAAATACTAAAATTAAAATACTATTTTTCAGCATTTCAAATAAATTTTACACAGTATAAAAGTATTGGTAAAAATACAAAATACAGAACGTAGTATAATAAAATAATATAATTTTTGTATTACTAACAGTATTACACACACACACACACACACACACACACACACACACATATATATATATATACTACACACACAAAAAGCACAGAGCCATGGGCTCGAACTCAGGCTGTCAAGACTGGATCCTAGGGCCGATCAGGTGACCATTGTGTCAAGATTGGTTTGGTGTTAGCATAAGGGCTTCGCTCGGATTTAAACTATACCAAGGCTAGAGCTTAGTTCTTACCGAGGAAGAAGAAGAAGGTGGTTCTTCGGTTGTCGACGAAGCTCGGCTCGTCGGCGCGGCTCCGGTGGCTTGGGTCGCTGGATTGCTCCAAAGGAAGAAGATGGTAATGCTTAAATTTTGTCTCAACATTTATCTTTTTATAGATAAATAAAGGAAAGTTACGAATGGGAAGGGTCGGAGGTTACAAAATAAAAAAGGTTGGGAGTTACGAAATGTAAGAGATGTGAGTTATGGTAAGAGGTTTGAAGTTACGGAACATAAGAGGTTAGGAGTTACGGAATGTAAGAGGTTGGGAGTTACGGCATGTAAGAGGTTGGACGTTACTTAATATAAATGGGTTTATGGGCTTGGGTTAGGATGTGAAGAGAAAAATGGGTTTGGACTTGGATAATATTGGTGAGAATAAAATGAATGGGGAAAATAGGGTATTTATAGGCTTGGTCCCAAGCCATAGGCCCAAGAACACTTAGATAATTAATCTGGGCTATTTAATTAACTATGTTCAACCTTTAACTAACTTTGGAAATTTTTAGAAGTAAATTGGCTAACCATCACAATAATCACATTCTACTTAGTCCTAAATCTAGAAACTTCTAAATACTAATTAACCAATTCACCTTTCTATACCTAAAGCTCGCAGCTGATTGTGACCCACTACTTTATGTAAGGCAGAGACAAAGAGGAGACAAATAGCTGAGCTTGGTCGGCCTAATAAGAATATTAGAATTCCTATACCTGTTAATAGTAACTAAATCTATTCTCCTAAATAAAAGCTTATTTAAAAATTACACTTTTAATAAACTTAATAAAACTAACTAGTTTTGGAGAAACGAAGTTAAATCAGGATTTGGGGGTTACATGGCCAAACCTCATATCAAGCCTATTAGCGAAATACTTAAGCTATAATCATGATAATAAACCCATAACAACAACACATCACAAGTTTCAGATCACAGGGTACAATGCTAAATCTCATCAACGCAGAAAAATCAAGACTCAAGATTCCAAGTCCAACAATAAAAGTAATAATCTGTCCAGCAGTAAATAAATATAATACATGTACATAAAAAATAACAAGTAACCGTAGCCAAGCAAATAGAAATAAAATCCAACTACAAGTCTACTGAACAAAATAAAGAATAAAGTAGAAATTTCTAAATAGAGAATGATGTCCCAAGAGAAATCCTCAGGCACTATCTCCTCCTTCTGCAACGGTACGTCTTCAGTCTCAACTCCAGAACCATAAATCTCAAGGTAAACCTCCTCGTCTATACCTAGGAAATGACCAGGTCGTCAAAGGACATAGCAAAGTACATAATATACAAGCCAATATAGCAGTAAAAAAATTATCTAAGGGTATCTACTATATCCAGTCTAAGTGATATGCATGTGAGAACACAATCCGAATATCAGGTTATAATCACCGAGGCTCACAAGTACCTCAACAACTCACACCTAAGGCACCATGTCATCGTACCTTGCGCAAACGTGTTAAAATACCAGCGCTCGGGTATAGAGACAGTAGTAAACATGTCAGGTAACAACAAAGTCTCGACTATAAAGACAAAGCCAAAAGTATCACGGTAGCCTAATATGACGGTATGTCCTCCCCACCCCATGTTCTAGAACTAACAAGTCAAGTCAAGTCATGTCAACACGATAAACTCAAGCACAAGTAAGATGTCCTATATCCTATTACGGAGTCCAAACCATAAATATGTCATGTACGACTCTGTATTATGCTCGTGTCAGTGTTATGTGGTATATCGTGTCAATAAAACACGATTAACACAGTCGTCATGCCTAGTGTTGATACCCGATATCTATATAACGATATCGGTACCCAAATCAATTCAGACGCTAAGTATCAACTAACCCAGCATCCTCAATAATCATGAACGAGAAAATAAATATACAACAATAAAAGAAAAAGATAAAGGTACTGAAACATTGGTAAGGTACACTTGTCGGTCTCCTGCAACTTTGTAAACTGCTGTCCTACTACAAGATCCTCGCTCACTCCGCCAAGTCTATCTATAATAAATAATCTATTATTAATAAATTTCTTTAGCGATTTACCATATATGGACTTCTCATATATGATCCATAATAATATCTATACACTAAACTAGCCATAACGTCTATACTCACTACAAGAAAATGTATGTTCGTATCACGTCCCGCTTCCTGAGTGGAATGGTGACGTCATAAACACATCCCCAGGCTACGCGCCGAAATCGCGATTGTCGCCCGTAATCATCAGCTAGAATGGAAAATACAAGGAGTTTTCATAGTATTAAATACAGTGTAGCTATTATACAGGAAACTTTTCCAACAATGCTTCTACAAGCTTATTACAAAAGTAATTTACAAGATAACTACGATAGTGCTGGTCACAACTGTAGGTAGTCCGGACAATTTACTCCTCGTTGTAGTGCGGCGATACTTCGGCGGAGGCATCTTCTTCTTCCTCATCTAGTGAACAAATACTAGGTCGTTTAGAAAACGACAAGCAAGTCCTCGGCCAAGAACGGAGAAAGTTAAACAAAATAACAAAAGCTGATCAGTATTTCGGAAATCTCGTGAATCAGTACATCTATTTTCAAATAGAGGGTACTAGCCCAAGAGAGGCTCGGAAATCTCGGAAATCAATGCATCTATTTTGACAGTAACATCAAATAGATGGTTTTAGCCCAAGGGAGGCTCGGAATTCACAACCTGATCCCAGGTCAACGGGATTGTTTACGGGAAATATCTAGAGGATTATTCAGAGTATTGTTCTTAAAATTGCATTGCATTAACTTCCATTTTACTCCAGAAATAACTCTGCCTATTATAGGTAGGAAGCTTTCCTGTTTTCTCAAGGGAAGCAAATCCTACAAAAGCTCAAGGGAAGCTCGAAAATCTTGCTATTCATGGAGTAGGACGGTGTTTACATTCTTTGATTTACTTAAGCAAATATATATATATATATATATATATATATATATATATATATATATATATATAGTAGTGCAAGTTGGCATATCCCTGTCTTTTCTCAAAAGAAAAACTACATATTTCTTTATTTTGTTTAACTTTCACCGTTCTTGGCCGAGGACTTGCTTGTCGTTTTCTAAACGACCTAGTATTTGTTCACTAGGTGAAGAAGAAGAGGACGCCTCCGCCGAAGTATCGCCGCACTACAACGAGGAGTAAATTGTCCGGACTACCTACAGTTATGACCAGCACTATCGTAGTTATCTTGTAAATTACTTTTGTAATAAGCTTGTAGAAGCATTGTTGAAAAAGTTTCCTGTATAATAGCTACACTGTATTTAATACTATGAAAACTCCTTGTATTTTCCATTCTTGCTGATGATTACGGGCGACAATCGCAATTTTGGCCCGTAGCCTGGGGATGTGTTTATGACGTCACCATTCCACTCGGGAAGCGGGACGTGACACGTCTTTGTTCTGCTACATATGCAATATGTAGCAAAAAGTTAGATTTGTGTCGCCAAAGCATTTATGCAACATATTTGGCTATGTCGCACACATGTCGCCGTAGTCTTGTATGAAAAAGTCTTTGGCGACATAAAATAACACATGTCGCAGAATGTAAGCACTTTTGGTGATATATCATATTTTTGTTTTAAATTAACTTTTGGCGACATGTTTCTTGTGTGTCATAGAAGGATGATACTTTGGCAATATAACACACGTCGCCAAAAGTCTAGTTCTTTTTTTGTTATTATAAAAATGCTTCCTGTTACACAATTTGATGCCACAAAAGCTAATTTATATTTTTATATTAATTTTTATTTTTGCATATATTTTTTAACATAAATGTAAAAATATTATTTCAAAAATAACATACTAACATTGAAATTTATATTCAAAGAACTTAGAGAACAAAGAGCAACAAGTTACCATGAACACAACATGATATCCAATACAATGTCTTCAAACTCCTCTTTACAAAGTAATCCAATAATGTAACATTTTGTAAAACCCACTACCTGGATTTTTAATAAATAAATGAGTTTTATAATATTAAGTTAGCGAGTAACTATGGTATAGTGATTGTCATTATTAGTTATCATTATTGTTATTACTATATTGATATTATTATAATTATATATATTAGTCGATTAAAATGTGAAAAACAATTTTTATTATTCATAATAATTAATTGATATAATTATAACGGTTATTTAATTATTGATTTTGGCTAGTTTAATTAGAAGTACCTATTAGCTAAGCCCATAACTTATGCCCGTAGTTGAGCCTTTACCCATTTAGTGAAACCTGTTAACCCGTCCCCTACCCAAACCCGCTAACCCAAACACAATAGACTAACCTACCGCTCAATCCACTCCCAGTCACCCGTAGATCCACTTCCTCCGCCGTAATCTCTTCCCACGTAGCCCCTTTATCTTTCACGTACAAACCTCACAGAAACTCATCTCTCAGAGAAACCTCACAGAAGCTCTCACCACCCTTCGTAAACCCCTCATAACTCTCTCCACACTCCTTCTCTTCCAAATCGAATCGCACCTTGACGCTCCCCGCGGCGCCCCAGACTTTTCAATACTCCTCTCGAGGTGTTTTCGTCGTGCCCGACCGCCGACCCCATACGGCCCTTTCCGGTGTCGCCAGTGCACGTCGCGGCCTGCCAACATCGCCAGCGCCTTCGTGCGCTAGCGCGCCATCCGCCCCCGCGTGTCGTCCGCACGCTTCCTGCGTGTCCGTCGGCCTCCCCGTACGTGGGATAATCTCGCTCGCGTACACTCCATTCGTGTGTGCCGAGTTCCGTTGTTTTTACTATTTACTAGTAAAATAAATATAGTATTTCTCACATTATTTATAATAAATAGTTTATTAAGAAATTTTTTTTCAATTACCTATTATAATACGTGGTTAAAAGTATTAAAAATAATTATATTTTATTTTTCTATAAAATATATGTTTTGTTAATAATAAAATTAAACGTTTAGTTAATCGTTGGCGTTATTAATTAAAATCCTTAGAATGATTTCTAAATTAGATTATTAAATTAATGTAAGTTCTAGGGCCTAAGTTTGAGGCCCTATTTTTCCATCTCCCTTACAAGCATCGAAAAACCAAAGCAAGTTTCATATTGTTCAAACATGTATTTTAGTTGATAATTAAAATTGCATCTTTAGAAATATGGTATTGATACTTGACTCACGTAATCTCGTTCGAATCCAATTGATTGCATGATTGACTCATTGACTCATTGACTTGGGATTGGAGAGTAGTGTTAGCACCTGTGGTCAAAGCCCTTTATTGCCTCATTGTGGATAGCTGAAGTCCACCTCACTTGGGCTGAAGCCGAATTGTACTCACTAGAACACATATTGCCTCCATCCCCAGCCGGCCACGGGATGCTACACACTCAAAATATATTGCTAGTTGTAGATTGCATCATTATTATTTCCAGAGATTTACTGCTTCAATGCCTCTTTATTATTAGAAAGATAAATTATGTTCTTGCATCTTTAGTTATTTTATTAAAATGCTGGAATGGATATATATGTTCTTGCTCTACTCCTGACTGGAGACCAATATTTTATGTGACTGCGATGACGAGGAGCTTGCCTTTAGTTCTTACTACGGACCTGATTTGGGTTCCGAGGAGATAGTTGAACCCGGACTAGGAGCCCAGGAGTTCTAGCTGCACTTGGTTGTTTAGTTTTTCTTGACTGAAGTTGTAATAACTTAATACTCGTTTGCTTTATGTTTATTTCCAACTAGACGCTTGGTTTGCACTTCAAATATGTTGAATAAAAACTTTCCTTTTCCACAGCTTAGAATGTTTTTCTTGAGTTACTACTGATTGATACAGCTTACTATCGCTGTCTCACACCGGTGCAGGCTAGGCATGATCCGACTGGGCCAAGTATCTTGGGATCGGGTCGTGACATATTTTAACAACTTTAAATAGCCCATAAAAAAAGAAACGTACATATTGTATTCCACAAACGTACTGTATTCCAACTATACAACTATAGTGTAAACTAAAACACATGAATTAAATGTCTTCCCAAAAAGTTAGCCTACAATAGATCTCATGATATGAATGTCTTCCCCCAAAATTGGCTTGTTGTCTATGTGATCCTGCAAACAAAAATTAAAAATCAATTAAAAGTAGAACAAAATATATATTAAAATAATGACATGTTTGAGTACTTGTATGCAAAAAAAAAAAATGTACATACATATTTAAACATTATTATGTACTACACAATGTAACATATAAAGTACCAATCTTCCTATAAAGGTATTTTATTACTAACATAAAATGTTAATCTAAATTCTAGAAAAATATTTATAAATATTTATATCATTATTTATTCTATTTTATTGGTAGAAAATTAAGTACGCAAGTCCTAGGTTGATTCTACTATAATGTTCTTAGACTAGGTATATGATATGAGTCCCAAAACAATAAATATTTAAAAATTATTAATTCTGAAAAAATCACAAAAAATAAGTAAAATTATATATTTATCATAAAAATATGCACAACAATTAATTTGGTAATGATATATGAAGTTTCAAATTAATTGGACAAGTAGAACTGATGAATTTTGGTGTTTCGATATTACGGTAAAATGTTCGAATTTTTAATAAATAGCAAACGAAGCCAAGTCTCTTACCAAAAATAAATATATATTTATCATGGATTTTGGTGTTTCCTCGCTCACCTCCGCTAAGTCCACATAGAATAAATATTCTATTTTATGTGTTAAAAATCTTAGGAAGTCTAGTTTCTTACCAAAAATATGCAGAAGTTTGAAGTGGCCCGGAAGTAGATGAAAATTGGCTCACAACAGATGTGGTCTATTCTGGATACCTTTTCGTACAACAGACGTCCGACCAAACCGTTTGGAACTGTGTGGGTGGCCAGTTGGATATGTAAATAGACACAAAGATCTTTTCATTATTTTGGTTTCATGAAAAGATGAGGTCGAAAAGTTTACGAAAACCTAGATGCAAAATATCATACCTACTGGAACGAATTCAGACTTGGAATCCAATTTCGGGTGACTTTTGAAATTTGCACCTCCTCATAAAGTTGTCGTGCCTCCTCGGGGGTTTGCTAGGACGTTAGAGGGGTGTCTTGGAAAGACATGAAAGGTGGTAGAATTTCGTAGTCAATTTTTAGGGTTTTTGTCGATTTGTACAGAACTACATGTGCATGGGAGAAAATATTATATGCACTCGAATTTTGTAGGAGTAAATGTTAATTCGTACAAAAATAGGAGGAAAGGGGCTGGTTTCACATAGGGAAAGGTCTTGGAAAAGATTTAAAGTTGGTTTGGTAGGATTTGGAGGAAATTTGATAATTTAAATCAAAGGTGTATCTCAAAAAGATTTGATTAGGTCAAAATTAGGAAAGTATAATAAAGTTGGTTTAAATTAGATTTGAATTGACATGGCTATAATTAATTTATAAAAAATAGTCTAATAGGTCAGGGTACCCTAGAATAAGCTTTTTGAACCCAGTTGGTCTAGTTTTGGGTCAGCAAAATTATTTGGGTCAAAACAAGTCCAATAAGTCTATAATTGAGTCTTATGTGCCATTTAAAAATAAATAGCACATGGAAAATCGATTGAGTGGCACACCATTAGCATGTGTGTGGTAGGCTCAAAATAGGTCAAAACCATATATTAGGTTGAAATGTTTGGATCGGGTTTGGACCTTAAATCGAAATTGGAAACTACATCAAAATTTACGGTAAGGGCTAAAATGACTATTTTGACCCTAAAATTGTGCAAGAAATATGTAGTACAAGAGAACATGTTTGAGTAGGACATGATATATCAAAATGAAGGTGGAGTCGTCTAGAACATTAATATAGAACTTTTTTGAGAAATAGATAATTGTTCTGTTTCAAAAATAAAAGCTACGGTAAAGTACCTCTAGTCGCTCCTCCTGGTGCAACGTACCTACTATAAAACTATAAATTGTTACCTCTAGTCATTCCTCCTGGTGCTGCAACAGTCATATTGAATGCTTGCCCTCCTTGCTGTGCTCTAGTTTGTGTGAATTGTGTTGCTTGATCGGGAAGCGGTCCTCTTGGATATCTTCCTTGCGTTACTGGTTGGTTCGTATTAGCTCCTGCATGTGGTGCCCTCGGTGCTGGATACCCTGGCCTTGGAGGCTGTAATGCCCCAGTCCCAAAATACGTAGGACTAGGAACGTAGACATGCCAGCTGTATTCAGTACATAGGCCTCGTATGGATACATAAGCTGTAAAATACAGTAGATCCATAACTAATCTCATCCATATAAAATAAATGAATAAAAGATACCATATAATGAATTGTCGTGATATAATATGTTGGGCGGAGACAAATCCACTACCAACGAGTAAAGAAAAAATACATGAGAAAAGAAATGATTTGGCGAGCGAAGCGAAGACGATCCAAGCGCAATCATCCTCGAGAAAATGGAGATGGTCACGGCTAGAGCTAAAGCACCTGCGAAAGATAATAGCACACACCTGGAGAGATAACCAGGTCCTCAGAGGAATGTAACATGACACATAATATCATGCCATATAAACTGAATAAATATTGCTCAAATAAATAAGTTAATTGAATTATAACATGGTCCAATACACACCTATTGAACGAGCGTACCATCCCCCCAACCAAACAAGGACAGGAGATGGTAAACTAATTCACGATGACGTATCTTTCCATGCTATGAATCCAATATGGTATCCGGACCCCAACACGGTTCAATACATTTTCATCGAAGTTGTAAGTCACACCTACAACCAAACAAGGACAAGATGTGACGAACTAATCCACGACAAGTTATTGTTCCAAGCCACGATCAGATTCAAGTACCCAAATCAAAAGTACTCATACCTAACGGATAAAGGTAGCCTACCATTCTAAGTGAAATGTAATTAAGAACAATCCTTCCTACGCATGGGTCCTGGCTGAATAGGATCGGCATAGTCCTTCCTTGGGCACCAGAGGCCCCATCAGTAAGAGCATGACGTTCCGCAGAATCGCCAGTGGCCGTCAGTAATCAAGGGTCATCAGCCCCGTATCTCCAGCGGAGAATCCAGGTCACAAGAGAAAGTGCATCGAAGCACATACGCTAAGGAATTGTGCTCCCCGCCCAATGTCTATTATGTTATATCCACGACATTAACCTCTTTAACCGCTAAGTCAAACTGGCATGCAACCTCTATTAGCGGTTATTCCTATCGCACGGCTTATATGCACCGGTGGCCAGCTAGTCACGCATGTCCGTGTTCTACATGCGACACACAACTTCGTGTTACAACGTGTCAAGGCCAATGAATGCAACACACAAGGTGGTCCCTTAAATCTAGGTTTAATGTGTAAGAAAAATAAAACATAGCAGGAAATATAAATGAACAGTAAGTTCTAACAGGTTATGCCATGTATCACAGTTTATTTTGCATAAAAAAAATAAATAATGTATGAAATATGAGCTAAAATAAATAAACAACAAATGGCAAGGTGTCTTGCCTGGTAGGACATCTGGTGTAGTGCGATAATCACGGTAGCACGAACTGCGACTTTGGTGCAACAACTATGCAAGGTGACCTCTGATGGTGGCACGGACAGTTCCATCAGGTCCAGAAGGTGTCAATTTAGTTAGGGTGACCATAAGGTAGTACGAAATTGGTGACAGAATAGGAATAAAAGGACTGGATACGGACATGAGAAAAATCAAAAAAATAATGGATAAATATTATATATATACGAGTTTTAGAAAATATTTATAATTCCTAAAACTAGTTTTCATAAGTCAAAATAAGTATAAAAAAAATACTCACAGTCAAGAAAAATCATTTTTGGATAAAAATACTAAGTTTGTAAATTCTCGTTTTTGAGAGAAACGATTTTTGATAAAAATACTTTAGATAAATATTCTAGAAAACCATATTTTTCGGATAACCTATTTTTGGCAATACTTTTTAGTATACATATTTAGCATCCGAAATCTAGTTTTAAAAATAACATAGAGCAAGCCTAGTAAAATATTTTTGCCTAAAAAAATACTAGTATATTTATTTAAGAATAACATTAATACTTACTTATAAAAATAATAGCTCAAATATTTTCAGTAATACTTATATTAATAAATATGGTATAATAATTAATATACAACTGTTGAAAAGTACACATACTTACATATAGACAGTTGTCAAAAATACATCTCAATAAAATATATCTAAATATTTAAATTATAGATATTCACTATAAAATACTAAATGTAATAATAATAATAATAATAATAATAGTATTAACAATAATAATAATAGTAACAGTAAAATATTAATGCACTACTATAGTTAGTAATATTAATCATATTATAATAATATATTATTATTATTAATAATAATAAATAAAAATAAAAATAGTAATAACCAAAGCTTCCTCGGGAAGCAACAAGGAAGCGAAAAAAACAAAAACTGATACAGGTTTCTGTGCTTCTCGAAAAGTAGGAAACAAAACAAATAAAAATACAATAAAAAAAACCAGAGGAAAAATGTTAGAATCAGTGAGAGAGAGAGAGAGAGAGAGAGAAAGAAGAAGGCGATTGAGAGGAGAGATCGAGAGAGAGAGGGTGCTGGGAAGGAGAGGGGATCGGAGGGGTGCGGCTTAGGCGGTTGGAAACTAGTGGTTTGGATCGGAGAGTGGGGAAGAACGGAGAGGGAAAGGGGGCGCGGAGGCTCGGCGGAGGAGGGTGGAGTGCGGTGGTGGTGAGGAGAAAGGGGTTTCCGACGAGGGCTTGGGCGGCCAGCTCGCGGAGGCAGCAGGGAGCGGCGGACGCGCCCGGAGGAAGAAAAGGGGAGGCGCTGCGACTAGGGCACGCCGGCGGCGGTAGCGCGGTGCCACGGCGACTCGGCGGCAGCGGATCTCCGGCCGGCGATGAACAGGTAAGGGGGTGGTGGTGTGTGTTGGATTTTATTTTGGGGTTTTTGGGTTTGGATATGCCGGTGGTTGTTGGCCGCGGTGGCGGTGGCTATCGTGAGGGTGGTGGTGATGATGAAACTGGTGGTTGGGTTGATGGCTGGTGGTGATGGGGACAGCGCCGTGGTGTTGATGGGGACATCGTCGTGGTGGCGTCGGGTGTGGTAAAGGCGACGGTGGTTGGTCGAGGGTTTCGGAGTTGGAGACAGTGGGGGTTCTATGGATGTATGATCGGGATGGGCCAGTTGTGGTAACGGCCACGGCGAGGGTGGCTGGTTGGATGATGGGGGAGGCGTGGTCTGGGTGGTGGCTGGGAGCGGCCGCGAGTAGTGGCAATGGCCAGGACGGTAGGGAATCGGGGGCAGCGGAGAAGAGGTGGTGATGGGCTGATGGGGGTTCGGCCAGGATGGGGCTGGATATGGTTAGAATAGGTTTAGATTTGGAATTTGATTTTGTCGGGGGAGTGTCCGACATGGAAGAGACGATAATGTATATGTAAAATATGGAGTAAGAATTTGGATGGACATAGACACGATGCACGTAGATTTGTGAAGAAAATTGTTGTGGATGAATAATGAATTGGAGGAGTACCTGCCTATTTATAGGATGTGAGAATTCCCAATTGGATAAAGATTAGGAGTAGTTTAAACCCAATTTAGATAATTAAATCTATTAATTAAAATCAATCAAATTCAAATCCAAATCAAAAGCCTATTTAAATCTAATTAAATTGACATCCTTTAGTTTAAAACCAAATGAGATAATTCAAATTCCAAATATAGATATTAATTTAATTTAAATAAATCCAAAAATTAAATCAAGATTTAAATTGCCACAATATTTTCAAAATATGTTTTCCAAAAATACTATTATAATAATTTCGAAAATACTTTATTATTTAAAAATAAACTAATAATTAATTATGAAATATGTATGCATAATTATTTATACAAAATTATGCTTTTCTATTATACAATGAAATATAATTTATTATTAATAAATATTAGAAAGAAAGGCTTAAAATAACCAACTTAGAAATTTGGTATAATGGCAAAAATAATTATTATATATATTATCTTGAAACTATAAAAATAGAAAAAATGTTTTTCTAAAAATATGTACGCTCGCACATATTCGCACTCGTCGAGTAATTACGAAAAATAAAAATTTCGTACGCGACGTACAATACGACTACGCGACGTACAATAATAAAAATTTAAATCAGTACCAAAATTTAAATAAAAAAATAGTAGAAATTTTAGGGATTTTACATCCTACCCAAATTAAAAGAATTTTGTCCTCGAAATTAAAAATTAGTAGGGGTGAGAAGGTACAATGGTAGATAGAAGAGTTCCTTAAAGAAGTTTATATGGTCGTAGTCTAGGTTGACGATATGATTAAGAGACGGTTGTAATCACTCTTAAATTCACGTGATTAGAAAGTCAAGATTGTAGATTTAAGGTCGGGGGAAAGGTCGAGTAGTTTAGGATGAAGATATAGTAACATCGAGTGATAATGGTCCTACTCGATAGGGAGGCTAGAGGAAATTCTAGTATAACGCCTTCGCCCTTCTAAAATAGGTGAAGGCGAAAGCAATATAGAGTTCGAAGGAGGCGTTATCGAATACGAATACGTGGTTCAAAAGGCGACCGAATAATTCAAAAGGAGTTGCCAAGGCAGTCGCGGATGGGATTCTAAGGGGGTAAGTTTAACTACATCCCATCCACGTAGATTAATATATGAAAAAGGTGAACCAAAGTGCACTTGGTTGATCAGACCATTATGCAACGGTTATGATTAGACGATACGTTAGTGGGAGCTCTTCCAATAACATATGTCGTGAACAAGCTCGATAAATCAATGAACTTGTAAATCTAGGTTATAGTAGCGATATTTGTCAAGAGAGTGAAATTATAGGCACGAGAGTTTAAAATTTGAGAGGAAGTATAGTCGAACTTCTAAAGGAGCTAAGTCATGTCCTGTGATGGTCTTTATACAGTCGTCCTATAGTCTTCTAGTCCAAGTCCTTGGTTGGCTAGATGGGTTAGGTCCTCTAGAATCTAGGATCTAAATAATCTTGCTAAAATAGGTCACTAGGTCAAAGGGGTTGCTAGTTCATAAGGTATTCTACCCAACTTAAAGAATTAAACTAATGGTGTGTTGGGACAACTAACTAGTAGGGTCAATCTCTAGCAAGCACGAAGGAAAGATAAGAATAGGGATGGAAGGAAGCAAGTAAGATGCAATTGATGAGTCAAACGGTAGAAAAATTCAAAGAAAGATGTCAAGTATGTGGATGAGATCCTAGACTTCTAATCCTATAAGCAGGCTTGCTTGGTACGGTAAAGTAACCAAACAATTTATCTTGACCTGCATGGGCCACCATAAAAATATGTAACGCCCCAGTCCCAAAATACGTAGGACTAGGAACGTAAATATGCCAGCTGTATTCATACGAAGTACATAGGCCTCGTATGGATACATAAGCTGTAAAATACAGTAGATCCATAACTAATCTCATCCATATAAAATAAATGAATAAAAGATACGATATAATGAATTGTTGTGATACAATATGTTGGGCAGAGACAAATAAACTACCAATGAGTAAAGGAAAAATATATGAGAAAAAAATGATTTGGCGAGCGAAGCGAAGACGATCCAAGCGCAATCATCCTCGAGGAAATGGAGATGGTCACGGCTAGAGCTAAAGCACCTGCGAAAGATAATAGCACACACCTGGAGAGATAACCAGGTCCTCAGAGGGACGTAACAAGACACATAATATCATGCCATATAAACTGAATAAATATTGCTCAAATAAATAAGTCAATTGAATTATAACATGGTCCAATACATACCTATTGAACGAGCATACCATCCCCCCAACCAAACAAGGACATGAGATGGTAAACTAATTCACGATGACGTATCTTTCCATGCTATGAATCCAATATGGTATCCGGACCCCAACAAGGTTTAGTATATTCTCATTAAAGTAGTAAGTCACACCTACAAACAAACAAGGACAAGATGTGACGAACTAATCCACGACAAGTTATTGTTCCAAGCCACGGTCAGATACAAGTACCCAAACCAAAAGTACTCGTACCTAACGGATAAAGGTAGCCTACCGTTCTAAGTAAAATATAGTTAAGAACAATCCTTCCTACGCATGGGCCCTGGCTGAATAGGATCGGCATAGTCCCGCCTTGGGCACCAGAGGCCCCATCAGTAAGAGCATGACGTTCCTCAGAATCGTCAGTGGCCGTCATTAATCATGGGTCATCAACCCCGTATCTCCAGCGGAGAATCCGGGTCACAAGGAAAAGTGCATCGAAGCCCATACGCTAAGGAATTATCCTCCTCGCCCATTGCCTATTATGTTGTATCCACAACATTAACCTCTATAACCGCTAAGTCAAACTAGCATACAACCACTATTAGCGGTTATTTCTATCGCACAGCTTATACGCACCGATGGCCAGCCAGTCACGCATGTCCGTGTTCTACATGCGACACACAACTTCGTGTTACAACGTGTCAAGGCCAATGAATGCAACACACAAGGTGGTCCCTTAAATCTAGGTTTAATGTGTAAGAAAAATAATATATAGCAGGAAATATAAATGAACAATAAGTTCTAACAGGTTATGCCATGTATTACAGTTTATTTTGCATAAAGAAAATAAATAATGCATGAAATATGTGCTAAAATAAATAAACAACAAATGGCAAGGTGTCCTGTCTGGTAGGACGCCTGGTGTAGTGCGATAATCACGGTAGCACGAACTGCGACTTTGGTACAACAACTATGCAAGGTGACCTCTGATGGTGGCACGGACAGTTCCATCGGGTCCAGAAGGGTTAATTTAGTTAGGGTGGCCATAAGGTAGTATGAAATTGGTGACAGAATAGGAATAAAAGGACTGGATACGGACATGAGAAAAATCAAAGAAATAATGGATAAATATTATATATATACGAGTTTTAGAAAATATTTATAATTCCTAAAACTAGTTTTCATAAGTCAAAATAAGTATAACAAAAATACTCACAGCAAGAAAAATTATTTTTGGATAAAAATACTAAGTTTGTAAATTCTCGTTTTTGAGAGAAACGATGTTTGATAAATATACTTTAGATAAATATTCTAGAAAACCATATTTTTCGGATAACCTATTTTTGGCAATACTTTTTAGTATACATATTTAGCATCCGAAATCTAGTTTTAGAAATAACATAGAGCAAGCCTAGTAAAATATTTTTGTCTAAAAAAATACTAGTATATTTATTTAAGAATAACATTAATACTTACTTTTAAAAATAATAGCTCAAATATTTTCAGTAATACTTATATTAATAAATACGATATAATAATTAATATACAACTGTTGAAAAGTACACATACTTACATATAGACAGTTGTCAAAAATACATCTCAATAAAATATATCTAAATATTTAAATTACAGATATTTACTATAAAATACTAAATGTAATAATAATAATAATAATAGTATTAACAATAATAATAATAGTAACAGTAAAATATTAATGCACTACTATAGTTAGTAATATTAATCATATTATAATAATCTATTAATAATAATAATAATAATAAATAAAAATAAAAATAGTAATAACCAAAGCTTCCGCGGGAAGCAACAAGGAAGCGAAAAAAAAAACAAAAACTGATACAGGTTTCTGTGCTTCTCGGAAAGTAGGAAACAAAACAAATAAAAATACAATAAAAAAACCAGAGGAAAAATGTTAGAATCAGTGAGAGAGAGAGAAAGAAGAAGACGACTGAGAGGAGAGATCGAGAGAGAGAAAGAGGGTGCTGGGAAGGAGAGGGGATCGGAGGGGTGCGGCTCAGGCGGTCGGAAACTGGTAGTTTGGGTCGGAGAGTGGGGAAGAATGGAGAGGGAAAGAGGGCACGGAGGCTCGACGGAGGAGGGTGGAGTGCGGCGGTGGTGAGGAGGAAGGGGTTTCCGGCGAGGGCTTGGGCGGCCAGCTCGCGGAGGCAGCATGGAGCGACGGACGCGCCCGGAGGAAGGAAGGGGGAGGCGCTGCGGCTAGGGCACGCCGGTGGCGGTAGCGCGGTGCCACGGCGACTCGGCGGCAGCGGATCTCCGGCCGACGGCGAACAGGTAAGGGGGTGGTGGTGTGTGTTGGATTTTATTTTGGGGTTTTTTGGATTGGATATGCCGGTGGTTGTTGGCCGCGGTGGCGGTGGCTATCGTGAGGGTGGTGGTTATGATAAAACTGGTGGTTGGGTTAATGGCTGGTGGTGACGGGGACAGCGCCGTGGTGTTGACGGAGACAGCGCCGTGGTGGCATTGGGTGTGGTAAAGGCGACGGTAGTTGGTCGAGGGTTCCGGAGTTGGGGACAGTGGGGGTTCTATGGATGGATGGCCGGGATGGGCCGGTTGTGGTGACGGCCACGACGAGGGTGGCTGGTTGGATGATGGGGGAGACGTGGTCTGGGTGGTGGCTGGGAGCGGCCGCGGGTAGTGGCAATGGCTAGGATGGCAGGGAATCGGGGGCAGCGGAGAAGAGGTGGTGATGGGCTGATGGGGGTTCGGCCAAGATGGGGCTGGATATGGTTAGAATAGGTTTTGATTAGGAATTTGATTTTGTCGGGGGAGTGTCCGACATGGAAGAGACGATAATGTATATGTAAAATATGGAGTAAGAATTTGGATGGACACACACACGATGCACGTAGATTTGTGAAAGAAATTGTTGTGGATGAATAATGAATTGGAGGAGTACCTGCCTATTTGTAGGATGTAGGAATTCCCAATTGGATAAAGATTAGGAGTAGTTTAAACCCAATTTAGATAATTAAATCTATTAATTAAAATCAATCAAATTCAAATCCAAATCAAAAGCCCATTTAAATCTAATTAAATTAACATCCTTTAGTTTAAAACCAAATGAGATAATTCAAATTCCAAATATAGATATTAATTTAATTTAAATAAATCCAAAAATTAAATCAAGATTTAAATTGCCACAATATTTTCAAAATATGTTTTCCAAAAATGCTATTATAATAATTTTGAAAATACCTTATTATTTAAAAATAAACTAATAATTAATTATGAAATATGTATGCATAATTATTTATACAAAATTATGCTTTTCTAGTATACAATGAAATATAATTTATTATTAATAAATATTAGAAAGAAAGGCTTAAAATAACCAACTTAGAAATTTGGTATAATGGCAAAAATAATTATTATATATATTATCTTGAAACTATAAAAATAGAAAAAATGTTTTTCTAAAAATATGTACGCTCGCACATATTCGCACTCGTCGAGTAATTACAAAAAATAAAAATTTTGTACGCGACGTACAATACGACTACGCGACGTACAATAATAAAAATTTAAATCAGTACCAAAATTTAAATTAAAAAAAGTAGAAATTTTAGGGGTTTTACAGAGGCTGCTGTGGAGTTTAGCTGCCTCCTTCCGATGGACTTGCTCCAAGCTGCTGTGAGGACTCTCGAGCAAGTGGTAGGTGTAGCGACTCCGATATGCTCTTGTAATATGTAAGTCTTAGAAGAATTTCTCTACCTTTTCTTTCTCAGTTTGGATCAGTGTAGGTGCGAAGCGGTTCAGTAGTAGAAACTCGACATTGTATTCTTCCATGATCATGTTGCCCTGGATGAGGTGAAGGAACTGGTTTCGAAGTTTTGCTCTAAAGGTAGCCGGGATGTACATCTCTTGGAAGAGTTTAGAGAACTCTTCCCAAGTGACATTATCCGGGCTAAGCCGTCTTTCTTTTGTGAGCCACCAGCGGTATGCGTTGCCAGCATCCTGAAGACAATCATCTATCGGTCCTTCGATAAATCTCCTGCCTCCAACTGGTGCTGGATGTTGGTGAGCCATTCATGAACCACTGTGGGCCCCTCCTTGCCCGAGAATTTGGTTGGCTTCAGCTGGCAAAAATCAGCAAACGTCCCCGTTGATGGCTGACGAGCTGGTGGAGCCGCCCTTTCCAATGCTTCTACAATAAAATCCTTTATATTATCCGTCTGTCTTTGTCGAGTCTCCAACTGGATCTACTGCTGTGCTTGTATCATCACATAAAAGGTCTGGAACAACTATTGCAGGTCCATAGGTTGTCTGGGCTGAGCAAACGGCATCGGTGGCACTGTGGCATCTGTGGGATATTCTCTCTCCTGAACCTCGATGGGTGCGAAGCAGTTGAATTGTTTGGCTGGGTAGAAGAATCTCCAACTGGTGGGGAGGTCGTATCGACATGAGTCACTATTGCATTCCGCGGCGTAACCGCGGTATTCGCGTCACCAGTTTATGGGTCCATTGCACTGCGCGTAGACGAAACATATAAGCTAAGAATAGATGATATCAAGCATGATGCATGTCAAGAAACTAAAATTTGAAGTCGATGTAGAAATCAAGGATGTATAACAATATACATATGTGGATGAGATCCTATGGGTCTTTTCTATCCTATTCCCAGGCTCACGTCGGTACAGTAACATAATCGATGTGATTTAACGTAGACCTGCATGGACTACCACAAAAAATATGTAATGCCACAGTCCCAAAATACATAGGACCAGGTATACGAATATATGCCAACAACATGTCACCAATGGGTCAAACCTCATAGCAAGCCCATTAGCAAAATACTTAAGCTGTAAATCATGATAATAAACCCATAACAACAACACATCACAAGTCTCAGATCACAAGGTACAATGCTAAATATTATCCACACAAAAAAATTACGACACAAGATATCCCAGTCCAACAATGAAAATAATAATTTCAACTGTCCAACAATAAATACGTATAATAAATATAGGGGAGAACAACATGTCACCACAGTCAAGAGAATAGAAAAAAATCCAACTATAATTCTGTTGAACAAAATAGAAAAATAAAGTAGAAATGTCTAAATAGAGAATGACATATCTCAAGAGAAATCAACATGCACTATTTCGTCCTCCTACGATGGTATGTCTCCAGCCTCAACACCAGAACCATAAATTTCATGGTAAACCTCCTCGTCTATACCTGGGAAGATCAGGTCCTCAGGGGACATAGCAAGGTACATAATACACAAGCCAATGTAGCAATAAAAAATATGATCAAAGGGTATCTACTATATCCAGTATAAGTGATATGCACATGAGAACATAATCTGAATATCATGCTATAATCACTGAGGCTCACAAGCACCTTAGCAACTCACACCTAAGGAACTATGTCGTAGTACCTTGCACAAACGTGTTAAAACACCAAAGCTCGGGTATAGAGACAATGGCAAACGTGTCAGGTAACAACCAAGTCTCGGCTATAGAGACAAAGCCAAACGTGTCAAGGTAGCCTGACATGACAGTAATGTCCTTCCTATCCCATGTTCTAGAACAAACAAGTCAAGTCAAGTCAAGTCATGTCAACACAATAAACTCAAGCACAAGTAACAAGTCATGTATCCTATCACAGAGTCCAAACCATGAAAATGTCATGTATGACTCTGTACATTCTTGTGTCAGTATCCTGTGGTCTGTTGTGTCAATAAAATATGAATAACACAATCGCAATGTCTAGTGTCGATACCCGATATCTATACGACGACATCGACACCCGAATCAATTCAGACGCTAAGTATCAATCATCCCTACGTCCTCAATGACCATGAACGAGAAAATTATATGCAACAATAAAAAGAAAGAATAAAGGTACTGAAACATTGGCAAAGTACACTTGCCTATCTCTTGCAACTTTACAAACTGCTGTCCTAGTCCAAGATCCTTGCTCACTCCGCCAAGTCCACCTGTAATAAATATTCTATTATTAATAACTTTCTCTAACGGCTTACCATATATGGACTTCCCATATATGATCCATAATAATATCTATACAGCAAACTAGTCATAACATCTATACTACACAATATGACATATATAGTACCAATCTTCCTATAAAGGTATTTTATTACTAACATAAAATAATCTAAATTCTGGAAAAATATTAATAAATATTTTATATTATTATTTATTATATTTTATTGGTAGAAAATTAAGTACACAAGTCCTAGGTTGATTCTACAACAATGTTCCTAGACTAGGTATACGATAAGAGTCTAGAAACAATAAATAAAATCATTAATTCTAGAAAATTATAGAAAATAGGTAAAATTATATATTTATCATGAAAATATGTACAACAATTAATTTGGTAATGGTACACGATGTTTCAAATCAATTGGACACATAGAACTCATGAATTTCGGTATTTCGATATTACAGTAAAATGTTCGATTTTTAATAAATAGGAACGAAACCAAAATGCTGCAAAAGTATATACGTTGGAAACTTAGAAAGTCTAGTTTCTTACCAAAAATATGTGAAAGTTCTAAGTGGCCCAAAAATAGATAAAAATTGGCCTGCAACAGATCTGGTATGTTTTGGACACCTTTTCATAGAATGGACGCCCCGACCAAACCATTTTTGGAATTGTGTGGGTAGCTAATTAGACATGTAAATAGACACAGAGATCTTTCCATCAGTTTTGGTTTCACGAAAAGATGACATAGGAAAGTATACAAAATCCTAGATGCAAACCATTGTACCTACTGGAACGAATTCCGACTTGGAATCCAACTTCTGATGAATTCTAAAATTCGCAACTCCTCACAAAGTTGACGTGGATCCTCGAAGGCTTGATAGGACGTTAGAGGGGCATCTTGGGAAGGTGTGAGAGTTGTGGAAGAGGAGGAAGTGGTTAATTTTTAGGGTTTTTGTCAGTTTGTATAGAACCGCACGCGCATGGGAGAAAAGATTATATGCGCTCAATTTTTGTAAGATTTAATATCAATTCGTAAAAAAATAGGTGGGGTGCTGGTTAATTTCATGTAGGAAGGGGTCTTGGAAAAGATTTAAAATTTGTTTGGTAGGATTTGGCAGAGATTTAATAGTTTAAATCAAAGGTGTATCTCAAAGAGATTTGATTGGGTCAAAATTAGGAAAGTAGGTATGGAGTTGGTTTAAATTAGATTTGAATTTATATAGCTATAATTAGTTTCTAAAAATTTATCTAAAATAAGTCTAATAGGTTAGTGTACCCTAGAATAGGCTCCTTGAATCCTAGTTGGTCTAGTTTTGGGCCGGCTGAATTATTTGGATCGAAACGAGTCCAATAAGTCTATAGTTGAGTTAAAAGTAAATAGCACATAAAAACTCGATTGTGTGTCACACCATTGAATGTGTGTAGTAGTCTCAAAATAGATCAAAACCGTATATTAGGTCAAAATATTTGGATCGGGTTTGGACCTCAAATCGAAGTTGAAAAATATATCAAATTTTACGGTAAGGGCTAAAATGACTATTTTGACCATAAAGTTGTACAAGAAATATGTAGTAAAAGAGAACATGTTTGAGTGGGATATGATACGTCAGAATAAAGGTAGACTCATCTAAAACACAAATATGAAACTTGTTTTGAGAAATTGATAATTATTGTGCTTCAAAAATCAAAGCTACGATAAAGTACTTATATATTCAATATTAAATATTAAATATAATTTAATAAAAAAATTATATTAAATAAATAAAAAATTCCAAAAATTAGGGTGCTTATACCGTAGGTCAAAATATCAAGCCCAAAACACGAGCTAAACATATGTTCGATGGCTAAACGTTACAAAAGTCTATATAGATAAGAGTGGATAAGAGAAAGAACACCCACTCAGGCACCCTGGTTCTCCGGGTGGTCACCATCAAGTGAAAGATCTGGTAGATCTCGAACTGCTCAACCAAATTTGGCTAAACAAAACTAGTGGAGCAATTCCTACAAGGAAAGCCGGTAGATCCTCGACCCCAAATAACAAGTACAACAAGGGAATCCAAACTATGAACTAAATGCAATCATAATTATACTAGAGTAAAACAATAAGAGCAAGGCGGAATAATGTAAAGGTACCACAAGAAATATGAACAAAATTGGAAACATGTGAAGGAATAAGCAGGAATAACATGTGGTTAAAGTCGAGCATGTAATACAAGTAGTGAAGACTGGTATGTGAGCATGTAAGTGAAACCAAGCATGTGATCATGTAAGGTCAAGTCGAGCAAGTAAACATATAACTATAGCAGAGCATGTAAGACAAGTTGTGAAACCATGCATGTAAATATGTAGTAAAGTTGGGCATGTAGCATGAATAATAGCATGTACAGGAATAGTAGGAATCTAAGTACTAAAATAAAATAAGATGGAGCAAGTATAGACTAGAAAAAATATGAATGGACACCATCCATCAATCATGGCCAAACAATAATTAAGGTTTGATACATTAGCTAACGTGGGTATCACAATCCTAATTAACAACATATGTACTTTGAGAAATCCAATATGGCTGCTCGCCCTGTAAACTATCCAACTTATTCTGGACGATGACAAAGAGAATAAATAGTAGTTACATTGCCTAGGAGACAAATGTATCCTAAGTGTGGGTATGCCCCACTCAATGGTGTACTAGAAATGTTCTCATCATATGACAAATAGCTACAAATCCATGGTAAGGCCCGAAAAAAGGCTTATAAGCAACTGAGAAAGTCTCCCCTCCCAATGCATCTAGACAATAAATCTAGTTGTTTACTCCTATTTTCATTTAGGATTTCGGGTGTGGCATTCAGCAGAATCTATCCTAGACATGAGACATGCAAGACTTGGCAAAATAAGTAATGTGCACTATAACAAGCCACAACAGAAAATACAAGTATCAAGACAGGAGTGTACTATGTCGAGCCACTATATCAAGCTAGATAAGATATGAATCAAGAGTGTGCCACAACGGACCACTATATCAAGCTAGACATGACAAGAATCAAGAGTACACCATGATAGGTCACTATCAGGTAAGCTAGACATGTACAAGAAATCCAGACAGGCATGGTGGTACATAGTAAGAAACATGTCATATCATACTGTAAAACCCCTAAATTTATACTATTTTTAATTTATTAAAATTGGTACTGGTTTAATTTTTGTATTGTACGTCACATAGTCGTATTGTACTTCGTACGTGAAAGTTCGTTTTACGAATTTGCTCGACGAGTGCGAATATGTGTGAGCGTACATATTTTAGAAAAATATTTTCTATCTTTTTATAGTTTCAAAATAATATACATAATAATTATTTTGTTATCGTACCCAAGTTTCCAAATTATTAATTTATTTATTATTTATAAAAAGTCTTCGTGAAAACAGTTATTAATAATAAATAATATTATTCCCGTATACATATATATTTCATAAAGATTTATTAAGTCTATATTATAAAGTATTTTCGAAATTAATTATTATAGTATTTTTGGAAAACATATTTTCGAAATATTTGTGACAATTTAAATTTTGATTTGATTCCATGGATACATTTAAATAAGTAAACTAATATCTATAATTGAAATTTCACTTATTTGATTGATTTTAAACTAAAGGAATATAATTTAAATAGGATTGTAATTGGATTTGGATTTGATTTGATTGGCTTTATATCTATTTAATTATCTACTTTGGGTTTCAAAATAAATCCTAATCCTATCCAATTGGGAATTCCCACATCCTATAAATAGGCAGGTACTCATCCATAATTCTCCACAATTTATTCTTCCAAAAATTTCCACAAAGTGTACGTGCCTCGTGTCGGTGTTTCATCCATCCCCGTGTCAGCCGTGACGGCCTCGAGTCTGACCCTGGGGGTCTTCCACTATCCTTATTTTTACATGTACATCGTCTTCTTTGTGTCCGACATACCGGACACGTACACCAAATCTTTCCAACCTAATCTTCGTGTCCGACACTTGGACACGATTTCTAATCCCTAATCCTAGTCCTAACCATCTGCCCACGTCTTCCCACCACCGTCATCATCTGCACCACCAGCGTCGTCCTTCGGCCACCACGACCGGAGCGACCGACCTTCCGCCACACCCTCTTCCAACCAAATGCCGTCCACGGCCAAACACCGTCCAAATAGCACGTCACCCCCGACCAAACCCCATGCTGCCAACGACCCCGCCATTACGGCAAGCCCCGTCTCCACCAGAACACCATCACCACCACTATCACCTGCTTTTCTACCCCGGCCAAACCTCCGCCTACACCACAAAAACTACCATCGCCAAAATACCAACCAACCCGACCAACACCACCCAGACCATCCCCCTATCGCCGGCATCCACTCGCCGGAACACAAGAAAACAAAAACCCTAGAATTTAAAACAACTGCCACCACTTACCCCCCTCCGGTGACCTTCGTCGGAGCAGCCGCCTGCTCCTGCCGTTCCTCCGCGTCGCCTGTGCGCCGAACCCCTCCGTGAGATCTCACTCCAACCGCGACCGCTCCCCGTCCTGGCGAACGCCCCGCCGCGCTTGCACCCTCTTGTCGATGCCCTAGCCGCCGCGCCACCGGTCCAGTCAACCGCCCTTGCCGGCCGAGTCCCCCAAACCCCCGACGAACCCTCTCCCTACTCCTCTCCTCCCTCCGGCCTTTCTCTCCAGCCTCCGCCCGTGCGTGTGAGCGCCCGGTGGTGAGCTCCGCCGTTCCCTTCACCTCTTTGCTTCCTCCGCCTCCACAAACGGCAGTCCCCCGCGCTCGCCTCCGCTCCTCTCCGCCTGAGCGCCGCCTTCCAGTGCCCTAGTCGCCGAGCCCCGACAACCCTCTCTCGATTTCTCCGCTCCCCTCTCGAATCTCTCAGACTCTCTCTCTCCTTCCTCCTTGTCTTTTTCCTTCGTTCTTTCTTTCTGTCTTTTTCTACACTGTTCTCCTCTTAAAGAGGAGAACGACTTTCAAGTGCTGTTTTTTTATTTTTTATTATTATTATTATTATTATTATTATTATTGTTATTTCTTTTATTATTTATTATTATCATTATTATTATATTATTGTTTAAGTCCTATAAGTATATTTTTGGATATAAAATAAGTATTATTCTTGTATTAATTCAGGGTAACTGCCAGTACAGGTGGATAGTATATTGTACTATACTATGTTATAGTATATATATAGATATATATATACTTTTTATAATACTACTATTCTTGGTATTGTTATTAGCATTGATTAAGTATTATCCATATATACTATTTTGTTAAATAAACACGTGATAAATAATTTCATATACATTTATGTTGTACATATATTTGCAAGGGTTTGACTAAGGCCTTGTAGAAATAAGTATCATGGGTGGAAAATCTATTTTTGTAAGATAAGTATTTCTTTTAAGCAATTTTGGACTTTACTAATATATATGGGTTTTTGGCCTTTAATAGAGACTAATGATTTATATTTTAAAATATTTTATATATAATATACAATATTTTTACTAAGATTTCTAAATTTGGATTTTAAATACTTTCTAATACTATATATTGTTTTCATTAATAATAATTAAAGGATTACTTGCTTAAGGATAATAAAATTTCTACTATCTATTAGTTTACTCAATATGTTTTTCAAAATGGTTTATAAGTATTTTTCTAAATAAATAAAATTTTTTTTCAACCACTAGCATATATTTTACAAGTATTCTCTATATTGATCATACTAATTCCTTCGACCATTCTTCCGTCCATGACTAAATCCTCTTATTCCTATTCTGTCACAAAATCCGTACCACCTTATGTCCTTCCTAACTATTCTGACCGTCCCGGACCTAATGGAACTGTCCGTGTCATCAATAGAGGTCCACTTGCATAGTTGTTGCACCGAAGTCGAAGTTCGTGCCACATTGATTATCGCAGCACATCAGGCGTACTACCAGGCAAGATACCTTGCCATTTGCTGTTTAATTATTTTAGCTCATATTTCATGCATGTTCATTATTTTCTTTATGCAAAATAAACTGTGATACATGGCATAACCTGTTAGAATTTACTGTTCAATTTCTTGCTATGTATTCTTTTCTTACACATTAAACCAAGATTTAAGGGACCATCTTTATGAATTGCATTCATGGCCTTGACACGTTGTAACACAAAGTTGTGTGTCACATATAGAATACGGAAGTACGTGATTGGCTGGCCACCAGTACGTACAAGCCGTACGATAGGAATAACCGCTAATAGAGGTTGCATGCTAGTTTGACTTAGCGGTTATAGTGGTTTGTGTTGTGGATACAATACAGTAGGCATTGGACGGAGAGGACAATTCTTTAGCGTATGGGCTTCGATGCACTTCCCTTGTGACCTGGACTCTCCGCTGGAGATACGGGGTTGATGACCCATGATTACTGACGTCTACTGACAATTCTGCGGAACGTCATGCTCTTACTGATGGGGCCTCTGGTGCCCAAGGGGGACTACGCCGATCCTATTTAGCCAGGGCCCATGCGTAGGAAGGATTGTTCTTAACTACATTTTACTTAGAATGGTAGGCTACCTTATCCGTTAGGTACGAGTACTTTTGGTTTGGGTACTTGTATCTGACCGTGGCTTGGAACAATAACTTCTCGCGAATTAGTTCATCACATCTTGTCCTTGTTTGGTTGTAGGTGTGGCTTACTACTTCGATGAGATGGTATTGAACCTTGTTGGGGTCCGGATACCATATTGGATTCTTAGCATGGAAAGATACGTCACCGTGAATTAGTTTACCATCTCCTGTCCTTGTTTGGTTGGGGGGATGGTACGCTCGTTCAGTAGGTGCGTATTGGACCATATTATAATTCGATTTACTTATTTATTTGAGCAATATTTATTCAGTTTATATGGCATGATATTATGTGTCTTGTTACGTCCCTCTGAGGACCTGGTTATCTCTCAAGGTGTGTGCTATTGTCTTTCGTAGGTATTCTAGCTCTAGCCGTGTGCATCGCCATTTCTTCGAGGATGATTGCATTTGGATCGTCTTCGCTTCGCTCGCTACTCATTTTATTTTCCATGTATTTTTTCTTATTTTGTTGGTAGTGGATTTGTCTCCGCCCAACATATGGTATCAAGACAAATCATCATAATTATATGATATCTTTTATTTATTTCTTTTGTGTGGATGAGATTAGTTATGGTTCTACTGCATTTTACAGCTTATGTACTCATGCGAGGATTTCATATATTGGAGTGTACTTCGTATGAATACTGCTGGCATGTCTACGTTCCTAGTCCTACGTATTTTAGGACTGGGGCGTTACATGTTTTTGTGGTGGCCCATGCAGGTCAAAAAAAATTGTTTGGTTACTTTACCGTACCAAACAAGCCTGCAAATAGGATTAGAAGTCTAGAATCTCATCCACATACTTGACCTTTTCCTCGATTCCATATTCGACCGACTCATCGATTGCATCTTGCTTGATTCCATCTATCATTATTTTTATCTTCCTTTCGTGCTTGCTAGAGATTGACCCTACTAGTTAGATGTCCCAAACACCCTTAGCTTAATTCTTTAAGTTGGGTAGAATACCCCACACACCCTTGACCATTAAGGGAATACAAATGGTATTATCTATACCATAGAGACTAGAGAAAGTTACCCCATTTGGTCAACCAAGCCTTGGTGAATAAAACCGTAGAATGATGGTATAGGAATAAATAAGACTTAGATCCTTATGACTCTTAGACCATTCATATTTGTTTTTATTCATCTATTATCGAGCCTATTTTTTTACTATCTAGACTAATGATGCTAATGTAGCCTAGTTTTTGCAAGTTTAGCCTTTTACCAAGCTTGTTCGTGACATATATGTTAATGGAGGTACCCCACTAACATATTGTCTATCAGAACCGGTACATGATGGTCTGATCAACCAAGTGTACTATGGTTCGCTTTTATCTATCGTTCTACGTGGATGGAGATATAGCAAAACTTGTCCTCTAGAGTTCCATCCGCGACTGCCTTGGCAACTCTTTTTGAAATCTATACGACCACCTTTGAACCACGTATTCGTAATGGATACTGTCGCATTGAACTTCTTAAATCGCTTTCGCCTTCACCAATTTTTGGAAGGACGAAGGCACTTGTACTAGACCTTCCTCTAGCATTCCTATCGACTATGACCATCCTCTCTCGATGTTGCTATAACTTCATCCTAAACTCCTCGTCTTTCTTCTCGACCCTACTATGACCCTCATTCAATGATCTAGATCACAACTTCTTACGACATGATTTTGTTGAGCCTTATTGGTTGTTTCCTATTGATACCCCCTTGTGTCCTCTCACCCCCTACTAATTTTTAATTTCGAGGACAAAATTCTTTTAAGTTGGGTAGGATGTAAAACTCCTAAATTTCTACTATTTTTAATTTATTAAAATTGGTACTGGTTTAATTTTGTATTGTACGTCACATAGTCGGATTGTACTTCGTACGCGAAAGTTCGTTTTTCGAATTTGCTCGACGAGTGCGAATATGTGTGAGCGTACAAATTTTAGAAAAATATTTTCTATCTTTTTATAGTTTCAAAATAATATACATAATAATTATTTTGTTATCGTACCCAAGTTTCCAAATTATTAATTTATTTATTATTTATAAAAAGTCTTCGTGAAAACAGTTATTAATAATAAATAATATTATTCCCGTATACATATATATTTCATAAAGATTTATTAAGTCTATATTATAATGTATTTTCGAAATTAATTATTATATTATTTTTGTAAAACATATTTTCGAAATATTTGTGACAATTTAAATTTTGATTTGATTCCATGGATACATAAGTAAACTAATATCTATAATTGAAATTTGACTTATTTGATTGATTTTAAACTAAAGGAATATAATTTAAATAGGATTGTAATTGGATTTGGATTTGATTTGATTGGCTTTATATCTATTTAATTATCTACTTTGGGTTTTAAAATAAATTCTAATCCTATCCAATTGGAAATTCCCACATCCTATAAATAGGCAGGTACTCATCCATAATTCTCCACAATTTATTCTTCCATAAATTTCCACAAAGTGTACGTGCCTCGTGTCGGTGTTCCATCCATTCTCGTGTCAGCCGTGACGGCCTCGGATCCGACCCCGGGTGTCTTCCACTATCCTTATTTTTACATGTACATCGTCTTCTTTGTGTCCGACATACCGGACACGTACACCAAATCTTTCCAACCTAATCTCCGTGTCCGACACTTGGACTCGATTCCTAATCCCTAATCCTAATCCTAACCATCTGCCCACGTCTTCCCACCACCGTCATCATCTGCACCACCAGCGTCGTCCTTCGGCCACCACGACCGGAGCGATCGACCGTCCGCCACACCCTCTTCCAACCAAATGTCGTCCCCGGCCAAACACCGGCCAAATAGCACGTCACCCCCGACCAAACCTCATGCTGCCAACGACCCCGCCATTACGGCAAGCCCCATCTCCACAGTACACCATCACCACCACCATCACCTGCTTCCCAACCCCGGCCAAATCTCCGCCTACACCACCAAAAACCACCATCGCCAAAATACCAACCAACCCGACCAACACCACCCAGACCATCCCCCTATCGCCGGCGTCCACTCGCCGGAACACAAGAAAACAAAAACCCTAGAAATTAAAACAATCGCCACCACTTAACCCCCTCCGGTGACCTTCGCCGGATAGCCGCCTGCTCCTGCCGTTCCTCCGCGTCGCCTGTGCGCCGAACCCTCCGCGAGATCTCACTCCAACCGCGACCGCTCCCCGTCCCGGCGACCGCCCCGCCGTGCTTGCCCCCTCTTGTCGATGCCCTAGCCGCCGCGCCACCGGTCCAGTCGACCGCCCTTGCCGGCCGAGTCCCCCAAACCCCCGACGAACCCTCTCCCTACTCCTCTCCTCCCTCCGGCCTTTCTCTCTAGCCTCCGCCCGCGCGTGTGAGCGCCCGACGGTGAGCTCCGCCGTTCCCTTCACCTCTTCGCTTCCTCCGCCTCCACCAACGGCAGTCCCCCGCGCTCGCCTCCGCTCCTTCCCGCCTGAGCGCCGCCTCCTAGTGCCCTAGTCGCCGAGCCCCGACAACCCTCTCTCGATTTCTCCGCTCCCCTCTCGAATCTCTCAGACTCTCTCTCCTTCCTCCTTGTCTTTTTCCTTCGTTCTTTCTTTTTGTCTTTTTCAACACTGTTCTCCTCTAAAAGAGGAGAACGACTTTTAAGTGCTATTTTTTATTTTTTATTTTATTATTATTATTATTATTATTGTTATTTCTTTTATTATTTATTATTATCATTATTATTATATTATTGTTTAAGTACTATAAGTATATTTTTGGATATAAAATAAGTATTATTCTTGTATTAATTCAGGGTAACTGCCAGTACAGGTGGATAGTATATTGTACTATACTATGTTATAGTATATATATACTTTTTATAATACTACTATTCTTGGTATTGTTATTAGCATTGATTAAGTATTATCCATATATACTATTTTATTAAATAAACACGTGATAAATAATTTCATATACATTTATGTTGTACATATATTTGCAAGGGTTTGACTAAGGCCTTGTAGAAATAAGTATCATGGGTGGAAAATCTATTTTTGTAAGATAAGTATTTCTTTTAAGCAATTTTGGACTTTACTAATATATATGGGTTTTTGGCCTTTAATAGAGACTAATGATTTATATTTTCAAATATTTTATATATAATATACAATATTTTTACTAAGATTTCTAAATTTGGATTTTAAATACTTTCTAATACTATATATTATTTTGATTAATAATAATTAAAGGATTACTTGCTTAAGGATAATAAAATTTCTACTATCTATTAGTTTACTCAATATGTTTTTCAAAAGGGTTTATAAGTATTTTTTCTAAATAAATAAAAAATATTTTCAACCACTAGCATATATTTTACAAGTATTCTCTATATTGATCATACTAATTCCTTCGACCATTCTTCCGTCCATGACTAAATCCTCTTATTCCTATTCTGTCACAAAATCCGTACCACCTTATGTCCTTCCTAACTATTCTGACCGTCCCGGATCCAATGGAACTGTCTGTGTCATCAATAGAGGTCCACTTGCATAGTTGTTGCACCGAAGTCAAAGTTCGTGCCACATTGATTATCGCAGCATATCAGGCGTACTACCAGGCAAGACACCTTGCCATTTGCTGTTTAATTATTTTAGCTCATATTTCATGCACGTTCATTATTTTCTTTATGCAAAATAAACTGTGATACATGGCATAACCTGTTAGAATTTACTGTTTAGTTTCTTGCTATGTATTATTTTCTTACACATTAAACCTAGATTTAAGGGACCACCTTTGTGTGTTGCATTCATGGCCTTGACACGTTGTAACACGAAGTTGTGTGTCACATGTAGAATACGAAAGTACGTGATTGGCTGGCCACCAGTACGTACAAGCCGTGCGATAGGAATAACCGCTAATAGAGGTTGCATGCTAGTTTGACTTAGTGGTTATAGTGGTTTGTGTTGTGGATACAACATAGTAGACATTGGGCGGGGAGGACAATTCCTTAGCGTATGGGGTTCGATGCACTTCCCTTGTGACCCGGACTCTCCGCTGGAGATACGGGGTTGATGACCCATGATTTCTGACGGCCACTGACGATTCTGCGGAATATCATGCTCTTACTGATGGGGCCTCTGGTGCCCAAGGGGGACTACGCCGATCCTATTTGGCCAGGGCCCATGTGTAGGAAGGATTGTTCTTAACTACATTTTACTTAGAATGGTAGGCTACCTTATCCGTTAGGTACGAGTACTTTTGGTTTGGGTACTTGTATCTGACCGTGGCTTGGAACAATAACTTGTCGCGGATTAGTTCGTCACATCTTGTCCTTGTTTGGTTGTAGGTGTGGCTTACTACTCGATGAGAAGGTATTGAACCTTGTTGGGGTCCGGATACCATATTAGATTCTTAGCATGGAAAGATACGTCACCGTGAATTAGTTACCATCTCTTGTCCTTGTTTGGTTGGGGGAATGGTATGCTCATTCAGTAGGTGCGTATTGGACCATGTTATAATTCGATTTAATTATTTATTTGAGCAATATTTATTCAGTTTATATGGCATGATATTATGTGTCTTGTTACGTCCCTCTGAGGACCTGGTTATCTCTCCAGGTGTGTGCTATTGTCTTTCGTAGGTATTCTAGCTCTAGCCGTATGCATCGCCATTTCTTCGAGGATGATTGCATTTGGATCGTCTTCGCTTCGCTCGCTACTCATTTCATTTTCCATGTATTTTTCCTTATTTTATTGGTAGTAGATTTGTCTCCGCCCAACGTATGGTATCAAGACAAATCATCATCTTTATATGATATCTTTTATTCATTTCTTTTGTGTGGATGAGATTAGTTATGGTTCTACTGCATTTTACAGCTTATGTACCCATACGAGGATTCCATATGTTGGAGTATACTTCATATGAATACTGCTGGCATGTCTACGTTCCTAGTCCTACATATTTTGGGACTGGGGCGTTACACATACACAAGAAAGCAATCAACATGAAAAAAAATCAGAAAATTGAAATAAAACCAAGAAATATCAAATTTGGATATGCCAACGGTATACCGACGATGTACTCTAGCATACCGATGGTATACTGGAATATGTTGACACAGAAATTGCTGAAAACTATAATACACATGATCGCTATACTGGCGATACAGACTAGTACACTAGCGGTGTACCGTTGTTTATAACAACAAGTTTTTGTTCTAAAAAGCACCCACAAATCGGTATGATGTCGGTATATACCGGTATACTGGCGTTATGTCGTTTGTGTCCGAGAAATAATACTGAGGACTTGAAACAAGTTCCGGAAGCCAAATCTCGTCCCGAAAGTTATAGAATTAAAGTGTAACTACGAAAATAATATTAGAGAAAGGTTGCGTACAACACATAAACTAAGTCTCGGGGCAAGTACTCCGGTATCATTTCCGAAATGAAGTTTTCTTAGTAAGAAAAATATCAGAATTTCACAGGAAATCACAACCTAGCTTAGGCCAAATTTTGAGACGGTTAAAATGGTAAGAATTTTGAGAGAAACATATTTAGTAAAGCAAGTACTAAGCAACACTAGGCGATCAAACAATAGAAAATAAAATAACAGTAAAAATAATATTCGACCAGTAGTTCGGCAAGATGTACTTGTCTAATATAGCTCCCAGCCTAACTCTTCAACTCTACCACCAAGAGGGATTCAAAAACCACACTCTGAGTTCTCGAGACCAAGCTTCTAACTCACAAAAAAATAAAAAGAAAATGATAAGAGAAGAAGTGTGTAGAGAGATTGTAAAAAGAATTTTTGAAAAGAAATGAGAGGGTATATATACATAAGGTGAACTAATCGTGACAGTCCTGTCGTGATTCGCAACTCGATCTGAATCGACCTTACCCGTTTAGAAGAAAACAAAGAAACTAATGGATAATGTATCTTTACTATTCATAAAAATATCTAAATACTATTCACAAAAATATTAGAATACTATTCATAAAAATATATGAAATTGAAAATATATAAAAGTGAAAATATCTTTCAGGCATTACATTATCGGTACACACCGATATGCCAACATTATGCCGGTCAAGGAGTAAAATCTCAAAAATTAAGTTTTCTCAAGTTCTTTGGAATCCAAGAAAATGCAGAATGTAGTATAAATTACGTATCCGTATACAAATACAGATACTGTGAGACGAGTCTCACACGCTTCATCATCGAAAGATAATAGTTTTCCTTCCCCATGGTAAAGAACAATTGCTTCCTATTACCACCCAGTTCGAATTCGCGTTTGGAACTGCATCACCGAACATAAATGGTGTCTTTTGAAACTTCTTCTTGTACAGTCCTACCATAGAGGCATTTGTCATCAGCTATAATATTATTTATTTTTCTCGGGAGTTTAGCTGGTCGTTACATTCAGTTGAGCTCTCTATGTTGAACATGATTGGCTCTCGGGAGTCCTACCATAGGCGCATCTTGATAGCTTGTGCAATGTAGAATTCAGATTCTGTCTTGAATTCATGCTGACTTGAACTAACACTAGGCGCATTCTGAGGACCCGCACAACATAGGGATACGCGCACCCTAAGAGATACTTAGAAGATCGCACAACCTAAGATTTTGCGCACCCTGATTTAAATTTTTAGAGTTTGTTGTGCAAACTCTATAATTGATCTTTGCTCCCTGTTTTTTGCAGTTGATCTCAGGGAAGACCCCGATGATGAGAGATTAGCTTCGGCTTTTAGAGTCTCAGAATATCAGAAAGACTTGCCACATGTATCGTATCCTCAATACGATCTTTCCGAATCCAAAACGGCCATACTTACTGCTCAAGAGAATACAACTCTGTTATGTTTAATGAATGGTGAACCTTTGGAGAGTCCGGACAATGTAGTACATAAGAAACCAGCCTTCTTGTTTGGAGATGCAATCAAGAAATTATCCCAGCCAAAAGCAAAAAAGAAAGACATGATCTATCAATGTGGGAACAAAATTATGTATCTCACAGAAATATCGAGGCACATGTCCCTGTCTCGATATGCATTCTCCAGTTACCCTCAACAGATGACATGGGATATGACTCCGATTCAGCAAGCCAGAGTTGGAAAGATATGTTACAGAAGTGGCCCGCAGAACAAGGACTTATTCTACAGCATTTCAGATAAGTACAGCTCTCATCTGAGGGGTTTGAAGCCAAGCTGTGTACCTCTGGAAGATTCATTGCTGCTACTTTCAGTCAGAGTACCCATCTTTACGAAAACATTCAAAAAAGCTGAAGGAAGATATCCAGATCAGACCATGCATTTGACAGGCCTAGTGAACCCTGACATAAAGCGCTGGAGCAGCGTAGAAATTTGAATTTTGGATCAGTTCAAGGACAAGCTCCTTGAACTAGAACTCTGTGACTCAATATGAACTACTGTTCACATCTTTCGTCCAAATGCCCATATGTTCTTGGCTCTAGTAGAAAGATACAATGATAGAACTGGCACCTTCAGGACTCTTCACGGGGAAATTGGCTTTGCACTCCATGAGATGAAGTATCTTTCACATCTACCAATGGGTGGCAACCCATATGAAGAATATGTGCCTACCAACGAAGAGCTAGATATCCTGGCAACAGAGAACCCTCAAATGGTAGTTGTATTTGAGGAACTTCTATGCCATTACATGATATGCTCCCTTTATTACAAAAGTGCTTCAACAGGGACCTGTTACACGACCAAGTGGCAGCCATACTTATTTTTGGGCCATATCTATGAAGACAAGATCATTGAGAATCAGGCTTACGATCCTCGCTTCTTCAAACTGCTTAGCCGCAGCGACATAGAGAAGCTAATAGAAAAATCCAAACACACTGATAACATCTTGAATGTAGACTGGCACCTATTTACTGCTGGTGCTACCATTGAGAGTTATCTCAGGCAGGCTTACAGACCCATGTCTCGAGAAGCCCTATTGGCTGGTTTTTTTTCCTTGTTGCTGCAACGGTTCATAGTTCCCGGAGCCAGTACAGTCGATCGATTCCATCGAGGCATACTATTTGTTATCGTGCGACTAGTGTTTGGCTATAAGATGGATCATTTTTCAGCGATGACTTGCTGCTTGAACGTAAGACTGCGTTCTTTTGTTAACACCATGTTGCATGATAAGGCTGTTTGGGAGGACTTTTCTCGCATCGAAATGCCTTACACGTATCTGTTTGGGTGGCTGCTGCAGCACTATCCTAGTTTGATGGAACCTGATATGGGTGTAGCCGGAGGGTACTTTATTAGACATTTTTCTAATGCTCGATGGAACCTAACTGCCCTTTCAGAATGTAGATTAGCACTGAATCGTGGTTCCGGACGGAGATTCCAATGTATCGCTCCCTCTCCATGATAGGAGACTATTCCTCCACAGCTCATGGATTTAGAAACAGCGTCACTCCGCCTGTCTCCGGTCACTTTTACATGGTTAAAGATGATTCGGCCGTCTCACTTAGTGTACCGATTTAAGGACGACTGTTTCTTAGGACCATATTTGCCAAGTCGATTCGTTCGACAATTTGGCTATGATCAGCTGCATGTGGGGAATGCCTCCACTTGCCTATAGGCCAAGGGTTTTCTAATCGATAGTTTCAGGGCTTGGAAATATTACAACGCAGGGGGCACCAAAGCCATATTCTCTATGCCCAACACTCATGTTGTCACGTCCCAGTACCGAAATACGGAGACGAACTAGGCCAGCTACTCCATATGAGGTATACAAACGTCATTCGACGATCGTGGATGTCAAGTGACAAGGGGGTGCATGCTACAATCAAGTCTCCTATGGTCTCACATAGCATCTATGTCTCAATCATTCAAACAAGAAAACATCAACTAATGAACATATGAGATAAAACAGTAAGGCGTCCCCGACGCTTCATCAAAATGATCATAGGGATCTAGCTTTATAAGTTAGGTAGCCCAGAGAGTCGTAGGTACTTAATTGTATTCAGCTGCAGTCTGATTTAATTATAATTATGCAAAAGACAAAAATATCCACATTAGTCGGCTAAACAGGTGCCGGTGGCTAAACGCCAGAATATAAGGGATAAAAACTAGAGTGGTGGAGAAGAAACCCACTCAAGTCCCCTGCCAGCTATGCTCCTAGTATGCACCATTGGTGTCAGGGAGGAAGGTCGAATTCTCAGGCTCTGCTATGTGATCTGGCCAAACAAAACCAGCGGGGTCAGCCCCGAATAGCAAGTACCACAAAGGAGCACAAAAGAGTGAGATAAAACCCAAGCATAAAATAATAATACTAGTAATAATAAAGGCTTCCGATCGTAACCTCGGTCCACAGCCTATCATAGCACGATAGACCAACCCAACAACCAAACAAGGACATGGGTTGGACCACGCACCATGACAGGCCATGTCCCTCGGCTACTAACGGAAAGTACAAGGCACATTCAAGTCATTTTTCAAGTAGCCATTAATTCCTACGGCTTTCTATATTTGGCAGAGTTATCCCCGCGCTACTGATTAAAAGGAATCCTCTGATCGTGTCAACCCAGTATGGCTAGCCAAACCATTAGGCATATGGCACATTGATTATGCACCGGTCCCCCGGAGGGCTACCACGCTAAAACATATAACACATAGCTCGTAGAAGTCGAATATAGTCATCTGTTAAAGGCGAATAAAACCATATCCGTGGCGGCCAATCCAACACGTCAGGACTGGACCTCGGGTGACTAGTATGGCACGATCTCGGGATTCTTCCCACCCAATGCATCTACCAAATTAGTTGCCTAGTTAACCCCTAGGTTATCCTCGGAGTTCACATGTCGTGGTCACATGCTCACTTCCTTAGATGTCGTACAATGTACGAGTACCCCAAGAAGGGATCCGTACTGGCTCGTGGAGTCATACGTATGTACCCCTTCTTGGTATAATACAACACATAACACTTACCACGTCATTACTCTCCACCATTCGCTTATGTAAATGCTGGACTCCTGGATGTAATGACAGGTATCACGTAGGAACACTTAGCACATAGGATAGCACCTCGGAGCTTACATAGATTGTACCTTAGTACACACATAGGTTTATCTAATACTCACATAGGTAGTCAGATCAAGAATGAGGAACAAGATACAAGGACGCATGCGGCCGAGGGTTCATATGGCCGAGGGTTCATGCGGCCAAGGGTCATGCGTCCAAGTTGCATACGGCCAAGGGCTCATACAGCCAAGGGCTCATGCGGCCAAGGCTCATGCGACTAAACTGCATGCGGCCAAGGGCTCATACGGCCAAGCTGCATGCGGCCAAGGGCTCATACGGCCAAGGTTCATACAGCCAAGGGTCATGTGGCCAAGCTGCATACGGCCAAGGGCTCATACGGCCAAGGCTCATACGGCCAAGGCTCATGCGTCCAAGGGTCATGCTGCCAAGGGTCATGCGGCCAAGCTGCATGCGACCAATAGCTCATGCGGCCAAGGCTCATGTATCTAAGCTGCATGCGGCCAAAGGCTCATGCGGCCAAGGGTCATGCGGCCAAATTGCATGTGGCCAAACTGCTCATCTTCTTAAAAATTCGAGAAAGATGGCCATGGAACCCATGAACTTCAAACTTGCACAACTCGGCCAAAACAAAATGAAATCTAACTTTTCAAAGGTTAAATTTGGGTAAAATAAAATGCTCTACCACATGGAACAACTAGATTTTAAAAACAAGCAAGTTTAATAGATCAAAACCAAGGAAAATCGAAAATGACATAAACTTAGATCTACAAGAATCCATCCATCAAAACTGAAAATACCAAGTACTAAACTTGTAGAGGATGATGAGAAGAACAATATAGACAAATAATATCAAAGAAAAAAAAATCAAGGATAAAAAATGCACATATTTTCACTTTGAGCAAGTTGTACTTACCTAATGGTGGTGCTTAAGGGAATTGAATAAGAGAGTGAATGAGTAAAGAGATTATTTATAGTAGGTGAGGGTTGGCTCCACCAAACCCTAGTCTCTAAACATGCTCTAATTATTCCACTAATGACATGTTTTAAATGCTACATGCAACAATTAGTAAAACAATAAATTAAAGGTGCACATGTACAAATACTGTACACATGAATCAAAAATAAAAAAAATGTATGTCGGGATCGGGTAGTGACATCTCTAACCTCTTTAGAAAAATTCTATCCTCAAAATTTCTGCCAAGATAAGATTGAGAAATCAAGGCAAGCAAGATACTACTTACAAGACTAACTGCACATGCAATTCTGTCAATTCTAGCAGGCATTAGAAAACAATCATCCACCCTAGCGGGTGCAATAAAAATAGGGAAACATATTACAAAGGCATAAGGATAAATATACCTTCTGAGTCGAACAAGTACAGATATCGAGATCTAATCTCGTTCTCACACTCCTATGTCGACTCTCCCGGTGTGTGATGGCCCCAAGCGATATGGAAAAGATTAATAGTCCGGTTCTTGAGCACCTTCTCTCGTCGATCCAAAATGGATACGGGTTGCTCCTCGTAAGTCAGGTCGGTACCGACGACCAACTCAAAATGGTCAAGGATGTGACTCGGATCCGGGACATACCTACGCAACTGAGATACATGAAACACATCATGTACATCATGTAGCGATGGCAGAAGGGCAAGATGATAAGCAACATCGCCTACCCGAGCGAGAATATCAAATGGACCAACGTATCTCAGACTAAGCTTTCCCCGGGTTCCAAATCTGATGATACCCCGAGTAGGCAAAATTTGCAGAAATACTTGGTCACCAACACAAATTCTAGAGGCCTATGATGCTGATATGCCCAGTGTCGGTGTCTGTCTTGTGCAACTCGAAGCCGCTCTCTGATCAACTTGACTGTTTCTACGGTCTGCGTGATCATCTCTGGTCCCAATAATTTTTGTTCTCCCACATCGTCCCATGCCAGAGGGGACCTGCATTTTCTTCCATATATTGCATCAAACGGTGCCATCTGTATACTTGCCTGATAACTATTATTGTAAGAGAACTCTACTAAATGAAAATAATCTTTCCAAGTTCCAGTGAAGTCTAAAGTACAAGACCATGATATATCTTCCAATGTCTGAATGGTTCTCTCTGACTGTCCGTCCGTCTGCGGATGATAGGCTGTAGTGAACCTCAACTTGGTACCCAAACATTGATACAAACTCTGCCGAAAGTGAGAGGTGAACTGTATGTCTCGATCTGATACTATGTTGACTGGAACACCATGTTGTCTCATAATTTGCTTCATATATTTTTCTACCAACTGTTCAGTAGACTGCCCTACTCTGAAAGGAAGAAAATGAGCAACCTTCATGAGCCGATCCATAATCACCCAAACTGTGTTTCGACCAGTCGGGGTTCTAGGTAAAACGGTCATAAAGTCTATCGTGATGTACTCCCATTTCCACTCCGGAATAGAAAGTGGTTGCAATAATCCTGCTGGTCTTTGCTGCTCTACCTTCACTTGTTGACATACCAAACATCTTGACACAAACCTCGCTATCTCCCTCTTCATGCCATTCTACCAAAAGTGCTGCTTTATATCTTGGTATATCTTTGTGCCTCCGGGATGGATGGAATAAGGAGAACTATGAGCCTCTGACATAATTTCCTGTCGAATGTCTCCACCGGATACGCAAAGACGGTTTCTGAACCTAAGTGTACCATCCTCATGGATTTCTAACTCCTTTATGAGTCCTGATTCATATTCTGATCGAAGCTTCTGGATTCGCAGATCCTTTGCCTGGGCTGCTCTGATCCTCTCCACTAAAGTAGACTGAATCTGCAAACCGGCCATAACTCCTGTATCTTATGGCAAGATTACTTCAATTTCTATTTCCTGAAGATCTTCCAAAATATGTCTCTGCGAGGTTAAAATGAATGCGCCACCCCTCCTGCTCAAGGCATCTGCTACCACATTCGCCTTGCCTGGATGATACTAAAGATTCACATTGAAGTCCTTCAGTAATTCTAACCATCTTCTCTGTCTCATGTCCAGGTCCCTCTGGGTGAATACATAATTTAAGCTCTTATGATCAGTGTAAATTTCTACTCGATTCCCATATAAATAATGCCTCCATAACTTAAGCAAAAATAACACTGCTGCTAATTCCAGGTCGTGGGTCGGATAGTTCTTCTCGTGATCTCAAAGCCGTCGAGATGCATATGCTATTACTTTACCATGCTGCATCAATACACATCCAAGTCCCTTCCCGGATGCGTCACAATATACTGTAAACCCTTCCGATCCTACTGGAAGTGTCAAGATCGGCGCTGAAATTAATCTCTTTTTCAACTCTTCAAATGATGTTTGACACTCTGCTAACCAAACAAACTCTACATCCTTTTGTGTCAAACGCATCAAGGGTGCCGAAATCCTGGTGAAGTCTGCCACGAACCTTCTGTAATAACCTGCAAATCCCAAGAAACTACGCACATCTGCTACTGTCTTTGGAACTGGCCAATTTTCTACCGCCTCAACCTTCTTCGGTTCTACTGACACTCTTGCTCCAGAGATGATGTGTCCTAGGAACGAAATACGATCCAACCAAAACTCACATTTACTAAGCTTCGTATAAAGTTGATGCTCCCTTAAGGTCTTCAAAACTGTCCGAAGATGTTTCTCATGTTCTTCTTCACTACTGGAATAGACGAGAATGTCGTCTATGAACACTACTACAAACTTATCCAAATATGGCATAACAATACGATTCATCAAATCTATGAATACTGCTGGGGCATTAGTCAGTCCAAACCAGGAACTCATAATGCCCATACCATAATCTAAATGCTGTCTTGGGTATGTCCTGCTCTTGGACCCTCACTTGATAATATTCGGATCGAAGATCAATCTTAGAGAAGACGCACGCCTTGCTCAACTGATCAAACAAGTCAACAATTCTTGGTAATGGATACTTGTTCTTCACTGTTATTGCATTCAACTGTCGGTAATCAATGCACATTCGCGTCGATCCATCCTTCTTGGGTACTAAAATCACCGGTGCTACCCAAGGAGATTCACTGTCTCGGATAAACTGCTTCGCCTTTAGTTCTTCTTTATGCTGGTATAACTTATCCAACTCTGACTGCGACATCCTGCAAACTCTGTCGACTTTAGGCTCCGTTTCAGGATTTAACTCAATATAAAACTCCACATCTCTCACCAGTGGTAAAACAGGAAGCTCATCTAAAAATACATCAAGAAACTCTCTGACAACTCTTGGAATCTGCTCCTGCTCTGCCAATGCTGCTGTAACTATGCCCTTGGGTCGATCCTCCAATGATCGAACAAAGACGAACTCCTCAACGCCAGGTACATTAAACACTACCCTACCTCCTCGATAATCTATCATCGTATGACTGTCTCTCAACCAGTCCATGCCTAGGACAACGTCAAAGTTGCCCATAGGGAAATCAATCAAAGATGCGGGCAATAATCGTCTACACACTACGACCGGATACGCTAGGCACACTCCGCTAACTCCTACGAGCCCATTAACAGTGAGTATATTCATCCTCTCTGGCAATGCCTCGAACTTCAATCCAATACTTGTCACAAATCGTGCAGATATAAAAGAGTGGGTAGCCCCCGAATCAAATAATGCTACTACAGGAAAAGAGGTAACAGAAATATTACCTGCAACCACGTCGCTTGAAGCTAGTGCATCCTCCAGTGATAAGGTGAAGGCCTGGCCTTGTCCTTGCTGAGCTCCCCGCTGCTGTCTTCCTTGTCCATGCTGTTGCTGTGGCCTCTGCTGGCCTCCCTGGTTATGCGCCTGGCGAAACATCTGAGCCTGCATCGGCAGACGCTGGGCTAGCGGCCTTACGGCTAATGCTGGTCCTTTGTTTGGTGCTGCCCCCGGAGCTGGCAACGTCGAAAACTGCTGAACTGGCCCTCTCGGCCTCTGTATCATAGGATAATTGGCAATCCGGTGGTCTAGACTACTACACCTCATGCACAATCCATTAGCTGAATGACACACATCCCTAGTGTGCCCTCCCTTACTGCTGTAAGTACATCCAATAGGCCCCCCTGGCGCTGCTGCTAGTTCTTCGGCTGCTGATGTCGAACTAGTATTGTTATCTCTGATACCGCGGTGCTCCTGACTCATTAATACGGATGCCGGGTGCTGGTGCCGATGTTCGCTGCACTACTCCTCCGACCCTACTCTGGGGATGAGACCTCTTCTGGCCCCCATGTCTTGTCGCCAACCTTAGTTGGGTGAGTTCATGCCTCCGAGCTGCCGTTAAAACGACATCAAAAGTCTAATAGTCGTGCCCTTCTACTAGTTGTAGAATCTCCAAATGAAGTCCCTAGTGGAATCTTATAGCCTTTTTTGGCTTCGTAGCCACCATTGTCGGTACAAATTGACTCAGTCTGCAGAACTCCGCTGCATATCCATCCACCGTCTTACTAGCCTGCTTGAGACTGATAAACCTCTGCTGTAGCTCATACTGCACAACCACACCAAAGTACTTAGCCTTGAATCTAGTACTGAAGGTATCCCAAGGAACATGATGCCTCATTCCAACCTCTTCCGATGCCCACCAGTCGCGGGCGAGATCCTGAAGCAATAATCTGACTTGGTCAACCTTTTCTTCTACTAGAACCTTTGCTGCGATCAATATGACCTCATTATTCTAAAGCCAAGCATCCGCCATGATGGCATCCTCCGTGCCGTCAAAGTATCTCGGGGTAAGTCGATAAAACCTATCCGACGTGTCCGAATCATTCCTGACACTTCTCTCAAGGGCTAATTGTAACCCCTGATTCAGTAGCACATTCTGTTCCTACTGCTGGGTCTGCTGCTGATGGGATGCCACCTGACGCTGCTGAGTGGCCAGAAATCTGCGGATGACCTCCAGAAGTTCTGCAGCATCAGGTACTGTCGTCGCTGTCGGCACCGCGGAGGGTGTTGGAGTTTCTAGAACCTGCGGTTCCACTGGCTCTGATATCATTTCCACTCGGATCTGGCTAGGAGAAGGTATTCTCTCATGCTGCTGTCCCATCGAGCCATGCTCTACTGGACGTTCCTCCATGTTGGCCTCGCCAGCTAATGAAAAAGAAGCACCCCGATAGGAAAAGATACAAGATATCAAATGACAGGACGAGGAAGATTTGAGAAGCAATTCAAGTTATCAATCAAGGTGAGAAAGAGAAGATGAGACAAGAGATCAAGGGGACAAGTTTTGATTGAGACTCCTATAATAGTAACACCCCACAAGTCTAAAAATTAGACCTGCATGGGCCACCAATAAAACCTTGTCACGCCCCAGTACCGGAATACGGAGACAGACTAGGCCAGCTACTCCATATGAGGTATACAAACGTCATACAACGATTGTGACTGTCAAGAGACAAGGGGTGCATGCTACAATCAAGTCTCCTATGGTCTCACATAGCATCTATGTCTCAATCATTCAAACAAGAAAACATCATGAACATATGAGATAAAGCAGTAAGGCATCTCCGACGCTTCATCAAAATGATCATGGGGATCTAGCTTTATAAGTTAACTAGCCCTGAGAGTCATAGGTACATAATCGTATTCAGCTGTAGTATAATTTAATTATAATTATGCAAAAGATAAAATTATCTAGATTAACCGGCTAAACAGGTGCCGATGGCTAAATACCAGAACATAAGGGATGAAAACTAGAGTAGTGGAGAAGAAACCCACTCAAGTCCCCCACCAGCCATGCTCCTAGTATACACCATTGACGCCAAGGAGGAAGGTCGAATCCTCAGGCTCTGCTACGTGATCTGGCCAAACAAAACCAGCAGGGTCAGCCCCGAATAGCAAGTACCACAAGGGAGCACAAAAGAGTGAGATAAAACCCAAGTATAAAATAATAATACTAGTAATAATAAAGGCTTCCGGTCGTAACCTCGGTCCACAGCATGTCATAGCACGATAGACCAACCCAACGACCAAATAAGGACATGGGTTGGACCACGCACCATGACAGTCCATGTCCCTCGGCTACTAACGGAGAGTACAAGGAACAGTCAAGTCATTTTTCAAGCGACCATTCATTCCTGCAGCTTTCTATATTTGGCAGAGTTATCCCCGCGATACTGATTAAAAGGAATCCTCCGATCGTGTCAACCCAGCAGGGCTAGCCAAACCATTAGGCATATAGCACATTGATTATGCACCGGTCTTCCGGAGGGCTACCGTGCTAAAACATATAATACATACCTCGTAGAAGTTGGATATAGTCATCTGCTAAAGGCGAATGAAATCATATCCATGGTGGCCAATCCGACACGTCAGGACTGGACCTCGGGTGACTAGTATAGCACGATCTCGAGATTCTTCCCAACCAACGCATCTACCAAGTTAGTTGCCTAGTTAACCCCTAGGTTATTCTCGGAGTTTACATGTCGTGGTCACATACTCACTCCCTTAGATGTCGTACAATGTATGAGTACCCCAAGAAGGGATCCGTACTAGCTCGTAGAGTCATACGTATCTACCCCTTCTTGGTGTAATACAACACACAACACTTACCACGTCATTGCTTCCGACCATTCGCTTATGTAAATGCTAGACTCTTGGATGTACATACAGGTATCACGTAGGAACACTTAGCACTTAGGATAGCACCTCGGTACTCACATAGATTGTACCTTAGTACACACATAGGTTTATCTATTACTCGTATAGGTAGTCAGATCAAGAATGAGGACCAAGACACAAGGATGCATGCGGCCGAGGGTTCATGCGACCAAGGGTTCATGCGGCCAAGGTTCATGCGACCAAGGGTTCATACGGCCAAGGGTCATACGGGTAAGCTGCATGTGGCCAAGGGCTCATGCGGCCAAGGGTCATGCAGCCAAGGCACATACGGCCAAGGGCTCATATGGCCAAGCTGCATGCGGCCAAGGCTCATGCTGCCAAACTTCTTACGGCCAAGGGCTCATGCGGCCAAGGGTCATACGACCATGGTGCATGCGGCCAAGGGCTCATGCGGCTAAGGGTTCATACGGCCACGGGTCATGCAGCTAAGCTATATGCAGCTAAGGGTCATGCGGCGAAGGGTAATACGGCCAAACTGCATGCGACCAAACTGCTCATCTTCTCCAAAACCCGAGAAAGATGGCCATGGAACCCATGAACTTCAAACTTGCACAACTCGGCCAAAACAAAATAAAATCTAACTTTTCAAAGGTCAAATTTGGGTAAAATGAAATGCTCTACCACATGGAAGAACTAGATTTTGAAAACAAGCAAGTTTAATAGATCAAAATCAAGAAAAACTAAAAATGACATAAACTTAGATCTACAAGAATCTATCTATCAAAATCGAAAATACCAAATACTAAACTTGTAGAGGATGATGAGAAGAATAATATAGGAAAATCATATCAAAGAAAAAAAATCAAGGATAAAAAATGCACAAATCTCTATGTTTGAGCAAGTTGTACTTGCCTAATGGTGGTGGTTGAAGGAATTGAATGAAAGTGTGAATGAGGAAAGAGAGTGTGGAAGAGATTATTTATAGTAGATGAGGGTTGGCTCCACCAAACCCTAGTCTCTAAACATGCTCTAACCATTCTACTAATGACATGTTTTAAATGCTACATACAACAATTAGTAAAATAATAAATTAAAGGTGCACATATATAAATATTATACACAAGAATCAAAAATTAAAATACGTATGTCGGGATCGGGGAGTGACAGATGCTCAAGGCTGAATTTTTATACTTTGGCCAATACTTTTGCTGAAAACTTTTACCTAGCCCACAGCTTTGCTATTGATAAACGATCAAGGGCTGGAGTCCATACTGCACAATCATTCAGGGATACGGAAGATCGAGACCCCGTCGATGAACCTCTGGAGGCTTCTCTTGTAGGCTTCCAAGATGAAGTTAATGATCCGATAGATGTGTCGTTAATGACACGAAAGGAGAAGTCTCCTACCAAGGGGTTTAGCAAGAAAAGGAAGACTAGAGAGTCATCTACTTCTTCACACCCTGATGATCTTTCTTCTTCACCTAAGGCTCGGGAGAAAAAAAAGAAGAAAACTATGTTGGCCATTACTGAGCAGCCCACCACCAGAACAACGTGGTCTTAGTCATAGCAGATGCATACTGGCGAATCCCTTGGAGGAGGAGAGGTAACTCCTTCTTTAGTTCCAAGAAGCAACCGAGCTGTCCAAGATGAGGTGACCAGGATTCCTACTATGCAAGACAACCTTGATGAGGTTGAAGAGGAACCTGTGGCACCTTTACTGCGGAAGACCAGAAGAAAATTGATGGTGACTCAAGAGGTTCATCAAAAAATTGACACTTCATCCACTCCTTCCAGACCAAGATAATCTTCGACTCGACCTGATATACCATTACCCATGCAGAAAGATCTGCTACCTCAAAAAGGTAATCTCTGTACTTTTTAAGTATAATCATGATTTAAATAATATATTGAGATTATTCATTTTTATCTGCAGAGGCTACAATAATCAACACTCCAGCCTTAGTCACTACAGAGGAGATCCCAACATACAGGGTTATGCAGTTGACCATTCCTGTGACTGCACTGGTTGCAGCAGGGGTAATGCTATCATCTCAAACTCCCGAAGTCCCAGAGACCACACTTCTTGAGAAGGAGTTGCAACCTACAGAATCTCATGCCGAGGTTGCAGTTCCTCCTGCTGTCCAAACTTCTACTCTTTCTCAAGAAAATCAAAAAATGATAGCAGCCCTCAAAGGCTGCGATCGACTACGACAATGTTTCAATCGGAGATGATTCCACGAGCACCGCTGAAGCAGAGCAAGCTTCAGTAGAAGTCCCACTAAACTCAGAACTACTGCCCAAAGAAGGCCGTACCACTATTGAGGATGAGGAGTGATTTGTAATCCCCCAACCAACCAAGCTTTTGGGTCAAGGATGCAGAAGTGATTTGTAATCCCCCAAAATTTTGTAGGATTTTTTTCTATATTTTTATTGCTTAAATATTTTGTTTTGAATTATTTTGTTAATTAATTATAAATATAGCCTTAGTCATGCTTAAAATCTGTCATGCACACTAATTAGACCATATGGCACGGCTAGTGCAGGCAAGTGCCTCAACTAGCATATTAGTTGTAGGTGCAACTTGATTTATTTTATTTGAATATTTAGTGGTTTAAATTTATTGAATCGTGTTATGATTATCTTTTACATTTGTAATATTTATTTATTTATTTAATTATTACTTCTGAGATTTTGGAAATTATATTTATATAAAATAAAAATAATAATACTAGTAGTGATTTATACTCTGCCCAAATTTATGAATTATTGCTGGGATTATTATAGTCATTATTATTTGTTTTATTATCATTATTATTACCATTATTAATGTTATTGTAATATTAATATTTTTATTTGTATTATTATCATTTTATTATTATTTTTACTTTTATTATTCTTGGTCATTGTTTATTGATTAGAAGATGATGCTTTTATAAATATGAATACTAAAAAAATGTAATGCATATAAAATTTTTATTTATTATTTTATTATTATTATTGTTGTCCTTATAATTTTTATTATTAACGTGATTTTTATTATTATATTTATTATTCCATTTTTGTTGTTATTAGAAGATGATGTTTTTAAAAAATATAGGTACTGGATACAATAAAATACATACTTAAAATTTTTATTGTTGTTATTGTTTTTTATTAATATGACTTTTATTATATTTATTATTCCAAATTTTTAGGTTGAATAGTATAAATGAAAGAAAAGAAAAAAAGGAAAAAAAAAAGAAAAAAACAAAATCAAAACTCGCAAGATATTGGAGGCCAATATCTCGCGAGCCATTAAAAGCCCTAACCTGCGACCCTAGTTTTCCCTTCCTTCTCCAGACCTGTCGAACGCAAGACCAGCGGCCGAGTTTTAGCTCAATTTGGATTGAGTAAAACTCAATCAAATCTCGATAATTTTTGTTAAATTTTTTTTTGTATCAAACCCCCAATAGTTCCTCTTCGGATTAAACCAAATCAAGATTTAAAAATGATTAAATTAAAGTGAAATCAGGATACAAACCTAGTATATATAAAATAAAATAAAAAATAAAAACACAGACCTTCGAAAACACACTTCTCCTTTCGGGAACACACCCTTCTTGAATTCTCGTTCTGTACCTTCTTCGAATTCAGACAATCCTTGTTGCCTCTGCGAACCCCTCCGACACCTGCCATGCCACACGCCATCGACCAACTGACAAAGGGCGGCCAAACTGTGCTGGCGCTGTCCAAAACAAAGTAGCTACCACAGTAGCAATTGTAGCCATCAAGCCAACTTTGTGCAGCGACAACTTCATCCTCGCCCCATTATTTCGTGAATCGATTTCTCAGGTAAATTCACAAACTAATCATCTACAAATTCGATTAACTGGTGTATATCCAATCGTGCCAAGCCTTATGGAAATCGAGACCAAAAATCTTGCATATTTCAGTTTTTGGACTTGAAACAGAGCAAAAATCTGAGTCCAAACCCGATTTTGAAGGAGGATTTAGGACAGGATATTAAGGGTTTCCAAAATTCCAAATGAATACAATTATAGCCAACCTAACCAGCTTCACAATGATGCCTTTAGTTTCGAAATTACCAACCTTTTGTTTCAGAAAGATTGTTTCAAAATCTCCAAAAAACCTATTTTCAAAACAGTAGAAATTCGATAAAATTCTCCGATACGGCGTGCGCCCCGATAAAATGGGCGACGTGATTGCGAACCGAAAGCATCGAAGGTGCATATTGACTTTGCGGACGTGTGGGCTTTGACAGAATTTGAATTGCTTGCGTGTGTGCGATGAATTTGATGTGTATCCGTCGAAATTCACCGTATCGATCCCTTGCAAATTCTCTAATTAATTTGTGCACGTTCGTCGTATTGAGACAAAACTTATGCCATCAAAACCGAATCATTTTTCTGGTCCTGTATGCCAAATTTGGTCCAAATCTGAGAAGGTCGACCGGAACGCCTTTTTAGCGGGCCCGCGACCCGATCCAACGGACGAAATTGTGCACAGCCCACCGAAATCCATCTTTGGACGTACGGTTGGGATTGCCTCATCAAGCCAGACCCGTAGACATATAGTTTGATGACTTTAGAGACCATAGGCACTGGCACGCTTTTCAGTACAAAAAGGGTCCAACGACAGAGACTGTTTTGACCCAAAATTATGATTTTGCCCTTGTGTCCAGAATTGGACTTATGGGTAGTCTACTTTAGTTAATTTTCTTATTCTGAAAATGTTCCTGATGTTTGTTTCAGCATCCGGGGACGTTCGTAGTAGTTGGCTTTCATTGTTTCGTTGATCTGTCGATTTGAGATATTGGATGTTACTATTCCTGTGCACCACTATCAGGCAGGATACCTTGTCATTTGCTGTCTATTTTACTTTAGCTCATATTCATGCATTTATTTATTATTTATATTTCTACAAAATAAACTGTGCTATATTGTTATAAATAGATAGATTATACTGTGTAGCTCTATTTCCCGTACTTATTATTTTTATGCTTATTAACCATAGATTTAAGGGACCACCCTAGTTTGTGTTGTATTCATAGGCCTTGACACATTTATACCATGGTGTTGCGAGTCGCATATAGAACTCGGACATGCGTGACTGGCTTGCCACCAGTGCATGTAAGCCGTGCGATAGGATTAACCGCTAATAGTATTGCATGATTAGTTTGACTTAGCGGTTAATAGAGGGTATATGTGTTGTGGATACAACATAGTAGGCATTGGGGTGGGAGGACATATCCTTAGTCGATGGTCTACTATACACATTTCCCTTGTGACTGTATGCTCCGCCGGAGATGTGAGTTGACGACCCCTTTATTTATTGCTGGCCACTGACATTTGAGGAACGATTATGCTTGAGGCCCCTGGTGCCCCAAGTGGGGACAATGCTGATCCCCCTTTTAGCCAGAGAGCCCATGCGTTGGAGGGATGTTCTTAAACTGCATTCACTTAGAACAGTTAGGCTACCTTATCCGTTAGGTATGAGTAGTTTGGTTTGGGTACTCGTATCTGATCGTGGCTTAGAACAGCAACTTGTTGCGGACTAGTTTGCCACTTCTTGTCCTTGTTTGGTTGTAGGTGTGGCTCACTACTCCAATGAGAAGGTACTGAACCTTGTTGTGGTCCGGATACCATATTAGATTTATGGCATGGAAAGATACTCCATCATGGATTTGGGTGCCATCTCATGTCCTTATTTTGCTAGGGGGATGGTACGCTAACTCAAAGGTAGGGGGTATTGGACCATGTTATAATCTGATTTGACATATTATTGAGCCGTGTATATTCAGTTTTATGGTATGATATTATGTGTCTTGTTACGTCCCTCTGAGGACCTGGTGATCTTTCCAGGAATGTGCTCTTGACTTTTTGCAGGTATTTTAGCCGAGGTCGTGATCTTCTAATTTCCTTCGAAGATGACGCGTCTTTTTCTTTGCTACTCTCGACAAATCATATCATTTGCCATGTATTACTTTTTTTTTAAATTGTTGGTAACAGATTTGTCTCCGCCCAATAACTTGTATAAAGATAATTCGCGGTTGATTTTGTGATATCTCTTATTCCTTTATTTTGTGGATGAGATTAGTTGTCATGGTTACTGTATTTTACAGCTTACGTATATTTATTTGTATGGCTGGCATGTCTATGTTTCTAGTCATACGTATTTTGGGACTGGGTATTACATGTTTTGTTGGTGGCCAATGCAGGTCGAGATAAATTGTTTGGTTACTTTACCGTACCAAGCAAGCCTGTGCATAGGATTAGAGTCTAGAATCTCATCCACATACTTGACCTCGTTCCTTGATTCCATTTTCTAACTTTCGTTGGACTCCTTGATTTGCATCTTGCTTGATCTCTTCTATCGTAAATCTTTCATTTCGTGCCTCATAGAGGTTAGAAAGATGACGTGTATTCCCCATTGACTCTATTATACTACTAGTTTAACTCTTATAAGTTAGGTAGAAAGCCTCATAACCTGGCATCCTATTGTCCTTATAAACCCTTTTAGGAAATATGGTTGAATAATAATGGTAGAATACCTAGGCTATAGAGTTTTAGAGGTTTGTACACCTCTAGTCTACCAAAGCATCATACATGAATACAGTAGGATGACTGTATAGGCATAAACCACGGACCCGACTTAGAATTTAAGAAACTAGGATTATTTGTATTATCTTTCATCATTCTCTCGCGTACTCATATTTTACCATCTGGACCAATACATCTGGTATAGCCTAGTATTTGCAAGCTTACTCTTTTATCGAGCTTGTTTTAAGACATATGTTATTTGGGCGCGTCCACTAACATATATATTGTCTAATCAGAACCGGTGCATGATGGTCTGATCAACCTAGTGCGCTTGGTTCCCTCTTCGATTATTTTACGTGGAGTGAGATATAGTTAAACTCGTTCTTTAGGATCTCATCCGCAACGGTCTCGACAACTTCCTTTTGAACTATTCAATCGCCCTTGAAACTCATATTTGCAATTCGATCCCATCTTCCTCGAACTCTTATTATTTTTTGCCACGTATTTCGAAAAACAAACGACACAAAGCATTCCCATGTGGCCATGAAAGCTAGATATACACAATCATTTCTATCTATTCGAAATTGGAGAACTGTGTTCAAACTTGATTCATATCTACCGTATTAAAATTTCTATTAAGTCGTATAGTATTCTTCAATAATCAAGAGTCGAGGTACTACATCATGAACTTGAAATTTTCTAACCTCATTAAACCGAAAACTGTGTCTTAGTTCTGTAGAGTATAGATTGTAAGCCATCTAAATTTTGGAATTTACTAGTATTTCCGATTGATTAGGATAAGTTGGTTTCTATTAGGATGATAAATTAGTACCTCATGAGCACCCACTTTCTATCTAGATCATTTCGTATCCTCGACTATGACATTGCTATTCGCAGTACGAGACCAGCTGTTACCTTCCAACAAATTCTATATACAAGACCTAGATGAGCCTACCTTATCTATTTAGGCATACCATGTCCCACTCAAACACGTCCTCTTGTACTCTATTTTTATGATACGACTTTTAGGTCAAAAAGGCTAGTTATAACCCTTACCGTAATACCGATGTACTTTTCGACCTTAATTAGAGATCCAACCTCGACTCAAATCTTTCGACCCAATATATGGTTGTGATCTACTCGAAACGCTCTATGCATATGCAACTAGTGTACCACACAATTGAGATCCCATGTGCTACTTAAACTCAAAAGTCATAGAAGGCACATTTTTGGACTTAAAGAACCTAGTTAACCAATCCGATTAGAAACTAGCCCAACCACTTAAGTTGGAACCTATTTTAGGATACCCTAACCTAATAGGAATGGTTCAGATTAATTTTAGGGATCTTGTCCAGCGAATATAGATTAAAATCCAAGACTTAATTGATCAAATATTGGTTCCAATGGAACATATAAATCATTGGTTTATAATGTTTGTTTCTATCTGTATCATCTCGATACCTCTACCGTGACTTTGATATTTGGAGCACAATACTAGCCATTTTCTTTCAATGAATTGCACTCTCCTGAAATAGACTAGCCACCCTACACATATGACATATATGTCCCACACAAATACACCATCTTGTGCTCCATTTTACTACACCACTGGTATGACCTATTTTCCTTTAGAACAAACCACAGATGCCCATTCTCGTCTGTAGGTCCCCTTCCCCAGTTTTTTTTTAAAAATATTTATTTATTTGATTTAATAGTGATTTTAGAATTTTTTGTAAATAATTATTAGATAATTATCACGGAAGATGATTTTAGCTAGGGTTGAGTTTTAGAGTACAAGACGACTAGGAATCATGGCACGGATAGTGCAGTAGCGTGCCTTGACTAGTGTATTAGTCATACCAGGAAAAACCCAGCCATAAGTGTGCCCTAACTAGGAAAAACAGGCCAAGTTACGACTTAATCCCTATAGGCGAATAATTAATTATTAATTAGATTAATGATTTTGGGAGAACCGGTTGTACTAAACTAGTCGGACTTGACCCGAGCCAAACCCAAATCCATGTAGACAGGTAGTGCGACCAGAGACGTTCTTGTAGGGGTATATTTATTTATATATATATATATATATATATATATATATATATATATTCGTATTTTATCTTAAGGTGCTAACAAATATTTTCCCTAAATATTTGTTTTATATATAAGTGTTATTGATATTAAAATATGATGAATATTTTCTTAAAATGCTATTTTAGATTTTGGAATTTTTAGGCTATACGTAAGCTTGTATATATAGTAGTATATTCAAGTATGTGAATAATAGTCTTTATAAATAAATTATTTTTCTAATTAATTGTTATATATATATATATATATATATATATATATAATATCAATTTACTGATATTGATTGAATATTAAATATAATATATATTATTTTGCTATTTAAATTATCTTGGATATATATATAAATAAATATATATATGTATATGTGCCTATGCGTATGAATATATATATATATATATATATATATATATATATATATATATATATATATATATATATATATATATATATATATATATATATATATTAATGTAATATATATGTATTTGTGTGTGTATAAGAGATATATATGCATGTATATATAAATATATATAGTATATATATACGTATACGTATACATATACTATATATATATACATATACTATATATATATATATATATATATATATATATATATATATATATATATATATATATATATATATATATATATATATAAGTATTAGACTAATAAAATAAATAAAAAAGAAAAACAAAAAAGAAAAAGAAAAGAGAAGCCCCCAGCCCATGCTGGCCCAACCCGGACAAACCCTCCGTACTGTAGCAAGCGGGCACACCCGACCCCCGCCCCTACTATTTATAACAGAGAGATCGAGGGAGAAATCATAAAAACCCTAACCCTGACTCGTACCCACGTGCGCCCCCTGCGCGCGCGCCGCCGCACGTCGCCGGCAGCAGGATGAGCATCACCGGCGACCAGAGCCGCACACGACAGTAGACAGTGCGCGCGGGAGTTGACAGCAACCACAGCAGCCAAGGAGGTCTCTTCGCGAGGAGATTTTGCAGCGTAGGATTGATTGTTCGTCGATCCACGACTTCGGGTATGAACACGACCTATACAACTTCCAATACCATCTATTAGATCAAATTTATATGCCTTATGTTGGCCGATAAGTCGACTCGAAGTCGACGAAAAACATGTTTGTAAAATAGGGTAAAACCCAGTCCCGACCCTAAATTGTAAGGCGATTCCTTGTCAATCGTTCGTCTGTTTCGAAATTCTATCTAAACAGGGTTGTAGACAACCTATAGGACTTGAAGACCCTTTTTGTAGTTTATGTTTTCGTCTAATATGTCTCAAGAAAACAATTGCTAAAAATCAAGAAAAACAGTTTTAGAAAAAAATAGAATTTTAGAAAAACACTCCGATACCACGTGCGTCCCGCCAAATCGGATGACTTGTTCGCAAGTCGCAAGCATCGAAAGGTGCGTAACAGCTTCGTGGACGTGTGGGCTTTGACGGAATTTAAATTGGTCGCATGTGCGCGACGAATTTGACGCATATCCGTCAAAATTTACCGTATCGACCTCTGTGCAAATTTCTCAATTACTTCGTGCACATTCGTCAGATCGAGACGAAACTTACGCCAACATGACCATATCATTTTTCTGGTCCTGTATGCCAAGTTTGGTCCAGTTTTGAGACAGTTGATAAAATCGTCTTTTTGCGGGCCCCACGGTCCGACTCAACGGGTGATTTTGTGCACGGCCCGCTGGAATCCAACTCTGGACATACGGTTGGGTTCGTATCATAAAACTGGACCTGTTGACATATTGTTTGACGACTTTAGAGATCATTGACTCTGGCATAATTTTCGGTGCAAAGCAGGGTCCAACGGCGGATACCATTTTTGCCCAAAATTATCGTTTTACCCCTGTGGCCAGAATTGGACTTAAGGACAGGCAATCCAAGCTAATTTGACTATTCTGAGAATGTTGGCGATGTCTGTTTCAGCTTTCAGAGACATTTGTTGATTTTGGACTTTATGGCGTACCGGTTGACAGTATCTTATTTCTTCGCGCTACCATCAGGCAAGTATACCTTGCCAACTTGTACAGTATAATTTATATGCATGATCATCATCTCGCTGTGGTTCTTTTCCTTACATTCGTGATTACTTTGTTCCATGTCTAGTACACTCATCCTGTTATAGTTTTACTTTACATGTTTCTAGTTGTCTGCACATTCTTGTTCCTTTCTGTTATGATATTTCTATCTGTTACACTATGTTAGTTTCATATGTTTTTCTTGATAGAGTCGTCTAGTCCTACACCACGATTCTCTCGACTTGATTATAACTTGACTTGACATGACTTGAGTAGGACTTAACTTTGACATTCTATAGATTGGGAGTACTTACCTTAACTACGGTCTATAGGATTTTATACTAGGATTGGCTACCATCTTGGTTGTGAGTACTTGCCTTGACTGCGAATGAGATACTATAGATTGTGAGTACTTGCCTTGACTGTAGTCTATAGCTTTGACCTATTAGCCATTTATAGTATGGCATGCCAGTGTCTTAGGATCCTTGTGTTTAGATCTTGTGTCTTGGTTCATTTTGTCTCGTTGGATATCCCTGATTGTTCCTTACTTCTTGGTATATTTGTACTGCTACATGTTGGCTTGTATATTATGTATCTTGCTAGTCCTCTGAGGACCTGATGATCTCTTCAGGTTTAGCGACCGCGTGGAGTTAGTTAGTAGAGCGGGATGGTAGAAGATTGCGAGGCATGATACATGTATTTGCTTGTGATTTTGTTATTATCCTCTCGTGCTTTATATTCCATATCATGATATACTCTGCTTATTTATAGACTCATATTATTCTTGGAGTCTAATCGAACAATATGCTAATGGGCTGCAGACCATGACCCATACTTGTTCATTCTTGTTTTATTTGATTCTTGTGGATTGAGATACGATTTAGATTAGACATGATACCCATGATCTTGACAGCTTATACGTACTTGAGTCGGGCTGGAGTCCGCTTGATACGTAGCTGGCTTGGTCATGAGCTCGCGTCTGAAAAGCGGGTGCGGGTCGTGACAAGTTTTTGTGGTGGCCCACGCAGGTCAGAGCATATCGTACCGGTTACGTAACTGTACTGGTACGAGCCTACGCAACTGACTAAACCCTTAGAAATCTCAATCCACTCTGCCTTGAAAATTCTCTTAGAAATTTCTAGACCTTCTTTGAAACATCGTATTCGTTCTCGATTATTCTCCCTTGCCTTCTTGTACCATTGATTCTCATCCCTTCCTATTCCGGGGTGACGAATGATCGTGCTGTCTAGAATTTATTAGAAATTCTTAAACTACAATATAATATTGCTTGACTATTAAATAATTGGAGGTTTATAGATTTGAGGGATTATAGATGCCATATGCGCTAGATATCTATGAATAGTAATATTAGCAACTAGTTGGATGTTACAAGATTTTAGTGACCGTATTTTGAGGAGTAGTATGACCAAAGGTGGGTAGAAGTTCTCAAGTATTCAGAGTTATAAAATGACTAGAGAAGGTTTGAAATATTTTTGGAGAAATTAAATTTGAAGAGATTAAGGTAATAGTAGACTTTGATTTTAAGACATAGGCATGAATTAGAATTTCGAGGACGAAATTATTTTTAAGGTGGATAGATTTGTAGCTCCCCTTCCCAGAATTTTTTTTGAAATATTTATTTATTTATTTATTTGATTTAATAGTGATTTTAGAATTTTTTGTAAATAATTATTAGATAATTATTACGGTAGATGATTTTAGCCAGGGTTGAGTTTTGGAGTACAAGACGACTAGAAATCATGGCACGGATAGTGCAGTAGCATGCCTTGACTAGTGTATTAGTCATACCAAGAAAAACCTAGCCATAAGTGTGCCCTAACTAGAAAAACCAGGCCAAGTTGCGACTTAATCCCTATAGGCAAATAATTAATTATTAATTAGATTAATGATTTTGGGAGAACCGATTGTATTAAACTAGTCAGACTTGACCCGAGCCAAACCCAAATCCATGTAGACAAGTAGTGCGACCAGAGACGTTCTTGTAGGGGTATATTTATTTATATATATATATTCGTATTTTATCTTAAGGTGCTAACAAATATTTTCCCTAAATATTTGTTACATATATATAAGTGTTATTGATATTAAAATATGATGAATATTTTCTTAAAATGCTATTTTAGATTTTGGAATTTTTAGGCTATACATAAGCTTGTTCATATAGTAGTATATTCAAGTATGTGAATAATAGTCATTATAAATAAATTATTTTTCTAATTAATTGTTATATATATATATACTTGAATATATATATATATATTCAAGTATGTGAATAATAGTCATTAATTGTTATATATATATATAATAGTCATTAATTGTTATATATATATATATATATATATATATATATATATATATATATATATATATATATATATATATATATATATATAATATCAATTTATTGATATTGATTGAATATTAAATATAATATCTATTATTTTGCTATTTAAATTATCTTGGATATATATATAAATAAATAAATATATGTATATGTGCCTATGCGTATGAATATATATAAATATATAAATATATATATATATATATATATATATATATATATATATATATATATATATATATATATATATATATATATATATATTTTTTTTTATATATAAATATATATATATATATATATATATATATATATATATATATATATATATATATATATATATATTTTATATATATATATATATATATATATATATTCATATATTTATATATTTATATATTTATATATATATATATATATAAATATATAAATATATAAATATATGAATATATATATATATATATATATAAAAAAAAGAATATATATATATATATATATATATATATATATATATATATATATATATATATATATATATATATATATTTAAGGAAAGCAAACTTTTATTGATAACATAGGCGCAAAATGTCGAAGCCTATACAAGTAAGCGCGCGGAGGCGGCCAAAAACTGAAAACAAGAGGCGCGGAGTGCACACGCAACCCAACAAGAAGAGGGAAAGAAGCGGCCTAGGTCAGGGTCTCCCAGAAAAAGTTGGAGACATGAGAGCAGCACCTCCTCACTTTGAAGCATTGTCTGATGACTTCTCTGAACAGCTGAGGAGGGGGAAGTTGGTGTCCTTCGTAACGGAACTTGTTTATGTTCTTCCAAAGAACCCAGATGCCAGCGGCTGCTACGATCTGATGCCCGTGGGAACGGGACCAGGAGGCTAAGAGATCGTAGAAGCCCCCGGTCGGTTGATCCATACTAAGCCTCTGATGAAGTTCGGCCCAAGTGCCTGCGGCCAGCTCCCCCGAAAGAAGGACGTGCTCGACGGATTCCAAATTGTGCTCCTCGCAGCAGTGGCATCTGGAGACGAGGCTGAATCCCCAAGATATGATGATGTCGTCCGTCGGAATCTTGCGACGAAGAGCACGCCAGATGAGGATGGACCATTTGATGGGGATGCAAGCCTGCCAAAACTTGGCATATACCATGTTCGGCATCCCGCTGCCTCTGGCAATACGTCTGGCGGAAGCCAGACTGAATGTCCCGCTAGGGCTAGGGGACCATCTCCAAGTGTCGGGCATGTCGAAGATTCACAAATTCGTAGCACGAAGACTGGTGGCCGCCGGATGACCAAGCCAATCTCTGACCTTCCTCCAATTCCAATCGGGACTGCCCTCCCAAAGGTCTCTGATGGTGCACCCCTGAGGAGTAAGAATGTTGGGCTGAATGATATCTGCTCCTAACCACCTCTCCCGGCAGGCCAGGGAACCGCCGTCCCCCAACTGGAGACGGATCAGAGGTTCAGCGGTGGTACGGCCCCGAGTGATGCGTCGCCAAGAAGACGAGGATCTGTTGTTAGTGTTAGCCTTCGAAAGATGGGAGAATCTGGAGTATCTAGCTCTCATGAACTTCGTCCATAAGGAGGTCTCGGTGCGTAACTTCCACCAAAGTTTTAAGGAGCAAGCATCCACGATGTGGGCGAGTCTGCAGAAGCCTAGCCCACCTTCTCCAGTGGGTTTGGCTATCGTCTCCCAACCGGCCCAGTGATGTTTGTCTATGCCGTCGCTCTGACCCCAGAAGAACTTGGCGAAGAGAGATTCGAGAAAAAGGAGCACCTTCTTAGGGGGGAGCAGACGGCCAGAATGTACATCGGGATGGACGATAAAACGTGTTTAATTAGAATCGTTTTACCTCCAGGGGATAGGGTAGCGTTGTGCCAACCGGAGATGAGTTTGCAGATCTTGTCAGCTAGGTGCTCGTATATGCCGGAGTTGGCCCTGCCGTACACCAGCGGGTAGCCGAGGTAAATGAAGGGGAGATATGCCATTCTGAAAGTAGTCTTGTTGGCGAGCCGGGTAGAGTGTGTTCTGTCTGCTTTGTGATGAGTGTAGATGACGCTCTTGTTGTTGTTAACACTCTGACCCGAGCATCTAGTGTATCTGGCAATCGTGCTCAAAATGACCTCAATCGAACCGGTGTCTCCAGAGGAAAATATGAGGATATCGTCCGTGTAAGCCAGGTGAGTGATAAGAGGGCAACAGGTGGTTGTGTGGAAGTGATTGAAACCGGGCGTGCCGGGCATGCTGTTGAGGCTTCTGCTGAGAGCTTCGGCCGCAATGATGAAAATGGTAGAAGAGAGCGGGTCTTCCTGTCTCACCCCACGGGTAGAACGGAAGAAGCCCGCCGCCTGGCCGTTGATCACGGTGGAGAACCATGCATTGTTGATAGATCTGAAGACGATGTCAATCCAAGTTTCGGAGAAGCTAAAGGCCCTGAGCACCCAGATCATGAATTGCCAGTCTAGGCGGTCGTAAGCTTTTTCCATGTCAAGTTTGATGGCGACGTTCCCCCCTCGATAGGAACTTCATGCACGTGATCATCTCTTGCGCAAGAAGGAAGTTGTCAGTAATATTGCGGCCTCTAACAAACCCGCTCTGCTCCTAGGAAATGATCTTGGGGAGGAGATCGGACATCCGATTGGCGATGATCTTGGATATGATCTTGTTGGTGAAGGTGCAGAGGCTGATCGGGCGAAAGTCTTTGAAGGATTCCAGATTGTCTTTTTTTGGGATAAGGATGATGTTGGCACAGGAGATGGAGTTAGGGTATCTGGCCCCTTGAAGAAAGGCAATAGTGACTTCGACAAGGTCCTTTTTAATGATGTCCCAGCAATCTCTGAAGAAGACTCCATTGAAGCCGTCAGGCCCCAGGGTACTGTGCTCGTTAATGGACCAGACTGCAGCTTTGACTTCCACCTCATCAATGGCAGCCAGCAAAGTCTCGTTGTCATGCTCGGTAATGAGGGAGGGGATGACCGACAAAAGGGTTTCGTCTCTAACGATCCGTTCCTTAGTGAAAAGGCTGGAGAAGAAGTTTACGGCTGTGACCTGTATCCCGGCCTGGTCTTCGATAAGGTTGCCATTATCGTCAAGGATCCTGTGTAATTTTAATTTGTTCCTGTGTCCTTTGACACAAGCATGGAAGAACTTGGAGTTGCGGTCACCAGCAGTGTCCCAGGTCAATCTGGCTTTTTGCTTCCAGAATTTATTCTCCACTTTCAGCCTAGATTTAAGAGTAGCTCTGGCTAGGTTTAGGGATGAGCGATTCTCCGGGGAGTTGGAGATGGTGAAAGTAGACTCCGCACGAGTGACGTCGTCCTCCGTCTCGCGAATGGCCTGGAAGATGTCGCCGTATGCCTCTAAAAGAATATATATATATATATATATATATATATATATATATATATATATATATATATATATATATATATATATATATATATATATATATTATATATGTATTAGACTAATAAAAGAAATAGAAAAAGGAAAAAGAAAAAGAAAAGAGAAGCCCCCAGCCCATGCTGGCCCAACCCGGGCAAACCCCCGTACTGTAGCAAGCGGGCACACCCGACCCCCGCCCCTACTGTTTATAACAGAGAGATCGAGGGAGAAATAATAAAAACCCTAACCCTGACTCGTACCCACGCGCGCCCCCTGCGCGCGCGCGCCGCCATACGTCGCCGGCGGCAGGCCGAGCATCGCCGGTGGCCAGAGCCGTACACGACAGCAGACAGGGCGCACGGGAGTTGACAGCAACCACAACAGCCAAGGAGGCCACTTCGCGAGGTGATTTTGCAGCGTAGGATTGATCGTTCGTCGATCCACGACTTCGGGTATGAACACGACCTATACAACTTCCAATACCAACTATTAGATCGAATTTATATGCCTTATGTTGGCCGATAAATTGACTCGAAGTCGACGAAAAGCATGTTTGTAAAACAGGGTAAAACCCAGTCACGACCCTAAATTGGAAGGCGATTCCTTGCCAATCGTCAGACAGTTTCAAAATTCTATCTAAACAGGGTTGTAGACAACCTATAGGACTTGAAGACCCTTTTTTAGTTTCTGTTTTCGTCTAATATGTCTCGAGAAAACAATTGCTAAAAATCAAGAAAAACAGTTTTAGAAAAAAATAGAATTTTAGAAAAACACTCCGATACCACATGCGTCCCGCCAAACCGGGCGACTTAGTCGTAAATTGCAAGCATCGAAAGGTGCGTAACGGCTTCGTGGACGTGTGGGCTTTGACGGAATTCAAATTGGTCGCATGTGCGCGACGAATTTGACGCGTATTGGTCAAAATTTACCGTATCGGCCTCTGTATAAATTTTCCAATTTCTTTGTACATGTTCGTCAAATCGAGACAAAACTTATGCCAATATGACCGTATCATTTTTCTGGTCCTATATGCCAAGTTTGGTCCAGTTCTGAGACAGTTGATAAAATCGTCGTTTTACGGGCCCCACGGTCCGACTCAACGGATGATTTTGTGCACGGCCCGCCGGAATCCAACTCTGGACATACGGTTGGGTTTGTATCAGAAAACCAGACCTGTTGACATATAGTTTGATAACTTTAGAGACCATTGACTCTGGTACGATTTTTGGTGCAAAGCAGCCAACGGCGAACACCATTTTTGCCCAAAATTACCGTTTTGCCCCTGTGTCCAGAATTGGACTTAAGGACAGGAAATCCTAGCTAATTTAACTATTCTGAGAATATTGGTGATGTCTGTTTCAGCTTTTGGAGACATTTGTGGATTTTGGACTTTATGGCGTACCAGTTGACAATATCTTATTTCTTCGCGCTACCATCAGGCAAGTATACTTTGCCAACTTGTACAGTATAATTTATATGCATGATCATCATCTCGCTGTGGTTTTTTCCTTATATTCATGATTGCTTTGTTCTATGTCTAGTACACTCATCCTGTTATAGTTTTACTTTACATGTTTCTAGTTGTCTGCACATTCTTGTTCCTTTCTGTTATAATATTTCTATCTGTTACACTGTGTTAGTTTCATATGTTTTCCTTGATAGAGTCGTCTAGTCCTACACCACGATTCCCTCGACTTGATTATAACTTGACTTGACTTGACATGACTTGAGTAGGACTTGACTTTGACATTCTATAGATTGTGAGTACTTACCTTGACTACGGTCTATATGATTTTATACTAGGATTGGCTATCGTCTTGGTTGTGAGTACTTGCCTTGACTGCAATTGAGACACTATAGATTGTGAGTACTTGTACTTCCAAAATAAGTTATATTGGTAACGAATTTAGCGACGCAAGTCATATACGTCGGTAATATTTGTGAATTTAGCGACATTGTATAAAAACGTCGCTGAACGTCACTATCAGCGACGTTTAGCGACCGTTATCGCCACACATTATGCTTTGGAAAGCTGATGTTGCGGTCTAGTCGCAAAACGTCGCTGTTTTGTTTAACTCAGCGACATTTTGCGACTCCACATTAGGGACGTCGCCAATTTTTTTTATTGAATAGCGACGTTTAGCGACGTCCTTTGTGGACGTCGCAAAAATGTTTCATATAGGGTTCCACCCGATCGATCTTTTATTTTCTTTCACCCAAAATTTTCAATCTTCCGCTCCCCAAATTTCTCTCCCCCTTTTTCTCTCCTCTCCGGGGACCCCTCCCTCCGGCGACCCCTCCCTCCAGCTGCCCCTCCCCGCGGTGACCCCCTTCCCTACGGCGACCCCCGTTCCTCCGGCGTCCCTCCTCCACCGTTGATTCTCCTCGTCGACGTCGACCCGACTCCGACGCCAACCCGTCTCCACTGCTGCTCCAGCCCCGACGACCTCGACCCGACTCCGACCAAGGCAGGTAAACCCTAACCCTAACTCCCTCATCCTGACGTGCTGACACAGACACGATACGACATATGCGACATGCACACACACAGACACGACACACACGACACACACACACACCACTACAAGAAAATAAAACATACCTGGTAATCACCACTAGGGTAGTTTTCAGGTCGGAGTGTTAGTAACTGTTTAGAGTATCGGTGGGTGTGTAAATAATAATAATAATAATAATAATAATAATAATAATAACAACGTTAAGAATTGGTATACTTTACGATACCTAGCATGATTTTGAGGATCAACATTTGGGAACATAACCTATTAGTCCAAAGATGAGCCCATCAAAAAATAAGATAATTAAATAACATCCTCTTGACCAAGTAACAACCCTAGCAAGATGGTCGCTAAGAACCCAAGACTAAGACTTGTAAGTTCTGGTTTTTAACTCAATAGGAAAAAAATCTAAATCGATTTTAATTCGAATCTCGATTGATTTTAGCGCATCCAAGGTCATTTTTATGATCGATCATAAACGTTATCTTTGTTTGGGCATGCACATGTTTGCTCTTGTTCTTAGTCATGGGTGAGCACATATACCTATGTACCGCTAGTCGCACACCCGTACTAAATCCACCCGCATACGCGTTTATGTTCTTGAGAAACACAACCACTAGGGGAGCACCAGATCTATAACTGCTCGCACGTGCGTGCTTGTTCTATTACTGCGGGCGAGAATAAACACATTTACCCGCGCGAGCACCCATGCACCTTTATGTCATGGACACTTGTGCGATAAGCCACCCCTTTAAAACATGACTAAGCTCTCTATAAGGGGCCTACTCTCCCTCTTCCCTTTCCATCCTCATATATACAGTATAAGTTTTTAAGCAAAAAATGAGGTTGTTGAAGTTCCAAAAAAAGGGGTAAACCAATGTGATCCTGAACAGACAATCTTTTTGAAACTTTGAGCGATATTGGCACATTGACGCAAAAATTGAGGCATCTATTTTGCACTTAACAGTCGCATGTCACATGAATCAAGGTGCATGATTCATCGCTTTCAATTGAAGTGTCATCGACGCATAATTTTTTGAAAATCAGAGCATCATCTATGGCTGACAGTGCTCTAGCCTGTACCTATAAATTGAGGGTCTAGAGGAGAGAAACTCCCTGCTATCCTCTTTTCTGTATGTGTCAGATCTTAGTATGTGTCAGATCTTAGTATTCCTAAGTACGAGCGGGTATATGTGAGTGAGTGTCATTAGATTGTTAGAGAGTTAGTTCAGTCCTAGTACCTAAAGTGTATAGAGTATCTTAGAAATATAGGTATGATTGGTACAGTGTTTTGAACCATTCTCTAGAAATTAAATTTACTTATGCCAAGCCTTTTGGGCCTATCAGAGTTATAGATTTTTTCAGAAATCTAGCATAACGCTGATTGCCTTAAAAGGCTTGCATAAGTAAGAGTGTATAGAGTACCTTTTGGGCCTATAAGAGTTACTTCACTCAGTTTGTTAAGACAAGTAAACTTTTTAAATGTTGACGGTATATATACCATCAACATTTGGTTTTGCCTTGTAGCTACAGGCAGTTGCCTGCATTTTGCCTTATAACTTGGCCTATGGCCCGTGCTTGAGCAGTGTGGACTTCCAGTTTAGGGTGTTAGTTCATGATTAGCATTGTTTAGATATTAGTTTCAGTTAAAGGGTTAGTTAAGATTAGGATATTAGTTTATGTTAGAAGGAATATGAGAGTTAGTAGATGTTAAAGTAGGATATTAATTTATTAGTTAGAATAGATAGTTTGAGTTAGGATACTGCTCAAGCACAGGCCAAAGGGTCGATATTGGGTATTAATTTAAAAAGTTTTACTTGTCTTGACAAACTGAGTGAAGTAACTCTTGTAGACCCAAAGGGTCGATATTGGACAGTTGGTGTCGTGTACTCCTATAAGTACAATTATACCTCACCAATAATCTCAGTTTTCTCTAAACTGTCACTCTCTACTGACCTCTATCTAAATTGTGCACCCATATCTAAACTGCCTTAACATTCATTCACTGACTGTAATGTGCATGTATCTATCTTACAGAATTATCCTCAAATGGATATGGAGCTGAATTACTATCTACGGAATCGTTCGTGGATGTACAACCGTCATCCTGATAACATGTGCGATGTGCGAGATAAATTCATAGAGGGTGTACACCAGTTCCTGTCGTTTGCCAAGGCGATCCCTCAGTACATGGACGGTACCAAAATTAAGTATCCATGTGTGAGATGTCACAACTTGAAATATTATCCAGAAGTGGATGTCACGTATCATTTATACTCGAAGGGTTTCACGCCGAATTACTATCAGTGGAGCGAGCACGAAGAACTTGTGTCTTTAGCATCGGAGTACGAGCCTTATGTGGATGTCCACAACAATGCTCCTTACGACGATGGGTTGGTGAACATGGTTTTTGACGCGACTGGGCCTAGTTTCGATCCGGATGATCATGATGCACCTGAGGAGGCATCGAACCCCGATGCTGCACAGTTCATGGAGTTGCTGGAGAATGCAAGGACTCCATTATATCCTGGTTGTGAGGATCATTTACCGTTGGAGGTGGTTACAAGATTGTTAAGCATCAAGTCCGATTTTAACATATCGCAAGATTGCTACAACCGTCTTATGGAGTTGCTTATAGAAATATTGCCTGAGGGTACGAAGTTGCCTAAAGACTTCTACCGGTCTAAGAGGATGGTTAGATCGCTCTGGATGGGATACAAAAAAATTGATGCCTGTCGCAACGGGTGCATGTTGTACTACAAAGATGACAAGGATGAAGACGCCTGCAGATTTTGTGGTGTCGATCGCTACAAGGCATGTGGTAAAGGAAAGTCTGTCGGTGCCAGGAAGCCTACCACTTCGATGCACTACTTGCCGTTGACGTTGCGGTTGCAGCGGTTGTTTATGGTGAAGGAAACTGCAGAAAACATGAGTTGGCATAAGCGGGAACATACCGAAGGAGTGTTGGATCACCCATCTGATGGAGAAGCATGGAAGCACTTTGATCGAGAGTATCCAGATTTTGCTTCTGATCCGCGTAATGTCAGATTAGGTCTCTGCTTCGACAGTTTTACCCCATTCGGACTTTCGGGATCCCAGTATTCGTGTTGGCCTGTGATCATCACCCCGTACAATCTACCGCCTTGGATGTGCATGAAGACTCCGTATATGTTCCTTACCGTTATTATTCCAGGTCCGAACAATCCGAAAAGGAACATCGATGTGTATTTACAGCCATTGATTGATGAGTTGAATCATCTGTGGGAAGTAGGTTCCAACACGTGCGTTGTATCTAGAAAACAAAATTTTCAGATGCGGGCAGCACTTATGTGGACCATCAACGACTTTTCGGCCTATGGAATTTTATCTGGATGGAGCACGCATGGTCGTCTTTCATGTCCGTATTGCATGGACAGCACTAAGGCTTTTCGTTTGAAACACGGAGGCAAACCGTTGTTCTTCGATTGTCATCGACAATTCCTGCCGAAGGATCATCCGTACCGGAGGAACAGGAATACTTTTCGTGCTGGAGTTGTGAAGAAGGCTAATCCCCTGCCAAGATGGCCCGAATACACGATATGGAAAGAGGTAAAATATTTACCAAGAGCTATTGAGCAGCCTGCTACGGGCTACAAGTGTGACAGATTTGGTCGCACTCATAACTGGACGAAGAGGAGTATATTCTGGGATCTTCCATATTGGAGCACCAATCTGATTAGACATAACCTTGATGTCATATATATCGAGAAGAATGTGTTTGACAACATAATTAATACTGTAATGGACATAAAGGGGAAGACGAAAGACAATCCAAAGGCTAGATTGGACTTGGAAGAAATATGTAGACGTCCTGCATTGCATTTGATAGAGGACGGGAATGGAAAGTTGAAGCAGCCTAAGGCAATTTTCTTACTTGAGAAGGAGAATAAAGTGAGGCTTTGTAGGTGGATTCAAGGTCTAAAATTTCTAGATGGGTATGTTTCGAACTTGAGAAGATGCGTCGACCTCAAGGAGAACAAATTGACAGGTATGAAGAGCCATGATTGTCACGTATTCATGGAGCGGTTAATTCTGATTGCATTTCGGGAATTCTTACCGCATGCAGTTTGGATCCATTGACGGAGCTTAGCATATTCTTCAGGGACCTTTATTCTAAGAAATTGCTCGTTGATCGTCTAGAAAAGCAAGAGAAGGACTTTACGGTAACACTGTGTAAGCTAGAGAGGGTGTTTCCTCATGGATTCTTTGACTCTATGGAGCATTTGCCGATTCATCTTTCCTACGAGGCACGTGTTGGTGGACCCGTCGAATATCGATGGATGTACCCGTTAGAGCGATATTTGAATCACCTAAAAAGAAAGGTGAAAAATAAGGCTCCGGTCGAGGGTTCCATTTATGAAGCCTATATTCTCGAGGAGATTACAATTTTTTGTACCTCCTATTTCAAACGTCATGTTGCTACGAATAGAACGAAGGCTCCGAAAAACGACGACGGATATCAAGAATTTAATGATGAAATACTGAAAGTATTCAATGCGTCCGGAAAGCCTTCGGGAAAAATAAAGAAGAGATATTTGAATGACGAAGAGCTAAGGGCTGCTCAGTTGTATGTATTACTCAATTATGACGAGGATGAAGTGGTGAAGCTAGAGGGGTAAGTAACTCAGGATGATGAGTTTACGTCATCTCAATGTAATAGTATAAGCTAATATTATTGTACTAATCGACGGTTGCTTCGTTGTTTTTCAGCACATATAATTATGAGTTGAGGCTGGTTAGACCCTACCTAACAGACGAAGCATTAGAACAAGAAATGAGACATCATTTTCCTTCTTGGTTGAGCGAATATGTAAGTAGCTCGGTAATTACTGGCCTCTTCTAATGCAACTGCGTAATAAATAACTTATTATCTCTTCTTTGATATTCAGGTCGATCGTCTAATTTCACCCGAGATTGAATTAATTAGAACTCTTGCCAAAGGACCAATTACTTTTGTTAAAATATGGCCAAGTTACTGTGTTAATGGCTTTCGGTTGAAGTCGACAAATGCTCCGATTAGAGACAGCTTCCTGGATCTTGATTCCACAAAAAACAGTTGTTTGTGTATCAAGTCTTCGAACTACAGAGACGTCGATCCAGGAAATGATTTCTTTGGCATCTTGCGAGAGATTGTGGAGTTGTCATATAATAATAGTAGAGAACCTGCAAAGATCGTGTTGTTCAAGTGTGAATGGTTCGATCCGATTGAAAATCAAGGTTGGAAAATTGACAAGCATGGTCTTGTGGATATAAACTACAAGCGTAGATATCAAGGCTACGAACCGTTTGTCCTAGCAACTCAGGCTCAGCTCGTGTACTTCACAGCTTATCCGAGACGGAGAGCAACGAAGTTTGACTGGTAGGCAGTATACAAGACTAAAGCTAGAGATACTTTTGATGTTGACGAAAAAGCTTACCAGGAGGACGAGCTACCTCTTGTAACCAATATTGTCGATGTGGACTCCACGGAAGTTACGCATTACACGACACATAATGTAGAAGATGTAGAATTATCCGAAAAGGAAGACGAAGCCGACGAAGGCGAAGATGAAAGTGAAGATGAGGAGGAAGAGGAAGATGAGGTCGAGGAAGACGAACAAGATGATTATTCTGAAGATGATTGAGAGAGATATACTTATCTGAACTTAGATGTTTCATCTAGAATATATTATCTGGACTTAGATGTTTATTGTAGAATGTATCATCATATGTTGTCTTGGTTATTATCTTGTCTTTGTTGTACTTTCATATTTTTAGTCTTTATTATTTGTTGTACTTTCATATTTCTAGTCTCTATTATTTATTGTATTATCATATGCTGTTATCAGGTATGGCAGGTCGTCGTGGATCGTTCCGAAAAGGGGGACGACGAGGTCATGATCCTCCGGTACTTCCTATAGGTACTGCTAGAGGACAGGGTTTTCCTTCGGTACCTCCTACTGGTACCGGCTCTGGATCCTCGTCGCCGATTACTCCTCCATATCGGATAGTAGATAGGCCTTCTGGGACGACGTCATATGGCATATCTCCTGGGACGAGTAGTTACAGGCCTAATACGAGTGCTCGCCCGTCTAGCATTCCTGCTGCTGATACGACGATGGAGACGGATGAACAGATGGCAGAGCTGCACCGACGGCCGAGATGGCTGCGCCGACGGCCGACCAGCATCATGCAGATGATGCGTACGCACCTCGGAAGGAGAGGAGGACGAAGATCTTGGCCGACGGTACAAAGTAGGTATTTTGGTTTATAATTTTTTTCTTCTATTTTTATCATAAATTAACTTTTTTTATGAATATAATATGTCTGTATAGATATCGTCCCCCAGAGGTACAGAGACGCCTAGGCCACATGCTGAGGCAAAATTATGGTGGTCCTTGGATTAACTACTCTGATGCTCCAGACGAAAGAAAAAACTACTGGTTTACGCGCTTCAAGGTTAAAATAGATTTGCTTTTAATATGAATCATATAATTAATTCATATTATATATAACTGATAAATATTTTGTTTGCGCTATTCTAGGATATGTTTTTCTATTCACCATACCGGGCCGAGCTTATCGAGGGGATGTTTCCTGCCGTCGCTGCCAAGCTGATCCGCGATGCTATTAATGATCAGAAGGATCGAGATCGTGTCGTAAAGCCGATCCAAGGTTGGATCACCCCTGATCAGTGGAATGCGATGAAGGCTCGATTCGACGATCCAAGGTACAAAGAGAAGTCGGAGAAGGCCAAGGCGGCTAGGCAACGTGCCTCGAAGTGGTACGGTGGGTCGATTCCGATGACAGAACATTTTCGTCGTCTGGTATGTCTTTCTCTTTTAGAAATATTATTTTAATACAAAACCGATAAATTATTACTAAGATAATATATTTAATTACAGGTAAGAAAGGTCGGTAACACAGACATGGTGACCGTCTTCCTGGCCACCCATCGGAAGGGCGAAGGCCTTATTGACGAGAGGGCCGAGCAGACCTATGTAAGTATTATAATACGTTATCTTAATTTAATACTTCGTGTCAATTTTAATATAACTTAGTAAATATGTTGCAAATAAATATTCATGTAGTTAGTAATAATAAGTACATTAATTAGAAATTAAAAATTATAGAGTACTATCCATACTTTTTTGGCCGAGTATCAGAGGCTGCGGAAACGGGGGGCTGCTAGTGCACCTAATGCAGGAGAGGCCGGTACTTCTTCGCAGCCCACTCAAGCTCAGTCGGCGGACGAGCTGTGGATGACCGTCGCTGGTGGACTCCATAGGAGTACGTACTAAGATACGGGATCCTATAGCGCCCTAGTTGCGACCCAGTCCTCTAGGGCATCTTCTGCTAGTGTGCATGGTCCACAGCCGTCCCAGGAGTCTGCCCGAGTCCACCAGATGATGGAGTCTCTCCGTGATGACCTGCTATGACGGATCGAGGAGCAGTATTAGCACCCTACGGACGATCCTGTGCTGCTAGCAGGATTGGATGCGCTCGACCGCGATATTATGGAGCTCATGGAGACGACTGAGAGGACAGAACGCAGCGTTGGAGGGTTATAGCGCATGGTGATGGAGCTGCAGACAGCACAGGTGACCATGACCGATAGGCTGAGATTGGTGACAGATTCGATGGTCCACAGCAGTGATAAACTGTTATCCACCAAGGATTCATACAACCAGCGACTTACAGCGTTGGAGCGTGCTGGTCCTCCGGGTGTGCCTTCATCGTCATCGACTCCGCCGCCTCCACCGCCTTCTTCATCGACACCGACTCCACCGACGTCACTGCCTGCTCCATCGGTATCGATTTTACTTGAGGAGTATGAGTCGTTCTTATCCATTCGTCGCGACGGTGCCCCTCCTGCACCAGATCCCTAGTATTCCTAGTTAGGACTGTTTGTTTGTGTTTGTTTGATCCTTTGTTTGTGACTTGGATATTTGTTGGTTGTGTAGACTTGGATGTTTGGATCCTATTTTTTGGATCCTATTCTATTTGTTGGTTGTGTGTAGACTTTGGTTATTTGGTTGTAGACTTTGTTATTTGGTGTAGACTTGGTTATTTGGATACTTGTCGGTTGTGCCTATTCTATTTGTTGGATCCTATTCTATTTGTTGGATCCCATTCTATTTGTTGCCTGCTACATTGTGTTATACTGTTGTTTATGTTATTATTCGTTTCAATTGGATGTTAATGTGCTTCTGTGGTTTACGTTTACCGGTGTTGAGTGTTCCACCGAAGGGGTCGGCGAACCCAGGGAGAAAAGGATATCTGTTATACTGTGTCTTTATGGTTATCTTTTTAAACTGTAGGGAGAAAAGGACATTCTGTATTTTATTTTTTTTATTTTTTTACAGATTTACCGACGTTTACCGACGTCCACCGATGTACGTTTGTGTCGGTAAACGTCGATAAATTTGCAAAATTTTCCAGGGTACCGACGTTTACCGACGTCCTTGTACGTCGGAGACCGTCGGTAAAAGTCGGTGAACGTTGGTAATAATCCCAGAAATTACCGACATTTAGTGACATTTTAAACGACGGTAAACGTCGGTAAGTTCCCAGGATTTTACCGACGTGTAGCGACTTTCAACACGTCGCTAATCCACCGACGAAACTACGGTAGACGTCGGTAATATCCCAGGATATACCGACGTAAATGTACGTCGGTAAAAGTCGATATTTGTGACGTTCGATGACGTTTTAAAGATCAGCGACTTACGTTTCCGCGACAAGTCCAAAACGTCGGTAATTATGTCGGTAAATATTTTTAGCGACGTAATTTGTCGTTTTAGCGACATCTTTAGGCGTCGCTAAAACGACTTATTCTGGTAGTGTTGCCTTGACTGCCATCTATAGCTTTGACCTATTAGCCATTTCTAGTATGGCATGCCAGTGTCTTAGGATCCTTGTGTTTAGATCTTGTGTCTTAGTTCATTTTGTCTCGTTGGATATCCTTGATTGTTCCTTACTTTCTGGTATATTTGTACTGTTACATATTGGCTTGTATATTATGTATCTTGCTAGTCCTCTGAGGACCTGATGATCTCTTCAGGTTTAGCGACCGCGTGGAGTTAGTTAGTAGAGCGGGATGGTAGAATATTGCGAGGCATGATACAGGTATTTGCTTGTGATTTTGTTATTATCCTCTCGTTCTTTATATTCCATATCATGATATACTCTGCTTATTTATAGACTCATATTATTCTTGGAGTCTAATCGAACAATATGCTAATGGGCTGCAGACCATGACCCATACTTCTTCATTCTTGTTTTATTTGATTCTTGTGGATTGAGATACAGTTTAGATTAGACATGATACCCATGACCTTGACAGCTTATACGTACTTGAGTCGGGCTGGAGTCCGCTCGATACGTAGCTGGCTTGCTCACGAGCTCGCGTCCGAAAAGCGGGTGCGGGTTGTGACATCGTCCCATTTGATTTTCCATGCAATACCGACCCATTCCCTCCAACGAATTGAATACCCATGATCCAAGAATACCCTATCATGTAGAATATGTTGTCAATTTGGATTCCTTTTATGACTACATCCTACATCGTTTCGGAAACCGATTTATGATTTGATGCACTTACTCTTCCTTTGTATTCAGCCTCATTATATATTATATATTATTTTTGTTATATTAAGTTTTATTTTAATTTCGAGGATGAAATTTTTATAAGTTTGGTAGGATATAATCCTCAAAATTTTTGGAGGATTCTCTTCTATATTTTTATTGCTTAAATATTTTATTTTGAATTATTTTTTTAATTAATTATAATTTTAGCCTTAGTCATACTTAAATTTTGTCATGCACACTGATTAGACCATATGGCACGGATAGTGCAGGCAAGTGCCTCGACTAGCATATTAGTTGTAGGTGCAACTTGATTTATTTTATTTGAATATTTAATGGTTTAAATTTAATGAATCATATTATAACTATCCTCTATGTTTGTAATATTTATTTATTTATTTAATTATTACCTCTGGGATTTTGGAAATTATGTTTATATAAAAAATAACGATAATAATAATACTAGTAGTGATATGTACTCTGCCCAAATTTATGAATTATTGCTGGGATTATTATAATCATTATTATTTGTTTTATTATCATTATTATTACTATTATTGTAATATTAATATTTTTATTTGTATTATTATCATTTTATTATTATTTTTACTTTTATTATTCTTGGTCATTGTTTATTGATTAGAAGTTGATGCTTTTATAAATATGAATACTAGGAAAAAATTAAATGCATATAAATTTTTATTGTTATTGTATTATTATTATTGTTGTCGCTATTATTTTTATTATTAATGTGATTATTATTATTATTTTTATTATTCCATTTTTGTTGTTATTAGAAGATGATGTCTTTAAAAATATAGGTACTGGATACAATAAAATACATACTTAAAAATTTTATTTTTGTTATTTTTTTATTAATATGATCTTTATTATACTTATTATTCTAAATTTTTAGGTTGAATAGTATAAATGGAAGAAAAGAAAAAAGGAAAAAAAAGAAAAAAAAAATCATAACTCGCGAGATATTGGAGGCCAATATCTCGCGAGCCAATAAAAGCCCTAACCCGCGACCTTGGTTTTCCCTTCCTTCCCTAGACCTGTCGAACTCAAGCCCACCGGCTGAGTTTTAGCTTAATTTGGATTGAGTGAAACTCAATCAAATCTCGATAATTTTCGATAAAAAAAAATTGTATCAAACCCCTAATAGTTCCTCTTCGGATTGAACAAAATCAAGATTTAAACTAATAATTAAATCAAAATGAAATCAGGATACAAACCTAGTATATATAAAATAAAATAAAAACATAGACCTTCGAAAACTCTTTTCTCCTTTCGGCAACACACCCTTCTTGAGTTCTCGTTCTGTACCTTCTTCGAATTCAGAAAATCCTCGATGCCTCTTCGAACCCCTCCGACACCTGCCATGCCACACGCCATCGACCAGCCGACAACGGACGGCCAAACTGTGTCGGCGCTGTCCAAAACAGAGCAGCAACCACAGTAGCAGTTGTAGCCATCAAGCCTACTTTGTGCAGCGGCAACTTCAACCTCGCTCCATCGTTTCGTGAATCGATTCCTCAGGTAAATTCACAACCTAACCATCTATAAAGTCGATTAACTGGTGTAGATCCAATCGTGCCAAGACTTATGGAAATCGAGACAAAAAATCTCGAATATTTCAGTTTTTAGAAACTTGAAACAGCACAAAAATCTGATTCCAGTCTCTATTTTGAAGGAGGATTTAGGACATGTTATTAAGGGTTCCCAAAATATAATTGAATACGATTGTAGCCAACCTAACCAGCATCGTAATGCTTTTAGTTTTCAAAATTACCATCTTTTTGTTTCAGAAAGATTGTTTCAAAAACCCCAAAAATCTATTTTCAAAATAGTGGAAATTCGATAAAACTCTTCGATACGGCGTGCGTCCCGATGAACCGGGCGACGTGGTCACAAATCGAAAGCATCAAAAGGTGCGTATCTACTTCGCGGTCGTATGGGCTTTGACGGAATTCGAATTGGTTGCATGTATGCGACGAGTTTGATGTGTATCTGTCGAAATTCACGGTATCGGCCACTTTGTAAATTTTCCAATTAATTTGTACATGTTCGTCATATTGAGACAAAACTTGCGCCAACAGGACCGAATCATTTTTTTGGTCCTGTATGCCAGGTTTGGTCCGAATCTGAGAAGGTCGACCGGAACGCCTTTTTGGCGGTCCCGCAATCCGATCCTACGGGCGAAATTGTGCACGGTCCTCCAGATTCCAACTTTGGACACACGGTTAGAATCGTCTCATCAAACTAGATCCATAGACATGTAGTTTGATGACTTTAGAGACCATAGGTACTGGCAATCTTTTCGGTACAAAAAGGATCCAACGGTTGACACTCTTTTGACTCAAAATTATAATTTTGCCCATGTGTCTAGAATTGGACTTTTGGATAGTCTATCCTAGCTATTTTCCTTATTCTGGAAACGTTCTTGATGTTTGTTTCAGCATCTGAGGACGTTCGCAGTAGTTGGCTTTCATTGCTTTATTGATCTGCCGATTCGAGATATTGGACGTTGCTATTCCTGTGCACCACCCTCAGGCAAGATACCTTACCATTTGTTGTCTATTTTACTTTAGCTCATATTCATGCATTTATTCATTATTTTTTTTGCAGAATAAACCGTGCTACATTGTCATAAATAGATAGATTATATTGTATAGCTCTAGTTCCCGTACTTATTATTTTTATGCATATTAACCATAGATTTAAGGGACCACCCTAGTTTGTGTTGCATTCATAGGCCTTGACACATTTGTACCATGGAGTTGCGAGTCACATATAGAACTCGAACATGCGTGACTGGCTTGCCACCAGTACGTATAAACCGTGCGATAGGATTAACCGCTAATAGTGTTGCATGATTAGTTCGACTTAGCGGTTAATAGAGGTTATGTGTGTTATGGATACAACATAATAGACATTGGGTGGGGAGGATATATCCTTAGCTTATGGGCTACTATGCATATTTTCCTTGTGATTGTACGCTCCGTCGGAGATGCTGGTTGATGAACCCTTTATTTATTGCTGGCCTCTGACGTTCGAGGAACGGTTATGCTTGAGGCCCCTGGTGCCCCAAGTAGGGACTATGTCGATCCCATTTTTAGCTAGAGAGCCCATGCGTTGGAGGAATGTTCTTAAACTGCATTCACTTAGAACGGTTAGGCTACCTTATCCGTTAGGTATGAGTACTTTTGGTTTGGGTACTCGTATCTGATCGTGGCTTGGATCAGTAACTTGTCATGGACTAGTTTGCCACATCTTGTCCTTGTTTGGTTGTAGGTGTGGCTCACTACTCCGATGAGAAGGTACTGAACCTTGTTATGGGCTGGATACCATATTGAATTCATGGCATGGAAAGATACTATATCGTGGATTAGGGTGCCATCTCCTATCCTTGTTTGGATGGGGGATGGTACGCTAATTCAACAGTGGGTATTGGACCATGTTATAATCTGATTTGACTTATTATTGAGCAGTGTATATTCAGTTTTATGGCATGATATTATGTGTCTTGTTACGTCCCTCTGAGGACATGGTGATCTTTCCAGGTGTGTGCTCTTGACGTTTTGCAGGTATTTTAGTCGAGGTCGTGATTTTCGCATTTCCTTCGAAGATGATGCATCTTAGATCTTCTTTGGTACTCTCGACAAATCATATCATTTGCCATGTATTACTGTTCTTTTAAATTATTGGTAGTAGATTTGTCTCCGCCCAACATCTTATATAAAGACAATTCGTGGTTGATTTTATGATATCTTTTATTCCCTTATTTTATGGATTAGATTAGTTTTCATGGTTACTGTATTTTACAGCTTACATATATTTATTTATACGGCTGGCATGTCTACGTTCCTAGTCCTACGTATTTTGGGACTGGGGATGCAATGTCCCAAATTCGTGATACGTATTTAGTGTACGCATACGTATTTTGGACACATATTTTATTTAGTCATGATTAGTTATCTTGGTTTATTTTACATTGGCTTGGTTTTATTGGCATTGATAGTCCAATTGGTTTTAATGGTTCATTGGTTTATTTCTGGATTAGTGAGGCTTGGTTTATTTCATGATTCATTTGGTTTAAATTGCTAGAGAGAGAGTTTATTGGCCTTGACTTGGTTCACCTTGGTTTATCTTGGCTTGGTTTATTTTGGGTTTAACATGGAGAACCACCACCCTAAAATAAATATCAATTTCCCTCTCTCTCTCCTCATTTATTTTCTTCATCTTCTTTCTCATTACTCTTTCCTCTCCACCATTAACACACCACCAACCTAGGCAAGTTGCATCTTGCTATCACTTGAGGGCTATATTTTATTTGTCTAATAGCTTTATTAGCTCACTTTAAGCAACATTAGAACTTGGGTTTTCTCCATTTGGAGCTTAGAATTTTGTAGATCTAGGATTGAAGCATTTTCGGATTTTGGTGGTTTAGATCTATGAAACTTGTTTATTTCATGTTTTGATTGTTCCATGTTGAAGAGAATTTAATTTTACACAACTTGGACCTTTGCAAAGTGGATTTTCATTGAGATTTGACCTAGTTATGGTTTTTTGAAGTTTTGAATTCAATGGCTTTTGCTCTCAGCCTTGGGGAAGAAGACCCCCTGTCCCGAGCGCAATCCGGCTAGTCCAGCGCTCTTTAGCGCTGACGCCGCTCACCCAGTCTAGCTCAGCGCTCTTTAGCGCTGGCGCTGCCTAGCCCAGCGTCTCTTAGTGCTGGTACAGTTCGCCCTAGCGCAAACCAGCTTGGTGCAGTTCTCCCTAGCGCAGTCCACCCTGGCGCAATCCAGTACTGGTGCAACCCAGCTTGGCGCAGTCCATCTTACCCCCTCCCAGCGCAATCCAGCCTGGCGCAGTCTGACCCATGCGCTGTCTGACCCACGCGCAGTCTGACTCAGGCGCAACCTGAGGCATGCGCAACCTAGTCTTGCGCAGTCTAGTGCCTAGCGCAACATGACTTGGCCTGACTCTTCCCAGCGCAGCTCACCCTGGCGCAACCTGACCCTGGCTGCCCAGCGCAGTCTAGTCTTGGCACCTATTTGCATTATGTTTTATTTCATCTTCTTTTAGTGCATGGTATTTCCTGTTTATATCCTTACGCCTTTTGACACGACATTGATATGAACACAATGTGAGCATAGCATGGTTGATGTATTGAATTCTGTGAGCAACTTGATAGTGACCCATGGTGGTGCACTCCAGATAAGTGAATGGCATAGTTTATCGAGCGCCGTTGCGACGGCTCTATTGACATGATAATGTAGTATTGACCTGGACACCGTGGGTGACTTGTGAATGTATTGATAAATGAACCAGTGTGTCTTGCATCATGTCTAAGGCATGGATCCCTGAGTACCATGGTCAGGGATACATATTGAAATTAACTAAGGCTAATAACTAGAATAATTCAGTAGTCATGAAGAGATGTTCTCCAGTTACAGGCGATCCCGTCATCCCGGCCGCAAATGTTTGGACTTGTAGCCTGCCGACGAGTAGGGCACATTTCCAGCCCACTGTCATGTGGGGCACCCTTCATTGTCACTTTAATGATTGAACTCTATTGTCACTCCAGTGTATTGTTCTCTCTCCAGATTGTTACTATAATGATTGAACTGTCTAAATTGTCACTATAAGTTCGCCTGGATAACCTGGATAGCTGTAGGGCCTGTGACTACTTGGAGCATCTCATTGCATCTTGCTAGTAACTAGGATTGTGATAACCCTAGTTAGTTAATGTAGAAAGCCGTAGGCAATGATTGGCCCTGATTGATTGGATGGAGTCTAGTCCAGTATAGTATTGTCTAGAAGTGATTGATTGCAAGATTGTACCAGAATAATTGAATGATTGTCACTCCAGATTGTCACTATAATGATTGTCACTCCAGATGGTTACTATAATGATTGTACTCTATTCTCACTCTAGCGTATTGTACTCTTCATGGTCACTTTTATCATTGTTCTCTCTCGTTTTCACCGTAATGATTGTCACTCCAGATTGTTACTATAATGATTGTCACTCCATATTGTTACCATAATGATTGTACTCTATTGTCACTCTAGCGTATTGTACTCTTCATGGTCACTCTTATCATTATTTTCTCTCATTTTCACCGTAATGATTGTCACCTCTAGCAATAAATTATCAGAAACTAAGTTCTGTTCAGGCGAAGGGTTACAATCTCGGTCCTTGTTTGGTTTAAGGATTGTAACCTGGCTTCCGGAATAGCACCTTCGTCTTCTCTTCATATATTGCCATGCTATATTTTATTTAGCATGATTCTCCAGTTGTCTTATGTCAATGATGCTTCACTCAATTATTTTCTCTGATTGGGATAAGTGCATTGGTAGTGCACAAACCTCAATCTATGTTACTTATTGTTTTCTTACATGTTGAATGCTAATGATTTGTTGGTTTTAGTCCTTAAGTGAAGCCTCCTTTGTGGCACTTGCTCTTTCTGGGGTCTGACCCAGCTGGTTTTGTATGGCCAGATACCGGAGCAGCACCAAAGGATCGCCCTGCTTTCCAGCCCGATGGTGACCACCAGGCGTAACCAGGGCATCGAGTAGGCTTCTTTTTTGTTCTCCCACTATAATATTATAAATTATTCTTTTGAGGCGTTTAGCCGACGAGCAAGTGTTAGCTCGATTGCAGCTTTTACTTATTGTCTGCCTACGGACTGTAACATGATTGACAAGCCCCGGGGGTTGATCATGTATGACTGAACTCTTGCTAGTCCTAACATTTTGTCACGACTAGCTTCATGATCATTCCGAATATGTAATGTATGGGACGCCTTACTATTGTGTATTTGGTGGTCTGACATCTTGTAACTATTATTAGTTGGTTGAGATTGAGACAATAGGCTATTTTATGACCTTAAGAGACTGATGGATTGTAGTGAAACCCTCACATATCTAGACAGCCGTGACCGTATAGCAGTGTGGATTCCATCCCGTTATACGTAGCTAGCTATGTCTGCCCTCGCTGTCCAGTATTCTGGTTCTGGGGCATGACAGGGGCATTACATGATTGCCCCAACTGAACAAGCAGAATCAGGGGCCGGAAGAAGTCGTTTCCTATCTGGCGGCTACGAAGCTGGAAGTAGTCAGACAGTTGTGTCTGAAACTACCATAGCCAGGCTCCGCTCAGATCTGGACATGCCCTGTGAGACTCCATACGTATTACCAGGATTAGGTAAATTTTTAACTTTTATTTACCCTAATTCCTTTAATGATGTATAATGACTGTGTATCTTGATTATAGTAGGTCCTGTGGAGAAGCTTGCAACAGTTGCGCCGACCACATTCAGTTTTAGCTCAACCATGGCTCCCCTGGACATGGGGATCCAAACTGGAGAGGGATGTTCTATGATGCCAGTATTCGGGTCTCTTGATGCACAATCTGTAATTCCTCTAGCTATTGCAGAAGGAAGAATTCAAACGGAAGTGGCTACTACGGGTATCTCAGCGATAAACAGAGCCGTCGTCGAAGCTTATACTAATGCTTTCTTCACTTCTCTAAAGCCCGTAATTCAAATGGTCATGGAAAAGGACCAACCTTATGAGACAGTAAGAGGCCCTTCTTCTTTTACTATTGGAGCTATTCGCAAAATTGGCGATTTGGACAGAGTCAACTACTTAGATCATATCTTGGATGAATTTGAGGAATCCATCAAATCTTATAATGATCTAATAAGAGAAAATATCCAAAAACTCATAGATACTGAATACAAGGCGATGGCTCTGAGGCTGCAAGACAAAAAATAGATTTCGAAGCTTCTGTGGTAGCTTTCTCACAGTGCTCTACGGAGTTAGAATCTCGTATTGTCGAGATAAATTCTTCTGTTGAGCGTCATAAGACTGAAGCTACAGAAAAGGAGAAAGAAGCTAATGAATGCTACGCTCGTCTTCGAGATTTAGAGACTGAAATGGTTCGACTACAAGAGGCATTCAAAGCAGCTCAACGACGTGAAGATAAGGTATTGGAAACGCACCAAATTGCTGCGAGCCAACTAGATGACCTGAGTAGGAAACGAAATGCACTTATTCAAACTGAAGGTACAAAATTAGAACGTCGGGCTGGCTCGCTACAACCATTTGATCCGGAGTCTAGGAGAGCTCTAGCTAGGAAGAGGGTGCTCGACACCAGAACAGAGAGAGCTGGAAATCTGAAGAAGTTGATTGTTGATCTCAGTACCCAACTTCCCAATAAAAATTTCATAACAACTTTGTCCTTTTGTCATCTTTTATATGATATATTTTTTATATTTTGAATTATCAATAAAAGTTAACGATCTTTTTGTGGTTCTATTACCCGTTACATATCTGTGATTGACATAAGTAATAAATAAAAACAGAAAGTATGTTCAGAGGTACCGAACATGACATATCTCCTTAGAAAATAATAATACTTATTATATCTGTATAGAGGTAATGTGGACGTGACAGAATATAATTCTCAGAATATTGTCATTTCAAAAGACGATTTTACCAGAGGTAATGTAGACGTAATAGATCGCTTATGTAGATAATAGAATTCAGAGGTAATGTGGACGTGAATTCATGTTTCCATTGATTATCTTCGAATTAGCTGGGATTTAAAAATAAGATATCTTTTAAAACGACTGGGTTCAAAAAGATAGGGTTTATGATCAGGTGATATGATGTGGATATACTCCGTTGGGGATTTTAAGGATTTATCAGTAGAGTGAATAAAAGTTAAGAACTTTTTTTTTGAGTATGTACAACATTCAGAGGATATTTCCTTCAGACATAGTACTTTTTTAAGAATTTGTCGTTGATAGACACCATAGCGACTCGCCATCCATTCCGATCAGTTGATAAGCTCCGTTTAAGAAAACTTTACTTACAACATAGGGACCTTCCCACTTTACTTCGAATTTGTCCTTGCTCATGTGTGTCATAGTCATAGAACGTCTGACAGTAAGGACCAGTTCGCCTTTTTGAAAGCCTCGTACTTTGACTTTACGGTTGAAAGCTTTTAAAATGTGAGCCTGATATAGATCGATATGCTGCTGAGCTAATAGCCACTTTTCATCAAGTGCTTCAATCTCCTGAAGTCGAAGATGTTCATTATTTTCTGTTGTGAGCTCATTGGCAATTGCAATCCTTAAGGAGGGGATTTGAATTTCCAATGGTAGGACAGCTTCGCATCCATACACCAAGGAGAAAGGTGTGCAACTGGTTGGAGTGCGTATAGTAGTACGATAAGCCCATAAATATTCTCCAAGCTTTTCACTCCAGTTTCTTTTATTGGTAGAAACAAATTTCTTGAGAAGCTTGATGATAGTTTTTTTGAATGCTTCAGCCAGGCCGTTAGCTGCAGCATTGTAGGCCATAGAAGCAACATTGTCGATTCTGTTCTCATCACAAAATCGAATAAACTTTTGACTGATAAATTGTGGTCCATTACCATGAATGATTCATCGAGGAATGCCGAATATGATATCACATGATGTTTGATGAAGTTGATGATGCTGCTGGTCTTGACTTCAGATAAAGGTATGACTTTTGCCCATTTCGAGAAGTAATCGATTATAGCTAATATAAACCGATGTCCTCTAGATTTTGGTAGATTGATAGGGCTAATGACATCCATGCCCCAAGCTTCAAAGGGCCATGATGGGGCAGTCGGGTGAAGGGACTCTGACAGTTGATGGTTAAAATCTGCATGAATTTGACACGCTCGATATTTTCTTGCATATTCAATATCATCTGATACCATAGTGGGCCAATCGTAGCACATACGTCGGATACTATCCTGTAACTTAGGACCGGGCTGATGTACACCATATATACCATCGTAAGCTTCATGTAATATTTGTTTTGCTTCATCTTCCGTAAGGTAGCGTAAGAGTAAACCATCAAATGTTCGTCGATAGACGGTCTTGGAGGTATGATTATAATAAAATATGAGTGATCGCCTATGGATTGTCGTAGCTTCCTTAGGATCTTCAGGTAAAATATCATGTACCACAAAGTCGATGAAATGAGCTATCCAGTCTTCACTAATGACGTTGATTTCAATTGAATTATTGGACTCAATATTTGAGTTACTCCATGCAAAATAACTATTTGTTAGTGATGATAATCATCTGTTGCCTTCTCACTGTGATTACTAATACGGCTGCCAAATTAGCCAATGCATCCGCCTCTGTATTGCATGCCCGACGTATATGTTCAAAAAAGAAGCCCTTGAACGATGTAGCCAGTCTAATTGCCGCTTCATGATATAGGACGAAATCCTGGTGCCGAACTTCATACGTGCCTCTAACCTGATTGACAATCAGTTTAGAGTCTCTATTTCAAGATATTCAATATCCAATTTTTAGCTAATTGGAGACTGATGAGGAGGGCGTTGTATTCAGCCACATTGTTTGAGCATGGCTCATCTAAATAATAAGCTCTTTGGATAGCCAATCCATTTGGTGATGCAAGGACAATTTTGAATCCAGTGATAATGGTACCTTTATGTCCGATTCTGGATGCACCATCAAAGAATAGACGCCAGGAAAGAATTTCCTCTGAAATCATATTCGATTCTAAAGTTTCATCAAGATGTTGGCCCATTACCTAATGGTCACACCTGATTTTGATAAATCAACAAATGACTTAAGTCAATACACAAAATATACAAACTGCTGCTAATATTTTAGGTAAAGTGAATTCAATATCAGAGAGTGTACTACAACATCAGCAAGCATGAAAATCATCATCCCGAAGCACTTATGCACTGGAATCAGTCATAGTTATTTTATAGTTTATTATGTATTTTATCCTTTTTTGAGTCTAGGATACAAATTGTAAAATCGACTGGGTATTACTGGCTTAGGTTATTCACAGTCTACTCTTCTATAAAGCTTACCCATTCATCCCAAGTCCACTTACCAAAAGTTCCATCTATCCTATGCAACAGAATTTGACAAAACATTCTTCTAAATACTAGATGAACTTAGACAGAACTCTGTCAGAGTTTCGTCCGAGTTTGGTCAGAGTTTGGACCGAGTTCGGTCGTTTCAAATTCAAATGTTTGTTACCGCCAATTAGGCATACAACGTTCATTTTTGAAATCTATGCATCCGAACCCCACCCGAACACAGAACGAGTTCGGTTCTCAAAAATACCTATAAATAGAAGAGAAATTTTCCTTTCCAAATCACTCATCAATTCTTCTCTCTATCTTTTCCTAAAGTGTTTTTCAGTGTTCTAAAGCTTTCATACTCCACCTATATATCTCTTTGCCAAAGCCAGTAATATCTATTCGATTTAGAGTTCTTTGGTTCTCAGAGTTGTAAAAAGTTCGTTCAAGTTCAGAAATCATCTCTATTTTTGGAGCAGGTCATGCGCTCGTCACCAAGCACGATATTGTAAAGTTGGTCGTACACTTGTTACCAAGTACTGTGCTGTAAAGAGACCGCAAGCTCTCAATTAGCTTATGAATAGTGGATTAACAGCAGGCAAGAGTACCTGCGATTGGATTAGTCCTCCAAGAGGGAAACCAGTATATATTATGTTGTTCACTGAGTTTAATTCTCTGATCTCTTGCTATATTTATTTACTGACTCTTTATTTACTGCCATAGTTATCTGCTTTTAATTTTTAAGTGGTGATTTATTCCGCTGGACTCGCACTCACTCTATTCACCCCCCTATAGAGGTACTCAATAGTCCTACACAGGAATCTCATCATAGAGTTTAGATGTCTCCAGAATTGGATGAGCAGCCAAAAAGTCGGCTAGGACTTGATCCTTAACAGATTTTTGAGGAACATAAACCATATCATATTGTGCTCATAGTATGGCCCATGTAGCAAGTCTGGATTGAGTGTATTGGGATTCTTCATCAAGACTGGTAGAGGGCTAACTCTGGAGATAACATGAATAGTCTGGCCTATGATATAATGTACGATTTTCTGAACAACAAACATCAAAGCTAGGCACTTTTTCTCTATTGGCTGTATCGATGTTCAGCCCCGATCATTGTACGGTTAAAAAAATAGATAGCTTGCTCATGATCTTCTTTGTTCTTCTGAGCTAGTAAAGCACTAAATGAATAATCTATTGCTCGCATATACATCAGGAAGGGTATTCCTGAGGCTGGAGGTACTAGAACTAGAGGGTTCATCAAGTACCACTTTATGTTTTCAAATGCTTGCTGACATTCTTCAGTCCAAATGAAAGACACACCTTTCTTCATAAGTTGAGTGAACGGTCTACAGCGTCTAGTGAGATTTGAGATGAATCTCTTGATATAAGCAAGTCATCCCTGGAATACTCGTAGCACTTTTAGGTTGCGTGGAGGGCACATCTCTTGAATGGCTTTAATTTTCTCAGGGTCAACATGTATACCTTTAGAGGTAATAACGAATCTGATAAATTTGCCACTAGAGACTCCCAGGAATGACTTGGTGGGATTCATATTGAGTTGATGCTGGCACATTAGATCGAAGATAGTTCTCAAGTCTTGGATGTGGTCTTCCTTTAGACGACTTTTGACCGCAATATCATCGACATAGCATTCAACTGTCTTCCGTAAATAATCATGGAAGATAGTACTCATAGCCCGCTGATAAGTTGCACCAGCATTTTTAAGACCGAATGGCATGACAGTGTAGCAATAGACTCCCAAAGGAGTACAAAAAGATGTATATTTCTTATCTTCTGGATGTATCTTGATTTGATTGTATCCTGAGAACCCATCCATAAAAGACGTTCGTTTGAATATGCAAGTATTATCGATCATGGCATCAATGTTCAAAAGAAAAAACTCATCATTGGGACAGGCATTGTTGAGATCTCTAAAGTCACTGCAGACTCTGACCTTTCCTATTTTTTCATAACTGGGATAACATTGGCAACCCAGTCAGGATGTTGTTCTTCTCTGACAAAACCACAAGAGATAAGCTTCTTGACTTCTGTTTTTATAGCATCCATCATGTCAGGTCAGAATCGACGATGTTGTTGTTTGATCGGCCTTGCATTGGGCAAGATATTGAGCCTATGGTGTCATCCCCATTTTCCGTTATCCATATTTCCAGTATACGTATACGAAATCCTAACACGTATTTGTATTTCTCTTACCTTGCTAGCTAATTTTGTTTTAATCTTGCTTAGGTTCATCATGGCATATCATGGTTTGACTTGGTTCATTTTAGTTTGGCTTGGTTTATTCCCTTTGGTTCATTATGTTAAACCCTCCCCCTCTTTCCTTTATAAACACACCTACTTTTCTCTCTCTTCATTATTTCTCATAACTTTTTCTCCATTAAAACCTCTTTCCTTCCATAGGCAAGTGCAACTTGCTTCATGAAGGAACCCTCTATTTTATTGTTCTAATCTTTTCTATGCAACATTCTAAGCTACTTCAGTTCTTATCATTTTGTATTTTTATATATATATTTGTGTAGATCTAAATTTACACCTTTGGAGTTTTCTTGGGTTTTGATCTATCAAACCATCTTGTTTTCGAAAACTAAGAGTTCCATGTGGTAGATAATTCGATTTTACACAACTTAGCCTTTTGAAAAGTTAGATTTCATTGTGTTTTTACCAAGTTATGGGAGTTTGAAGTTCATGGGTTCCATGGCCTTCTTCTCAAAATTTTGGAGAAGAAGAACAGTATCGGCGCATGGCATTTTATGTGCCCACATGGACTTTAGCTTTGGGCGCATAGCCCTATATATGCCCCCAAGCTTTCTGCCTTCCACAGTGCTGGCGCATAACTATGCTCCCACGAGTTATGTGGGCGCATGGGCGCTGGGCACATAATCCTCTGGGTGCATGCCTCCTCTTGGGCGCATGTGTCCCAGACTCCCCTTCTCGTGGGCGCATGGCACCATGGACGCATATTGCCTAGGCCCTCCCTCACTTGGGCGCATAACTTTGCATGCTTACAAGTGCATCGTCTCTTTTCTTTGGTGCATAGACCCTGCCAGCACACTTGTCATAGAGTGAGTCTCTTGACTTTCCCCAAGTCATCCTGGCCCCAATTTTTGGGTGCATATATGCAGCCGCATATATGTTGGTGCATAGCCCTGGGCGCATAGCTCCAAGTGCTTGTTTTCCCAATCTATTGTCTTTCCATGATACCCCCTGCCTCACTCATCTGTGTGGGCGCATGCACCCCCTTGGGCGCATGATGTCCCCATATTCTCTTTTCGATATGAACTCGATATGAACGTGATGTGAGCATGACATATTAATGGAATGATAGCACATGATGGTGGCCCGTTGTAGCGTACCTTTTACAAGCAATATTGATATGGTAATACGAACACGATAAGATAATAAAACTACATATTTTAGTGGCCCGTCGTGGCGCACTCATGACAGGTAACCTTGACATGATAAATGATATGATAGTGGTCCATTGCGACGCACTCTTGACAAGTAAACATGACATATAATCTTGATAAGTAACATATAACTATCGTCTTGACACCGTAGATGATTTATTGATTGTATCAGTACAAGGTACACGTCTCATCATGTATCATGTCTAGGACATAAAATCCTGATTTCCACAGTCGAGGATTCATACTGAATCTGACTAGGATAATGACTAGATTAATCAAGTAGTCCATGAAGAGATTCCTAACTGCAGGCAGTCCCGTTATCTGGGTGCTCTAATTGGACTTTAGCCTGCCGTCGAGTAGGGTACTTTTCCAGTGCACCGTCGTGTGTTGCACCCCCAAGTCACCTAATCTAACTCTCTCAACTTGTGACCAGATAACCTGGATTAAGACTGCAGGGCTTGTGGCTGTTAGAACATCTCGATGCATCTTGCTAGTAACTAGGCTTGTGATAACCCTAGTTAGTTAAAGTATCAAGCCGTACTCATTGCTTGGCCGTAATTGATGGATGGAGTCCTGTCTAGTCTTGTCTAGGCAAGTCCAGTACATGGTTATTTCAGCACATTCTGGTTATATTGTACTTTATCGATAATTGGTTAGAGACTAAGTTCTGTTCAAGTAAAGGGTTACAACCCCGGTCCTTGTCTGGTTTACGGGTTGTAACTTGGTTACTGGAATAGTCCTTTAGTTATCTTATCGTTTATCACCCTATTTCCTTTAATACATGTCTTTCGTTTTATTTCTTTATGTGCTAATATGTTGGTTTTAGTTCTTAAGTGAAGCCTCCCTTGTGGCACTTGCTCTTTCTGGGGTCTGACCCAGCTGGTTTTGTATGGCCAGATTTTGGAGTAACACCCGAGGATCTTCCAGCCTTCCAGCCAGATGGTGAACACTAGGCGCAACCCAGGCAGCGAGTGGGTTTTATTTTGCTCTTCCATTCTACTGTAAGTTATTCTTTTGAGGCTTTTAGCCGCCGAGCAAGTGTTCGCTAGTGTTAAATTTATATTCCTGTCTGCCTAAGGGCTGTATCATCGTTGACAAATCCTAGGGTTGATCATGTATGACTTAAACTCTTGTTAGTTTTTGCATTTTGTGTGACTAGCTTCATGATCATCTGAATATGTAACGTATGGGACGCCTTACTTTGTATGTCTGATGATCTACCATCTTGTTACATTTGCTTGCTTGCTTGAGATTGAGACACTAGGCTTGTTCTTAACCTTAAGAGACTATTGGCTTGTAGTTAAACCCTCATGTATCTAGACAGCCGTGACCGTATATCGGGATAGGATTCACTTCAATATACGTAGCTGGCTGTGTCTGTCCCCCGTTCTCCAGTATTCTGGTTCTGGGGCGTGATATATGGATAGCAATCTGAGGATCCAGTCCCGGCATATCCTCATAATTCTAGGCGAAGACATCAATGTATTCCCGTATAAGCTGAATTCATTCTTGTTTATCCGCTTCGGGGAGACTCTTGCTGATGAAGATAGGTCTTGGTGAGCCTTCTTCTCCAACATCAATCTGAATTAATTAATCTTCAGTAGGGTTCTCGTTGTTCAAAGAGAAGTTCCCATTGAGTGTCCATCCTTTGTGCCCAAAGATCTGCTTCAGGAGCTTCAATAAAGTCATCATCGTCTTCTAAGAATTCAGCAGACACCATATTAGAAGATAGTGTCACCAGATGGACGTGTCCTACACTGGTATCAGAATCCCATGAAACAGAATCAGAAGAGTTAGATCGCTCCTCTTTATCAGATTCAGATGCTTCTGAGGTCGAAATCGGTGAGGTATAACCTAATCAACGCTTCGTTCTGCCAGAATATTGCAGTAATTTTCCTTTTGGAGCAAGAATATGAATAGGAGTTTGCCTTTTCCTACCGCTATTATGACCAGTTTTAAAATTATAGTCCATCTTTTGAATGATATCTTTGGATTGTTGACTATAACGACGTAGATGGAGCCTCCCGTTTTTGTCATTTTCTTCCTCGTTTTCGGGTGTAGTCTTCTGTTCTGTTCTTTTACTAAAAAGTATAAAAAATTCATCTTTCTTCCTGGAAGGATCTAAGAAGAAAGAGTCTTGCACTGGTTCAAGCAATACTTCATCTTGGGGAGGTTGAACTGCTCCTATTGTAAGTGGTTCGAAGTTTTCTAGCATTTCTAAGTAACATCGAGTATAATAAAAGACATCAGTATACTGTAAAAGAGATGCTACTTTGTTGATTTGTACATCATCATTTACAATAGGGTTTTTGGCCTTAGCAGAAAGCTTGGTAAGGTTGATAACCAGAGGAGAAGAAGGAGAATGAGGAGGCTTGTTACGACGAAGGTCAATAACAAGAGGCTCAGAAGAGGTGAGCTCCCTCTGTTCTGTCTTTTCAGCAAGAGGATGCTTCGCATGAGAGAAAAGATGGATGGTTAATGTCTGAGAAGACTGAGGACGAGAAGTACATCCTTGAACCAGGATTACGATAACATCATTTGGAGTGTCACTATGATCTTCCTCAGTGTCCATGGCTAGTACAACCTTCATGAATTCCTCTTTGTACATTCGGGAATCAGTACAATATGCTTCAATACCACGGAAGGGATTTAGATCAGCCACTTCCTTTTAGACTTTTCCATTGATGTCCACATATTTGAAGCATTGATAAAGACTTTATAGCACGATATTATGCTCATGCAGAAATGGTTTTCCCAGCAAGGCATTATAGGAGCCATGATTGTCGATCACATAGAAGGTGACCTTTGTACGAAGATTGCCGATTTGTAATTTCAGGCAAATCTTCTCCAAGGGTTCACTTCTACCGGAATGAAATCTTAGGATTGTCGTGATAGTTATGGAAAGATTATGCACAGGGATCTTCAGAGATTTTAGTAGAGTCTTCGACATGATACCAAGTGCAGACCCAGGATCGATCAGGATGCGGTCAACCTTTATTGTATCGACATATCCCATAAAATAGAGAGGCCGGTCATGTCGATTGTCTTCTAGTAGCATATCATCTTGTGTAAAGGTGATGTTGGGCATCAGCTCCATCATACTATGACAATGAAAGCAGGTCACAGGCTTCACGTCTAGCTTTTTAAGGAGCGGCAGACAAGTGTCGGCTTGCATCAAAGCTTTACTCAATATTTTTTAATTTTTTCTTGAAAGACGTAGACGTTTAAAGATTGATAATCTTGCTGGAGTACTAGCCAGTTGAGCCAACATATCAAAGTTATAAGGCTTCTCAAGGCCAAGAGGTGGAATCTTTTTTAATACTTTATCGATGTAGATATGCTATTTTCCTTTGTCGGTCGCTGTCGGTTTGGGAGGAGTTTGTTCCACTAGAGTTGATGAAGCCGATAGAATATTAACAGCAGGTGAAGATGATGCTGGAGGAGCCTCTGGATCTGGAGTAGGGCTCTCTTGACCTTCTGAATAGTCTCTCAAGTAAAGTCTTCCAGACCTGGTACTGGTTAAGGCTTCTTCTTCGGATATAGGTTCGAAGGACACCATATTACAACTCTTTGTCCGGATCTTGCTTTTAGACAACTTTCTTTGACAAGATGAGGAGTATGTCCAGAAACCCAAACCAACACGAGATTGGTTACGTGAAAGGCATATAGAAAGAGGTACAGGAGATCCTTTTCCATAATTCAGGCCGGGAGCCTTTTGTAAATTATATCCTATCTTCGTCATGAGTTTTCGGGATTGTTGACTATATAGATGGATGGCTGGTTGGTAATTGGCCTCTAACTTTGACATCATTATCTCAGAAGAAGAAGAAGAATCTGCCACCGAGGTGAAGGTAGTAGTTAAAGGTGGAAGACAGTGTTCACCAAATAAAGTCATATTACATGACTTATATTTGGTTGCTTTCTTGGACTTTGTGGATGTAGAAGGTGCTTCAAAGTCAGCCACCAAATCAGGATAGATCCACATAATCTTTCCCTTATCGGTTGACAAAAGAACAAGACCATTAGTTCGTTCAGTTGGGAGATTGACAATCTCCAGAGGAGCTTTCGGGATAGGCATGACTCCATCATTCCCAAGTTAGGAAAATTGCTAAGCTATAGAGAAATAATGTTAGAAGTCATGGTCTTCTCATCTTGTTGAAGAGTGATTGCACCGGATTTGATCATCTCTTGGATTTTTCCTTTGAGCACATAGCATGCTCGAGTCGGGTGTCTAATAAACCTGTGATACACACAATATTTAGAATGATCAGTTTTACCTATTTTCTCTGGCTGCTTTGCGTCCGACAGCTGAAGTTTATTGCTATGAATTAAGCAATCATAGATGCTCATGACATCATCCTCGTCGAAGGAATATTCTTCTTTAGGACGTGGTGCCCTTTGTGGTGGTGCCGTTGGAATAGGTGTTGACTGAGACTGACCTGTGTTGACGGCTAGAGCATCTTTGCCTTTAATATTGATAGCCAAAGTCTCTTTACCTTTGCTGTTATTCTGACGGCCACCGTTGTTGGATACAGCATGTTCATCTCTATCAAGATTAGGCATCTGAATGCCTAATTGTTTGAACTTGTCGACAATTTCTTCTGTTGTCTTGGCATTTACTATGAAGGAAGGCCAATCTTGAAATTGTGTAGAGCCACTCCACATGCTGATTATAGGCAACAAGTTTGATTTGCATGTGTTTATAGTCAGAGCATCTGGAGTTCCCAGAGGCATTTTGAGTGCCTCACTGCAGAATCGTTCAATGAAATGTTCAGTAGTTTCATTATGTCGTTGTTTGATTTTGATAAGGGCTGACATAGTCATTTGATTTGTTCCCTCATAAAATTGTTCCAGGAACATTTGTTTGAATCCAGAAAAGGAGGTTATGCAACCGTCTGGCAAACTGCGGTACTAGTCGTAAGCTACACTAGCTAAGCATCCTACGAATACTCTAGTGAGTTGAGCATCGTTTGGCTGAAGTTGATTAGTTATTACCTCAAAGTGGTTGAGGTACTGGCTTGGGGATGTACTGCCATCAAACAACATAATGGTGGGAGGTTTGTATTTGGGTGGAAATTGGACTTCCTTCCACTCTATGGGATAAGGTTGTTTAATCCCAAGCTTCCGTAGGCCAACTTTCTATTTGAAGGCTTCAAACTGAGTACACAAAAGTTTAACGCCGTCGTTAGCATCTCCCATTGGTTGTGGAGCAGTGGACTGATTTGGTGTGTTAGAAGGAGGGACTGCATGATAAGTTCCACCCCATCACCAAACTAACTTGGAGTAGCCTGAACTGGTAGTGAAGTAGTATGAGAAGACTATACCCCCATACCAATGTTGACGGGAGCAGATGTCGTTACAGGTTCTTGGGTCTGAATCGGATTCGCAACCGGTGGAACCGTGTGTTGTGCCATGATCACAGCATGCATACCAATCATCATTTCAGCCATGCTCTTCAATCCGGCCTCCAAGGCAGCAATTTTCTGCTCTTGACTGTTAGAGCTAGATATATCTTGTTCCTCATTAGTGACATATGTTGTCACTTCTATGGCCACTGAAGAGGAACTGGTAGAAAAGATGGTCTGCTCAGAACTTTACTGTCGGCATCCAAGTCATACAAAGAGCTAACCCCAGGACATGGGATTGGAAGATTCTTTTAACTGAGGGAATCTTGGTCAAAGTCAGAAAGATCCTTTTGACCGATTGTTTCTTGGTCAGAAGGAAGATTCCTTTGATTGATTGTATCGCGGTCAGAAGAACGATTCCTTTGACCGATTGTATCTCGGCTTCTTGATCTGGTGTCTCGGTAGACCCTTTCAACGGAATCACGGATCTGATCCAAGTATTGCTGACTAGGATTTCGGGATGCATTGCATCTTGGACGCTCCCCCAGTGCTTTGGGATGTCAAGTTGATTGAAGCGTACAATAATTCATCTTTGTCCTTTATCACTAGTTTAGGAGCCTGAGCATAGTTCAAACGATCGAAGACAGACTGCTTAGCTGACTGGCAGCAACATTTGATGACTACCTCATGGTGCTAATTACATTGATGTTCTTGTTGTGGAGCGACAGGTGGATAAGACGGCCTTAAGATCTTCCGCTTCTGTGCAAGAAATTTACGGAGATCGGTTACAACGGCAGGACGAGAAAAAGTCGAAGGGATGTATTCCTTGATAACATTGGGAACATGATTCCGGTTCTTGGGATATCCTGTACCCTAAGTGTATAAGGAGGTGCTGGGTTGATTGGCGTAGGTAAGAGGATTCTTGACTTCAGGAGTCTTCCTCTGGCACAAGTTGGCTGCTGGCGCAGACTGTGGCTGGCGCGCATTATGACTTGCTGAAGTTGCTCCTGACTGGCACCTGTTAAGATAGGCGCACAAGTCAGATAGGTGCACCACTTGTGTGTCTATTTGAAACACCAACAGCTTGTCTTGTTTGGATCTTGCGATGCACAGGGTTGACAAATCCTGACTAGAATTTTTGGAAGTAGATAGAATGCCTTTTTGTGCTGTGCACCCTGTTCCTGTGCGCTTGGCATCGAGCAACTGGGTAGAAAAAAGTTCATTCTGAATAAAACTTACTCTTTTACCAGAGATTTGATTATCTTTTTTAAGATGAGTAGTATTTATGTCCAAAAGAGCCTTTGAATTGATTGGGGCAAGGGCGCAACCAGAAGTTTTTTCCGTCAAGTCAAAGACCGGGAAAGAATGAGAAAAGGCCAAAGGGTGCCTTCCTTTGTTCTGTGCTGGGGTAGAAATAGGTGTATTCCCAGCAAGTTTCAGACTTCGGGAGGAAGAGGTATTAGCTAAAAAGTATTTCCTTTTATTTCACGCCAGGACAGAAATAGGCGTAGCTTGTACAGAATAAGAAAAGGCCAAAGGGCACTTTCCTTTGTTATGATTAGTAGCCTTACTAGATAAGCTTTTATCCAAGTTCAAAACTCGAGAAAAAGAGGGAGTAGCCGAAGGGCATTCCCTTTTGTTTTGTACCAGAGAGGCAATAGGCGCAAGTTGCACAGAAGCAGTAATTGGTGTAGTTGAGGACTTGGGAGTCCATACGGCACGTGCCTTATTCTTGGCAGCCACAGTGGCGCGTCTAGTACCCCCAGCACTAATCATGGCTTCCTAGGTTGTTTGGTCGACTTACACGACCAAGGCCTTCTACGTCTTGCCCATCGACGCGGTATCACATTGAGTTGTCACTTTCTCGTCGGAGGAAAAAGTCGTCCCCAACAGAGTTGCCATTTTGTATTTAGAAACAAAAGTTTTAATTTTACAAACTAAGAAAGAAAGAAAGAAAGTATAAGAGTACAATAATTTCTGGAGAAGTACAACTATAGGAATCTGATCAGAAGACGATCACTTTATCCCTTGGACGATGTGATATTGAAGACACAAGCCTTTGGAGCATGCAACAGCACTTTAGCAGGAGATTATGATCATTAATTGCAACTGACATAATCTCCTCGAGCGCCGCACTCCCTGGGATTCAAAGAGATATTCTTCGAATTTCTAGCTGTCGGTAATAATGGCTTACATTACAACTTCTCGAGGCAGCTTGCCATATGGCCCTCGAGCACCCTAACATAGGCCCAACCTGTGTGTCATGCCACCTAGTTGCCAAGCGCCACTTGATGCTGGTGCCTTCTGATGAGTGGCTCCCCTTTATTTTTGTGCTTCTACAAAGCATATCGAGGTTAGTCTACCAAATCTATAAATTATTTTCTATAATTATGAACGAAAATTTCTGGAAAATTGATTGACTGTCGGTTGTCCAAAAATTGATGCGTCGTACGATTTTTGTGATTCCGAGAGATCCTGAACTCCAACTTGCGGTTTGTTTGAAGTTTTCAAAAGCTGACACAGAGATCTACAATATATAATTTTTAGAAATTTGGAAATTCATCTATTATTTAATTTAATTTGTAGAACCGATAGATGGTCGACGATTCATCGAGTTAGTAGCGATAAGCCATAATTACAACAACTTTCAACCAAATCGGGATTGTCCCATAATTCAACTGCAACTTACCTTGAGGCAAGTACACTTTTGATTTATGTGCTTCTTACTTTATAATATCTTTTACTGTATTTTATTGAGCACATAGATTGTGACATGATTGTGACATGATAGGCTTTACTGTATCATTGCTCGTTTATTGACTGCCTAGTGAGTCGGGACGAAAAATGCTAAATAGATGTGTAAACAATCCCCAATGATTGTTTTAAATGATAGCTAAGTCATACACCTCATGTATGGGTTAGCCGTACCAAAATTGAATGATAGCCATCTATGATGTGCCGTATTAGCCCAGCCGTTCACATGTCAAAAAATATTTCAAACACAGTCTGTTTACTTGTACATGTTCATTGTTAGTTGTCTCGTTCACGCATGTTCTTTCTAGTTATTTTTTGTACATGTTTATCGTTTCTAATTCACACACATGTTTTTTTATTTTCTACCACATCTTTACAGTCTAGCATATTTTGGATTAAGTTACATAAATACAATAGTGTTGTACTTTGCTCAGATCGTTGCAAGTGACTTAGAATGCTCCCTTATACTTTTTTTGCAATGGACTATATAAGTCCAGATTGACCCGAACCAAACCCAGGCTCATATAGTCATGTAGTACATCTAAAGACGTCCATGTAGATATATATTGTATGTATTTTATATTGGTAATTTATTTTTCTTTTATAAAGAATGGTTATATATAATATATATTTTAGAAATATAAGTTATGGTACAACCAATGGTTATATTTTAGAATATTTTTATAAATATTTCTTGTATTTATCTAAAATATGTGCATAAATATATCATTCTTTGTGTCTACATATATATTTGAATATATATATATATATATATATATATATATATATATATATATATATATATATATATATATATATATATATTTAATATATATTTATATATAGGTATATATACTAGGTTATATACCTATATATAAATATATATGTATATATATATATTTTTTTTATATATATATATGTATATATATATATATATATATATATATATATATATATATATATATATATATATATATATATATATATATATATATATATATATATATATATATATATATATTTAATATATATTTATATATAGGTATATATACTAGGTTATATACCTATATATAAATATATATGTATATATATATATATATTTTTTATATATATATATGTATATATATATATATATATATATATATATATATATATATATATATATATATATATATATATATATATATATATATATATATATATATATATATATATATATATATATATATATTTTTTTTTTTTTTTTTTTTTTTTTTTAATTTTATTTTTTTATGTGTCCGGGCATCCGCGCACTAGCCCGTGGCAGCGCCACCCAGCCGGCTAGTGCGGGAGGGGGGGCTCGATCCCGGGTCTCCCCGCCGAGAGCCCCCCCTCGTGCCACTTGCGCTACGAGCGCCGGACATATATATATATATATATATATATATATATATATATATATATATATATATATATATATATATATATATATATATACATATATATATATATAAAAAAAAATATATATACCTATATATATATATATATATATATAGGTATATATATATATACCTATATATATATATATATATATATATATATATATAGGTATATATATATACCTATATATATATATATATATATATATATATATATATATATATATATATATATATATATATATAAAATATATATATATATATATATAATATATATAAATAGAAGCATGGAATTTCACGATCAGAAATCCTATGAGCCAAACACTACATGCGCCAGGAAGTTCAGACAAAAGTACATGGACACAGCAAAACAAGAATAGAGACATTAAAAGAAGATTTTATTTCATATAAAAGTCTATTACATGTCTTAAAAAGGGACTGTACAAAGGAGAACTTCTACAAAAAGAAAATACCCTAAGTCTACAGCCAACGCAGTATCATCATGCACTCTCGAACAGGCGTATCTCACCATGCGCTCTCAGGCGCATCCTACCATGCGCTCCCAGCCGGGCGCATCCCTTCAGCAGCTCAGTTATGTGCATCCTCAGTTATGTGCATCCCTTCAGCAGCTCAGTTATGTGCCACCCTTCCAGTCAGGCTCACCGCCGTCCAAATGCTTCGACTAATGAAGCATTTATTGAGCAGAACGAGGGTGGCAATCAACCCTCTAGCTGGAAGAAGAGCTCCCTAAAATGAGGAAGAGAAGGATCTGCGGCTCTTCCCACAAGACGGAGACGAGGCTCGTGCATCCCGATCTTTGGATGCAACAGGCACCTTTTGCCTGCCTCAGAAGCCCTCGACTCCGACTTTTGGATGTAACAGTCACCTTCAAGTGCATCAATGAAGATATTGCATCGCATCTTCACCCTCGGGAGCATCTCATCAACAGAATGCACTCGAGTTAACAAGTTCATTTCGGAAAGACGTGAGAGAACGCGAAGCAAACTCTTTCCATGCCACTATTTATAGGCCGGGCAAATCAAACCCATGCGCCAAGTGGATGACTCTCTGAATCCCGTGCAATGAATTTGCATTAAATGGATGAACCTGACGCTTTGAATTTATCCAAGTCAAAAACGGCCATTTAAAGCACTCGAAGAACGTAACAGTCGTACCAAAAGACGTGTCAAGCGGAACGGATGCGCCGGCCAGACCGCGCATCACACAGACGCACCCCTCAATACCAAGCGCTTCACAAGCATGCGTCCCCATGCGGCCCCATACGCTTAGTGGGACACCGATCGATGCGCCCACTCCGACAGTCCATCACCTGTCAAAGAACATTAAATGCTGAAGTCTGACAGAGTTGGCAGCACGTTCCCCGAAGACTACAGTTGACAGCTTTTTAAGAAAATGAAGCGTCGCCAACGTCAGCATCATCATTACTTTCCTCCGGCGGTTACAAGCCACGTGGCCGCCCAACCACTTGCATGCGCCTCCGCGGCCATGCGCTCGAAGTTCTGCATGTGCATCAAAAGCCATGCGTCTCAGACTTTCTCTCTGATCCCTAAAGACAGAAGTAAAGTCACTACTGAAGCTCTGCATGCGCCTCAAAAGCCATGTGTCCCAGACTTCTCTCTGATCCCAAAAGACAGAAGTAAAGTCACTTCTGAAGCTTCGCATAAGCCTCAAAAGCCATGCGCCCTGAATGGTTCGTGACTCCCAAAGGTTACGAGCCAAAGTCTCCTTATGCGCCCAATCCCAGACGCATCCTTCCAGATCATTCCCCACCAAATCCGAGATCTCTGAGCCATGGGCCGATGACACGTGTCCTTTGACTCGATTCACCCAAGATCTCAGCAACAGAAAAATCTCCTTCTCTGCTATGTACCGGCCCACAACAGCAGTATGAAGAATTTAACCCCTCAATCAGGGCACATCGTCCATGCGCCTCCATCAGCAATCACCACGTGGCGTTCCTGCGTCCAGGCACATCCTACATATGCGTGCATGAGCAGCCAGCCTGCAGACTATATAAATAGAGGGATCATTTCCTTCTTCCACACCTACACACACACAGATACGAACATTCGTAGACAGACAGAGACATCGCACAACCAGAGAGGCAGATACAGACACTCAACGTCTTCCTCCTCTCAGCAAGCTCCGGTACCCAGAGCAATCCAAACCTTCAGAGAACCGATAACCGTCGTCAGATCGTCAACGGAGTCAATGCATTACCACTCGCTCCATCGGCACAAGGGACCCAGATAAACAAAAGTGTACTCCTAGGACTACGTCTAAGTCCTATATTGTAACACTGTTCTGTTTGTATTAAAATTTGCAATCAAAATATTTTAATGGCAAACAAGCTGGCGACTCTGCTGGGGACCTCTTTCTCCTCCATCGAGAAAGCTGTGTCGTAATCCGACGATGTGAAGGTGGGCTCCTCCCACAAGACGCTGGTCGTACGCCTCAATCAACAGGCATATGAGGAGTTCATCTCTGAAGGCAGTGCGAGTCCTTCGAAGCGGCTGCCAAAGCCGAAGAAGACCCGCCGAGTCTGGGTGCACAAGGTCGACGCCTCTGGCACCACCATCGAAGGGGATGCGCTGATCCAGTCTTTCCTTTCTGCTGACGTCCTCAGCAACTAGGATGCGCCCACCGGTGCAACGCATCTATCGGGAAAACGTGCGACTGACCATATTTCCCAGCCATCTCCCTCTCAGGCGAGGAAGATGCGTCGATGGAGCAGGGGCGCAACCAATACCCCGCGCATCACCTCCGATGTGCCACAGAAGGTCTCTGTCTTTGACAGACTCTCTCGCTGTAGTGACGAGAAGAATTTGGATTCTGAGTACTATGCGCCCCAGCAGCCTGGTACGAAGAAGTCCAAGGCAGCACGGGCCATGCGTTCTAAACGTGCTATGCCAGTAGCAAGCCAGAAGCATGCGCTCACAATCATGCGCGCTGCTGTTGGTAAGCTTTATAAGGTCGACTCAGGTACTTCTGCGCCAGAAACGAGCCGACCTTCAAAGTCCTTATCTCACTTGGGCACATATGTTGCGTTCGCAACCAAGTCGAGTAAGGCAAACCCAGTGATCTTGAACCCCCGCGCCCCCTCGTGTTGTGCGTCTGAGGTTCGTTTAAGTCACTTTACATATTGTTCCCCCACTACTGATCTGAGCACCTGTTTGGTGTTGGATCAGGGGGCGCAGCATTCACCTGACCACCCCGGTGCTTGGCCTTGCCATGCGCCTGAAGGAGGTACGAAGGTAGCACTCTCTTCCAATGATCTACGTAACGTGATCACTCACAAGCTCCGATCAGGAGAGTCGACTGTCAAGCACGATACGCCTTTCACAGGGCACACTTGTGCTGTGGTCACCATCAACTGCTGTTGCAAGTCAGCAGTCCCACCAAGACAGTCGGTGTTCCAGCGGCTACAGTCATCGACACCCCTCCGACGTCGTCTCGGGAAGAAAGTGTCAACAATAGAGGAGCCAAAACTAGAGGTTGCTTTCTGCAATGTAATGTCCAACTCCTCGTCAGTCCGAAAGATGACTGACATTTCCTCGTCCAAGAGCCAGCCGAGGAAATCTAAAACAACCGTCTCGTCCTCCGGAGTGTTTGAAGGCACTCGAAGGAGGAAGAAGCTCTTAGAGGAAGCTGGGGGTAGTCAAGCCCTTGTTGATCCTCCTTTCGAAGATGAGGGTGTCCTCCAAAGCACAGCTGGGGTGGATCTTCATCCTCAGGGCGAAGTCAGTCTCCCTGACATAGCTGGGGGTCGTCTAGCCCCTGTTGACCTGTGTCTCGAAGATGAAGAAGTCCTTTAGGACATGACTGGAGGGTAGTCAGGCCCTTACGGATACTTCTCCCGAAGACGAAGGCGTCCTCCAAAACTTAGCTGGGGGTAGCTTAGCCCCTGCGGATCCAAGTCTCGAAGATGAAGAAGCCTTCAGGAACATAGCTGGGGGTAGCCAAGACGAAGCTCCGGGAACAACAACTCCTCTACATGAGAGTGAGGCCGAAAGCGAAGCCTCAACCGAGCCATCCGATTCCAGCCGTGTCATGACAGTCTACATGACTGGGGGTGACGCCGATTCGGATGTGCCACCAGCGGACCTCGTCCAGCGCATGGATACCTTGGAGGGAGGACTCAAAACCCTCTCTGCCTCTATGCAAACAATGACTCAAGCAGTGTTTGAGATACGGTCAGCTTTGGCCAGGACACCTTCTACCAGTCCCGACCCAGGGGCTAATGGAGAGTCAAGTGTACCCCCTCAACGGGAATACTTGGATACGGATCGTCGCGAAGCCCCCCGGACGTCGGAGCCCTCAAATGCTCAACTCCAGGTGGTACCACCTTCCTCGACTCCCAGCTCCACGGAAGACGTGGTCGAGATGATCAGGAACCTGTACGAGCGCTTTGAGTCCAAGACGAGACAAGAGGAGCGCCAAAAGATGGGCATTCCCCAACCTTATCCCCTCGAATGGAATAAAGTGGTTTATCCTCCCAAATATAAACCACAAACACTGACGCCATACGACGGGAAAGATTTTCTGCTTCGCTATCTGACGTATTTCCAGTCTCAGACGGGACATCTCCCGAAAGAAGATGCGCACTCACCAGCATATTTGTCGGCGCACTGAAAGGAGTGGCGTACGACTGGTACTGCAGCCTCTCCGACAATTCCATATTGTCCTTCGATGATTTGACGCGCCTTTTCCTCGACCGTTTCTACGACGGCGGGAAGGACATGACAATGGCGTCACTCATAGAGATACGCCAGAAGGAGAAGGAAACAGTTCGGGTATTCATCGAACTCTTCCGACAGGCCTGCTTCAGACTGCCCCCGGGCATGCCAGAACATGCACTCCTCTCCTCCAGCAGCATGAACATGCTGCCTGCAATCAAACTCTAGCTCAACTCTACTTCTCCTCCCGACTGGAGTTCCCTGATCGTCGAAGCCGAGGCCGCAGAAAAGAAGGCGGCCAATGCTCGTCTTCTGGGAGTTAGTTTCCTCGTTTTTGAAGACAAGAGGAAGCAGCCTGCAGCCAACAACCCCTGACGAGAGACGAAGGGGAAACAGGCATTGACTGTCAATGCCTCAAAAGGTGCATCAACACCTACTCAGAAGCCTCCACTTGCACCAAGGCCAAAGAAAGTGTACTCTTTCAACGATGAAGATACCCTACAACTCTTTGAGATACTCAAGCAGGGTGACAAGATCAAGTTATCGGACCCGAAGCATTCGGATGAGGTTAGAAAAGTGGACAATCCGAGGTACTATCACTACCATCGGTTTGTCGAACATCCAACCAAGGACTGCTACGTCCTCAAAAACTACATCTAGTGCATGATCAATGCGGATGTTATCTCCGTCGACTACGAGGAGAAGACGGTTTCGGCCAACGTGGTGTCGCTCCGGTTCGGCACCTTGCCGCCAACTACAACACAAGATGGCGTCGTCCCCATCCCTAAGGCGACAATGGAGGTGGTTAACTTACCACCTACTCGTGACAACGTGAGTGGACTCATCCCACTCACCACATCTCGGGGAGAGATCTTATGGGTTCACCCTGATCTCGTCTCCGAGGTTACTCAACCGGAGGTACGCTCTGCCTCCAAAACTAAAGGCAGAAAGATGAAGTCTTGCTGCATGGTCTCTTCCTCCGCAGAAGAGGCTCTTCCTGTACAAACGTGTTCACAACAGAACGCCCAACCCGACGAAGCTACCGTCGAGGTGGTGCCTCCTTACACCGTCCCTACTACCGAAGAAGGGGGTCCATCTAAGCCTCTAGCAGCTAATAAACAGAAGCATGTAGAGGCTCGTTTCGACAGGCCTCTGCGAAAAGAGAATGCTTCGGGGCTAGCCAAGCCCCACAACTTTGATATACTCGCGAAGCTCTCTGTGAAGCTCTCTGTGAAAAGAGAATGCTTCGGGGCTAGCCAAGCCCCAGTACTTCTGCCCGCCTTTCTCTGTTTGAGCTCTTTCGTCTTTCCAAAGACACTCGCGAAGCTCTCTGTGAAGCCCTGAAGGATGCTGAGTCCTTCATCAGTCAGGTCAAGCAGCCTGAAGATCTCCCAACTGCATATGCGCACTGTCATTGTGCGGATGAGGTTATCCCCAATATAACCTTCATCCAACAAGACATGCTGCTCAAGCACAACCGACACAATAGGCTGCTGTATTATACAGGGTATATCGGTTCTGTCAAGGTGAAGCAGATTCAGATCGATCCGGGTCTTCGCTCAGCATCATCCCGAAGACGCTGCTCTCAACACTGGGGATCCCAATATACCGACTGGCGCCATCCAACACAACAATCAATGGCTTCAACGCTAGCAAGAGCAAGCCACTGGGCAAGATACGTCTAAAAGTGCCATATCGGTAACCTCAGGACTGAGGTGACTTGTTACGTCGTGGATGCCGACGTCAACTACAACCTCCTGTTGGGTCGTCCATGGCTGCATGAGTACATGGTGGTGCCATCCACACTCTACCAATGTATGAAGTACGTGTCCACCAATGACGTCATCCGGACGGAGTTTGCGGACATTGACCTTTTCAAAGGGGTTGAAGCCTACTTCACCGATTCCTCCTTGTACAAGTCACCTGGCGAGGAGGAAGCCAATGATGCTGACGACAAGGCAGAAACGGCAGCAGAGCCGGACATGGAGCCTAAGATGACTCCCAGTGCTCCTTTGAAGATCCGACTCAAAGGCAAACTGCCTCAGAAGTTGCCTTCCATGAACATCAAGCTACCCGAGAAAGCACCAACTGCTCCTGAAGCCCCCTTGAAGATACGCCTCAAGGGAAAGCCGTCTCAGACATCGGCTCCCCTTGTGGCAAAACTACAAGGGAAGGCACCAATCACCGGAGGCACAGTGGAGGCACCTCTGAAGGTGCATCTCAAAGGCAAGCCGCCGTAATCCAAGCTGCCAGAGAAGGCCCACATAGCCCTCTCGGACCCCGAAATTAAAGTTGTGGTGGACTCTCCCAATCCAATCCCAGTACTCACAGATGAAGAGCTAGGAGAATACATCTCTGCTGATGTAGACGCACCCTCTCTGGACAATATAATCCCGCAGGATAAAATCTTGTATTTCATTAATAATAGAGTGTCTTTTAATTATTCTAGTCTTCCACATTGGAATGCCATGTATACATTAGATAACGCTCTACGGTTGTTGCAAACACAAATAATGACCGTCAATCATGTAAATCGAGTAGTCCCGTTCCAAGGGGTCTGTTCTGTAGTCCCATCGCGGAGTCGAGACGAAGAATCCATCATTTTTGGCAAAGTTGAGCGTCATCAAGATCTCCCGACACTCGAGCCAGAACCAGATACCGGTAGAATACAAATCTATCGGTACACGGACAAGACAAAGTACCTCATCAAAAAGATGGGTTACGACCTAAAATGCAACAAAGGCCTGAACTACGGCAAGGGTCGACGTCTTCCTCTCCAGCTTCCAACACCTAAAGGAAAGCCGCAGGACTACTATAATCGGACTCGACGGAGGATAGGCTATTTCATGCCGCCGTCAACTCCAGAGAGTTCGGAGGCAGAAGAAGCAGAACATTCTCATCAGTCTTCAAGAGAGTGCTGTTAGCCAACATGACATCTGTTCAACCTCAAGAAGATGAAGGCAAAGATCAAGCGCCAGAATTCTTCGAAGAAGAACCCTGGGCGCAACACTTAGGAGAACAATGGGAGTCTTATTTTGAGCTACGTGAACCCCCTACCGAAGACGAAGTCGAGCAGATCGACCTTGGGGACGGATCTTCTTCCAAACCCATCTTCATCAGCAAAAGCCTAAAAGGAGAAGACCGGGAGTCTTTAATCCAACTGGTTAAAGAATATATTAATGTCTTCGCCTGGAGCTACGAAGACATGCCGGGACTTGATCCTCAGATCGTGATGCATAGGCTCAATATCATGCCTGATGCCAAGCCTATCAAACAACAACAGCGATGCTTTCATCCGGACATCATGAACGCTATCGATCAGGAGGTGGACAAACTCTTGACCAGCGGCTTCATCCGTGAAGAACAATACCTGGATTGGGTGGCCAACGTTGTTCCTATCACCAAGAAGAATGGAAAGATTCAAGTCTGCATTGACTTCAGGGATCTCAACTCCGCTTGCCCGAAGGATGAATTCCCGCTTCCCATCACCGACATGATGAACGACAACACATGTGGCTTCGAATGCATGTCTTTCATGGACGGATATTCGGGCTACAACCAGATTAAGATGTTCCCCGATGACGCAAAACATACGTCATTTAGGACTCCAAAGGGCGTTTTCTGCTACACAGTGATGCCCTTCGTCTTGAAGAACGCTGGTGCCACATACCAACGAGCTATGAGCACCATTTTTTGTCAGCATCTTCATAAGACAGTCAAATGTTATATTGACGACATCGCAGTCAAAAGCTATTTCAAAGGAGATCACCTACAAGACCTGAAGACAGTCTTCGATCGCATGCGGGCGCATCAACTCAAGATGAATCCCGCTAAGTCCTTCTTAGGGGTTTCTAGCGGAAAGTTCTTGGGCTTCATTATCACGGCGAAAGACATTCATGTCGATCTCGAGAAGACCAAAGCCATCCTCGACATGGGCCCTCCGAAGAACCTCCGAGAACTTCGAGGCCTGCAGGGGCGTCTGGCATACATCCGGAGGTTCATAGCAAACCTTTCCGAAAAATGTCGACCCTTCACTCAGCTTATGAAGAAGGGAGTCTCTTATGTCTGGACAGAGGAATGCCAAAAAGCTTTCGACGACATCAAAGCTTACCTGACAAGTCCGCCAGTCTTAGTGGCGCCTGTCGCCGGCAAACCATTCCTCCTCTACGTCCGTGCCATGGATCATTCCCTCGGTGCTTTGCTAGCTCATAACAGTGATACAGGCTATGAGCAAGCTATCTACTACCTCAGTAGAACACTGATCGGGGCCGAACACCGGTACAACCCCGTTGAAAAGGAATGCTTGGCGTTGGTATTTGCCATCCAGAAGACTCGCCATTATGTCTCGGGCCAGACGATTCATGTCATCTCCCGATTCTATCCAATCAGAGTTCTTATGACGAAGCCGGGGTCATTAAACTCCCGGTTAGCTACATGGGCGATCCTGCTAACACCATACAATATGGTGTTCGTTCCATAAAAAGCTGTCCAGGGTCAGACTCTGGCTGACTTTTTAGCTGCACACCCCATCCCGAAGTCCTCCAGACTCTATGAAGACATCCCAGATGAGGTCCAAGAATCTAATGTCACCGAAGAAAGCTCCGTCTGGCGGATGTTTTTCGATGGCGCTTTAAGAACAGACCCCAAAGGCCAAATTATAGAAGGAGTGGGGGTAGTCTTGGTCTCTCCCGATCAGCTGGTCATCCAGCGCGCCTACTCCCTTTCGAAGCCGTGCTCCAACAATGTTGCCGAGTACAACGCTCTCATCATGGGACTCCAGTTAGTGCAACAGCTGGGGGTGGATCATCTGGAAGCCTACGACGACACAAAACTCGTCGTAAACCAGATCAGAGGGTAATACGAGGTTCGCCATGAAGACCTGATCCCTTACCATGGAGTTGCGTTGAACATCATTTCAACCTTCGTCGAGTTCTTCATCGAACATGTACCTCGTTTACAAAATTTGGAGGCTGACGCTCTGGCTGGCCTCGCAGCCTCATTAGCAGCACCCCTCGGGACTCAACACTACGTCACGATAATTGGTCGAGACTTGGTCTGTCCTAAAAACAACCTGCGCTCACAAGTGACCCATGCCATGTCAACAAGTGCTGGTGTTAATGTCCGAGACTGGAGATTTTCGTTCATCGACTTCGCTGTTTACGGAATTCTTCCAGAAGACCCGAAAGAAGCCATCTCAGTCAGGAGGCGCTCCCTTCGATTCTACTACGATACAGCTACTAAAATACTATACCAACGCTCCTACGATGGACTTTTTCTGCGATGTCTGTCCAATAAAGAAGCAGCCGAAGTCCATCGAGAAGCTCACGATGGGACCTACGGAGCCCATCAACCTGGCCATAAGTTGTAGGATCGACTGCGACGCATGGGCTACTGCTGGCCAACCATGGCCGCTGATGCTGTTGACTATGCTAAGAAGTACCATACGTGCCAGCTTCACGCAGACTTCATCCATACACGGTCGGAACCACTACATCCTACAATCACCTCTTGGCCTTTCGAAGCTTGGGGCATGGATATTGTAGGACCGATCACCCCTCCTTCATCGAGAGGACACCGCTTCATCCTAGCCATCACCGACTACTTCTCCAAATGAGCAGAAGCAGTCCCACTGGCAGAAGTGAAGAGCTCTAGGGTGATCAACTTCATCAAGCACCATGTCATCTACCATTTTGGGGTACCCGGAAGGATTATCCACGATAACGGTCCTCAGTTCATCGGCCATGTTTTCAGCAGATTCTGTGACAAGAATCGCATCCAAAATGTAGCCTCAACCGCCTACAATCCGGCAGCAAACGGATTGGCCGAGGCATTCAACAAGACCATCGTCAGGCTACTCAAAAAGGTCGTATCATCCAACAAATGCGACTGGGACAAAAAGCTCGGCGAATGCCTTTGGGCCCACCGTACAACGGTACGGACCCTGACGGGCAACACACCATTCTCCCTGGTCTACGGGAGCGAAGGGTACTACCTCTCGAGATCTAGATACCCTCACTCCACGTAGCAATCATAAACCAACTCACAGAAGAGGACAATCAACGTCATCGTCTGCGAGAACTGGAGGCACTTGACGAAAAGGGTCTCCTAGCTCAACAACGCATTGAACTCTACTAAGCCCATATATCACAGGCTTTCAACAAGAAGGTCAAGCAAAGGACTTTCCAAGAAGGCAACCAGGTTCTGGCAGTCAGGAGGTCGATGGTATTGACTCACAGACACCAGAAAAGTTCGAGCCCAAGTGGGAAGGACCTTTCATCATAGAGATGGTATACTCAAACGGTGCTTACCGCCTCGTTAAACCCAATGGGGACTTATTCATGATGCCCATTAATGGCAAGTTCCTAAAGAAGTACTACTCTTGACATCTTTCAGACGTATACTTCCACAAAATCAGATGCTTCCGGAACCCAGCTGTTCTGGGGCATCCTCCAGTAGAAGGACAACCACGTCCACATCACCTCTGAGTTGTCCCCCTACGCCCTACAAAGCGGAATCTTACACTCCATGAGGCTACGCTACCCATCATGTTTACCACGTCCACAATACCTCTGAATAAGAAGATGCCATCATTTGAATCCCATATTTGCCATGTCTACATCACCTCTGAGCAAACATGTTGGTTCTCTCAAACTTATTATCTGTACCTAAAAACCAAGGTGCACAAAAGATAATAGGTCCACACAAATCATCAAGTTCATGACAGCAAAAATGAACGCATCACAAAATTTTTGTCTTTTTTTATTCGAAAGAGTAAAGGATTACACCCCCCCAGCAAGAGTTGCAAAAGAACAAAAAGAGGAGACTACAATCCCTAAACATCCCCAGGGTTGGCTGAAATCTCTTCAATCCGGTGCCTCAAGTCTATCGCTCGAGTCTCCAAAGTCGCCAGGACCCGACGTTCAGCTTATTGACGCATCGCCTCTATGGCCTCTGGAGAAGTGTCATCCTCATGCTTCTCATCCAGCTGTTGCCGCTGCTGAGCCAGAGTAAGAGCCCGGTGGGTGAAAGCTGCTTCATCCTTCTTGAATGCTACATGTTCAGCCTGGGCACGCTCAGCATCCAATGGGAGTCGGGCCCGCTTGTCCTCAAGATGGCAAATCTGGACATCAACCTCTGCGATACTAGCGTCCAACGCAGTTCACAACTCTACCTTCTCCTGCGTAGACTGAGACATCCGCTCCACTGCAGCTTCAGTCTCAGTTACTTCGCGCTCCCAGACACCCACGGTGGCCTGATAAGAAGACTCAATTTCAGCAATCAGTTTCTTCTTTTCCGCGTCTATCAGGGCTGAAAGATCATTTCGCTGGATACGCTGAAACTCGGAATGTAGTTGATCCAGCTCAGTCACCGAGGCCTCCAGAATCTCGGCCATATGATCATGGCCCTGGTGGAGACGTATCAGGTTGATGTGTGGAAGCGCCATGGATTTTGCCATCACGAAACTCCCATTGGTGTTCATCACTGTCGACACACCCTTCTGTAACATCTTGTATACTGCCTCAACGATGAATTTAACATACTCATCCGCGTCCGCCAACACTTGTGGTGTCATGGCAGGAGTTGGAGGAGTTACCCTAGATAGCGGACCTGAAGAAGACCCGCCGATCTTATTCTGCAAGGTTCGAACATCGACCTCAGCAGACTCTCCCACACTAGGAACTTGAATTCTGCTACCAGCGCCAGATGCCAAGAGTGCAGAAGGAGTTGGGTGAGGTGTCGATATCATCCCCCAAGTCGAAGAAGCAACAGAGGGCTCTTGCATCAGCAAGCCCTTGCCCTTTCCCGACTCAAAGGGACTATCAGCATCTGGAGCTGCCTCCTCTACCACCGAGGCGCGATCTATAACCAGCACGGAGCCTTCCTCTGGCATGCTAATCGGATCAGCTCCTGTTTTCTGGCAGGGTGCATCTTCTGGGGTCGGGCTCGGCAGACGAGTCTCCCCCTCATCATCGAATCCCTCCACGGGGACCAATTCTGTCGCCACCTCCCGGTCGGCAGCCACCTCAGCTTCCATTGCTGAGCCTGGGGTAGGGCTCGACAACGCTACGGCCGACCTCCCCGCATCATGACAAGGAGGGGAATCAACCCTCTCCTATGTTGCAATCAAGTCTGTTGCCCCCAAAACAGACTCATGCATCGCTGGAGGAACCTCTTTCGAAGACGACGAACTCCACCCCACTTCATCATCAGGAAACCCCGTATCCACAGGACCCTCAACGTCCAAGGCCCCCACGGTGGCTTGTACTATCCCGGAAGTTGCTGCAACCTCAGCATCCCATTCGACAGAGTCCGGAGATACTAAAATCTCCGTAGGAATAACATCTTCTGGATTCTCCTCCATTGGAGACATTACCATCGGAGGGATTCACTCATCAGAGGAGCTTGCCACCTCCTTCGGTTTACTGACATCCGGTTTCGAAATACGGGTTCTCTTCTTCAACGATCCCTGCAAGAAGAAAAGCACAAGTCACCAAAATGATATGAGGAGCCAGATTATGGAGGACTCTTTACCTCAGCAGGGACTGATTCTATTGACACAGCCTTTGGAGTCGTCACTTTCCTCGGCCTTTTTGGTACGGACGAACCGGCCTCTGCGTCAACCCGTCTCTTCCCAACAGGGGAATCTCTCACTGATGCTATAGCAGCAGCCCGATATCCCGCTAATTCTGGTGGACGATATGACCGAGCCGCCACCAACATATTTGTCGTAGCCTCCAGTTGAGTTCCAATGATAAAACTGGTCTCCCTATCATAACCAGGAGACACAGCATTCATGGTGCAATACAGTTTAACGGCTGAATACAGGATTTGTGGCCGAGGGTTGCGAACTGGCGTAGTAAAATGAACACCAGTGCACCCGGCATTGTAATATTGCCAGCCTCGGGCTCCGTCCAGCAAACTCCCGGCAAACCCTAAACTGTTACTGGGGTTTCGTAACATTAACTGGGCATATTCGAACTGGCGAGCAAACCGGTTTGGCAGATATGGCTCCAGATAACACCTATTCTGGTTGCGGTAGACCAAGTAGGAAGGCCGAATACTTTACAACCAACGAAAACCCCATTTCGGCAGAGTAATCGCATCTTCACCAAAGTCGTCTAAATCTTGGTTGGCCTTGAAATCTTTGAAGATGGGACCAACCTTGACAATCTCCCACCCCTAAAGATAGGACAAAACTCTCCTGCAGACGGGAACACCAGTGTGCAACCACTTCCTCTTGTAGAAGCGACGGATAAAGGCGTCACCTTCAACGTGATCCTCCTCCGAGCCTAGAATCATCACGTTCGGGTGATGAAGAATCAACCATCCCATCAGATAATGGAATGGTAGTTCGGCCCGGGGAAAGTTGTCATTTCTACCTCTCTCATGGATCACGTCCTCAACAAAGGTCCTCAAGCCCCACAACAGGTTACACACCATCGTGGGAAGAAGAGCCAAAAGACGACCAAAGGCCAATTTTACTGCTGGCAAAATGAGGTTCCTGTGTACCCTCTCCACGGAACCCGATCCGCCCGCGAACACACAATCCCGGAGCCGTATCATCAAATAAGCAGCCAATACTGCCTTAGATGACATCTGGTGCACACAGTGCCAGAAGCAGCTATACACATTTTTGCCGTTCTTATTTGAACGAAGGGCCCTCTCGTCCAACCGGCTCATTTCAGAGGTCAACTCTGCGGGTTTCAGCCCTTGCGGAGTCATAAATCGGATCTTCGAGGAATCCGCCAAATCCTGTTTGAAGACGTAATCCCTCCAAGCAGTCACATAAGGTTGAGACTTGCCTTTCTCCCTCCGTTGCATCAGATAATGATGGCTTGCTACCTCTTTGAAGACAACCATCATCTACGGGTCCTTCTTTTCCAAGACAAGGATGTCTTCGTTTGACGGAAAATATTCCTCGTACGGTTCAGATCCCCAGGCAAGCCTGGATACCTCGTACATTTCGTGGAGAGCCAATCCCAACTCTCCCACTGGAGTAAAGAAAGTGCCAGTCTGGGTATTAAACATTTCCAAGAGAGCAAGCAACATATGCTTATTTAGATCCACGCCAGCCTGTGTGGCACGGACAGCGGCCGTCAGCCCAATCTCTTTAAGCTCAGCCTTGAACTTCGACAACACCCAAACGGTCAAGTCGTCCCACTTCGGCATGTGGTGACACCAACCTTCAACCCTAAAGCTACATTTCGGATACATGACCCTCGAGGTTAGCATCCGATTTGCAAAGGTCGAAGCACTGAAGACAAAGGTGTCATTATGAATCTCACTATAAAGGCTCCCAGGACGCATAGTTCTGCAACTAAACGAGGGTCCGGTTCACGAAGCGGCCAAGGTATCCCTTTAATTTGAAGTAGCATCAATCGAAAGAGTACCTCCCAATGCCTCTCCTTGAGAAGGAGTAAGTTCCCAGGGCATCCTTCTCTTGGAAGCTAAACGGTAGAAGGCCGTCAGCGGCAACTGGCGATCGAGCTGTCGCATATACAGAACCATGCCCTTCGCAGAAAAGAACCAGTCTTCTTTGATTTTCAGTATCTTCGCCTCAGTGGAGATCAGGCGATCACCGAACAAAAAGGCAGGTTTTAAGAAGGTCACATCCTCGGATTCAGCAGATTTCAGTTTTTCGCTCTCCATCATACTCTGAAGGAAAATCGGCAACTGATTCTGGATCTGCAGTATTCTCTCAGGAGGTTGATTCTGTAGGATAGTATCCTTCGCAGGATTGATACCTCCTCGTCAAAATCAACTCCCATTTGACAAAGAGAAGCATCCAGAAGGACTTCATTCAGCAAAGGGATTGTCATCAACACTGATACAATAAAAACAAAAGTCAGGCAAAAAGCTCTAAGAAGACAAAGGGTGTCAAGCAACCTGGCACATCATCAGGGTGCATACCCATGCGTATCAGCAGTGTGGCTTCGGCACATCTACAGGGTGTAAACCCATGCGCGTCAGTAGTGAAGCTTCGGCACATCATCAGGGTGTAAACCCATGCGCGTTAGCAGTTATATCTCGGTGCATAATAAGGGCCTAAACCCATGCACGTCGGTGGGATAAAACCTCGGCGCATCATCAGGATAGAGGTCCATACGCTTCGGTAACAAAGAGTTAGAGCACACCAACTCGCCTGAACAAAAAATAAGGGAAAAGACGACACCCACCCGTCACCGCAGGCCAAACGTCGGCCGGAGTCACAATAGTGACAGGAGCGTCTTCTTCGGCGAACTCCGCAGGCTCCTTTCCCTTGCCAACACCACCACGAGGAGTCTTGGGAGCCATTTCTTGGAAGGAGAAAGTTAGAGTTTTTTCGAAGAAGAACTCTAAAAGACAGAAGCAAAGAGAGAACTCTCTCTCTCTTCTCCTCACGTCTATTTATAGGCTCGGTCGTACGCGTGAACCGATGAAGTGTGATCTCAGCCGCCGCTTCGGGTTCTGTGAAGAGATAACTGCAGATAAAACCAAAAAGATCATCATTAATCTTCTTGGTTATCGAGGCGTTATCATTTGCATTAACTGAGAAGTGCATGCGCCCCATCACTGATGTGCGGAGTATCCATGCGCCCGAATAGACATGCGCCCCTGATTTGACTTGACTTGACTTGACATGACTTGAGTAGGACTTGACTTTCACATTCTATAGATTGGGAGTGCTTACCTTGACTATGGTCTATGGAATTATTTTACTCGGAATGGCTACCGTCTCGATTGGAGTGCTTACCTTGACTGCGATTGAGACACTATAGATTAGGCGTGCTTGCCTTGACTACAGTCTATAGATTTGACCTATTAGCCACGACTAGTATGGTATGCCAGTGTCTTAGGATCTTTGTGTCTTAGATCTTGGTATCTTAGTTATTCTGACTCGATTGATTTCTTTCATTATTTCATACTTCTCTGCATATTTGTATTATTACTTTTTGGCTTGTATATTATGTATCTTGGTAGTCCTCTGAGGACCTGGTGATCCCTCCAGGCTTAGTTAGAGGTGAGAATTTTCTGGAGGTTTACGGTTCTGGAGTCGAGGCGGGTGATGTACCTTTGTAGGAGGACGAGATAGTGGCCGGGGACTTCTCTTGAGACATGTCTCTTTATTTTAGACTAGATACATTATTTTCTTTCTTTTTATCAGTGGACATGTAGTTGATACTGTGTTTCCTTTTTACTGTGGTTTCGGGATGTCTTACCCGTACAGTTACATTTCATATTTCATGTTGGACAGATTTCTTTATTAGTATCATTTAATTGGACTTGATATCTCGTGTCTTATTTTCTGTGTGGATGAGATTAGGTGTGACCTGTGACTTGTATTGTATTGCTGGGTTGTTATCATAATTTACAGCTTAAGAATTTTGCTAATGGGTTTACTTTGAGATTTGGCCCATTGGTGAAGTGTTGCTGGCATGTATCGTATCCTGGTCCTATACGTATTTTGGGACTGGGATGTTACAATAGTACACAGTATGCTTTACCATAGACATGCCTGATTGCATATTGTTGCTTTATACCTTATTCCTGATAGTGTAGCGTGCATGGTATGCCTTACACTATACATGCCTGCCTTATACCTGATAGTGTAGTGTACATGGTATGTCTTACACTATACATGCCTGCTAGCATACCATTGTACTATACTCTTGACTTTATAGCCCTACATGCTTGACGGTGTTCTATTGCATGTTCATGTAGCTAGTGCATATTCTGATTACCTTATATTTACCTAACTTTCAGTTCTTATGCTTTACATGTTTCCTTGATACTATGTTGGTAAGTATTTTTGAGTTACACTATACTTTTTACCTTTCCTGACTGGATCGTTGATTACATGTGAGATTGATTCTTTAGAGTGTTATTGCCAGTAGGAAGACCTAGCAGTGAAGCTCACTCCGGATACAGAGATTCAAGTATATGAGATCGACTTAATGTATTTGAGTATATGTTGTTAGTAGATAGTCTTCATATTCTTTACCGGCTTTGTATCCGGATATTCATGTATAAGCCTGTAATACTTGTATAGTGATCTGTGATGATTAGTAGTGGATAACTCGTAATAGATGTTGTGATGGAATATAAGATTATACTAGATGATGGCTAGACTAGACGGCTGACTACCACTGTCAACGATAGCGTAGGTCGGGCGTTACTCGATTCGTATCCGATTATTCGGGAGCGGGTCATGACATATTTTTTTGGTAGCCCATGTAGGTCGATCTTAATAGTACTTAGGTTTCTAGTACTATTAAAGGACTGCCAGGAATAGGAAACTCATTACAGCATAGGCCGACTTACAATTGTATATTATGTAATCTATATTATTTTGTTTTATGGAAGTAGTTATGATTCCATGACTTTTGGGAATTTTCTTCCTCCATCAAATTCAAATATGCTTTAGAATGTAGACTTCCTTGCCATTTAGAGGTTAAACTCAGAACTCCTCCTTTAGGAAGCCTATTCATAGACCTTTACAATTTTTCTATTGGTTTTAATCAGAATTCTCCTTAGAATCTAGAATCATTCCTTATTTAGAGTTTTAACTCTTCATTAGTAGGTTTATTGAATAGCCATTCAAATTTCTTCATTGATTTTGAACCATGTTTGATTTTCTCTAATCATCTCAAACCCAAGTATTTCATTTAGAGCCATAGAGCTCATATAGAGCTGTCAAGACGGGCCAGCGGGGCGGGCCGGCCCGTAACCCACCATAACCCACCATTTGGCGGGGTGGGGTGGGCCGACCCACTATTTTGGCGGGCTGGAAAAATTTCAACCCAGCCCAACCCACCGGCGGGCCGCGGGCTAGGCGGGCTGGCCCGCTTATTTTTTTAAATTTTAAATTATTGTTTTAGTTTCTTAAATATAATATTTTTTACTCACTCTCATATGCATCAAATTACAAGTAAAATACAAGAAACATTATAATAGTAGATATTTTTTTAAAACACCTTCATTCACGTAAATAAATGACCAAATTTAATATTTTATACGTCATTACTTGCATTAAATGAGAATTTTTATCATTTATAATACATATCTCATATATGTGCTAAATAAAAATATTAAAATTTTTATAAAAAAATAGATGGCAGGCCAACCCACTTGGCCCGTGGGCTAGCCTACCGCAGGGCAGACTACTAGCGGGCCAGCCCGCCTGTTTGGCGGGCTCCTAAATGCTCGGCCCAACCCACCTTTTTGGTGGGCGAGGCGGGCCGGCCCAACGGACTTAGCCCATTTTGACAACTCTAAGCTCATATACTAGATTGTGACTCAATCTTTTTCCAAAATTTTCCATTGGCCGTGAGGAATTATGTTTCAAAATAATTCTAGTATAGGATAATATTTCCTAGATCACTTTCTAAGGAGCCATTGACAATTCCATTCATTGGTTTCTTCTACTCAAAACTACCGTTTTATTTCACCCTAAATCCAACTCAATTAACCATAGTCAGATTTTGATCAAAAGTCGTGTCCATAAGCTTCTGACTTCAATCATTGAGCATTAGAGAAAGGTTGAATAACGAATACCACTTCTGGCTTAAATCGATCCTAATGACTTTTTTTTTTCCAGTGATAGTTGATCCCTTGTTCTCAAGAACATATATTTATACTGATACTACATGTCCTTCCTAGTGTGGTTGAATCTCCTTAGTAAATTAGGACAGCTTGCTTAAATTTGAACTATCAAGATGCTCCATTAAAATTTCAGGGATAAAGTTGAGAGAATATTCGATAACCTACTATGGTATGGCAGCAGCAAACTGCAGCCATTTATCTGAATCAAGGAAACTATGGGTCAATTGCAGCCAGTAGCGCACTTGCGAGGCAGGGGCTCTAAGTCGAAGTAATTTCAGGTATATATAGGTTTTTGGAAACTATTGAGACTACCCTAGATACATCATGTTTCGACCACTTGAGAATTCTGTCAATATCCTTCCAAATGGGTAAAGTTTTAAGACTATTCGGAACTTATTATTCTTGAGTCAGGGAGCAAAGAGTTCACTCTAGCTAGATGTACACTAGCGGGGCAAGAAATCTTGGTAAAGTGATTTCGGATATGCATGGGTTCTGGATTCTATTGAAACTATACCCATGTCTTGAACTTACATTGTTGACCTCTTATCACCATTAGGAAAACCTACCAGAATTAGTTTTGATCTATTTGATGTTGTCCTAACCGGAAGATTTTATTTCTATCAACTCTCAAAGATCACTTGTAATACCATAGACAATAAGATTTGTACTTGATTTTCCTAGAGTTCATTAATACCATTTGCTTAGCTCAAACTTGGATGTGTTGAATATTTTGTTGATAATTACATATTTTGATTATATATATATATATATATATATATATATATATAAATATATATATATATATATATATATATATATATACTTGCAATATATAGTAGATAGCTAAATATATTTTGTGTGGGTGATTGGATATATTTTATGTATGTAGGAGAGCATAGATTGTTACCTATTAACCCTATTAGCTTATTTAGTAAGAGTATCATAGAGATCCATAGTTTCCAATGAGGTCAAAACAGGTAAAGATAGAAAGGTAGTAGAATAAGGCTATGGGTAGACAAGTATGGTAATAAGTTTTGAGTTTATGGCTTGTTCCGGAGGAATGACAGAACTATTAGAAGTAATATCGAATTCATGAAGAAGTATAGCTTTTATGACAAAGGCCAAGGGAAGGGAATTGTAGAGAAGGATAAGTGAAAGGTTGGTTAGGTTCCTAGGTGTTGAGAGTTTAGCAAGAAGACTGGTGATAAAGTTTTGGAAGGCTTTGAGTTCATTGCATGAGGAAGATGATAACACTGTTAGTGGTGATATCGGAGTAGGATGTTTATGATTAAATACAAAAAAAAAATGGAATAGTAGAGAAATTCGTAGTAATCAAATGATGGTGAAGGAAAATTAAGACTTGATAAGATTTCTCCTACAAAGAAAGAACTATAATTTGGATAACAGAAGAAGTTGAGAATAGAGATCAAGTTGAGAAACACTCAAAAGAATTAATGGTTGAGATTAGACACATAAAGGATAAATATGACCATAGCAAAATTGATAGGTTATGGACAGGAATCATTGTGTCAAAGTAATAATGAGAGGAAAAAATTAGCATACTACACTTGGAATAGATGGATAATTATTAAAGAAAGGAAGGGACATTGAGTTGAACTTGTTGGAAGACTAACAAACGTTGGGGATTCAAAATTGGATCAGATTCATGTTACAGTAAGAAAGATTTTATGCATGGTTCAGATAAGGCGATAATCTGATATTGTTATAAGGAGACATTCAAATTTGATTAGTGAGTTATTCAATAGCTTTCGAGGATTGAGATTTTTTAGATGTAAATTATGAATTGACTAATTAGGATTTAGCAACAATTGAGATTGTAACCTTGATGAAGTCAGAAATGGAAAAAGTGGAAGTTGATGTCTAAGAAATAGTTGATTAAGGAGAGAAAATTGGCAGATTATATGGACTGGTTTGATGAAATTGATTGGACATATTCCAGAGGGTTCTAATAGAATTAGTTATAGTACCTGAGTAGTTACCTTAGATTACTTGTTGTTGAAAGTTTAGCTAGTTTAGATTACTTAGAAGTTCGGTTTGTAGACTATTAATAGGATTATTCCTTTATCCTACCTCGAATCGCCTTTTGATTTCTTTACCTTCTTACTTGACCATCACTTGATCATCAATGAAAACATATTATTAGGCCTCATTTCTATCTTAGTCCTGGTCATACTATGTTATTACCTTCATTATCGTACTTAAATTTTGAATTTTGACCAAATCTAAACCAACTATTATTAAATCATACTTATACAATTCTCGATCGTGACTAGACCTTCACTCTATTCTTAAGTGTGCTTATTTTGGCATTGATCATGCCTAAGCGAGTATGTTTTTTTGGTCACGACTAGACCTTTGATCGTGCCTCAAATTTTTTTGTGACTTGATCATGTCTAAACTTGATTGTGCATATATATGTTGGACTTTATTCCTGAATTATTTGGTAAATCAGATCGTACCTAAACTGCTAATTTTCAATCATCCTTCGATCCTATTTGATTTTGCTCGTGCCTAAATTTGATTTTGGATAATGTAATTCCTGAATTTGATCACATCCTACCGTACCTAAACTTCGTTTCCTGATGGTATATTTAACTCATGCATAGATAATATTGACAATGACTAATTAGCAATGGCTAGATGACTTTATCTACCGTGACTATCAGATTGTGCTTAAATAATTTACAACTTTGTCGTATCAAAATGACTTTTTGTACTATCATAATTTCATATCCGTGCCTAGATGATCATTGATTCTATTGGCTATGATTAGATTTTGATCATTGATCATACTAGATCATTTTAAATCATTTATTATGCCAAATCGTGTCATTTCTTAAATTTTGAGGACAAAATTTTTCTAAAGTGAGTAGATTTGAAACTCAACCTTCCCTAAAAGGTTTA